>CM035432.1:52990890-53370890 GCA_020310875.1 Ceratopteris richardii | reverse complement strand
ACTCACATATATGCATCATTAAACATATACAAAATAGATCTTTAGTATATTTATAAATAATATGTAAAAAAATAGGTCTCTAGTAGAGATAAACACACACATGCATACACACATGCATACACACATATACTCATATGCACACATAATACATGCACACATACACATATATATATAGGATTTTAGGGTTTTGTATCAAATTAAATATATAAAAATAGGATTAGGGTTTTTAGGCTATTTACACATCCATACACATTAAATCGATATAAAAAAATAGGATCTTAGTATAGATAAATAAATGTGAGAATAGCTAGTGTTTCAATTAAATATATATATAATCAAATATATAAAATTAGGATTTTAATTGTTTTAATCAAATCAAATATATAAAAATAGGATTAGGGTTTCTAGGTTGTTTACACATGCGTTCACACATATGCACATATACACACATAGTATATATATACATACACATACATATACACATGCATTCATGCATATACATGTTTTAGGTCTAGGTCTTTAGTATATATATATATATATAATTAGATATATATAATTGAATATATACAATCAAATTTCTTTACTATATATATATATATATATATATATATATATATATATATATATATATATATATATATATATATATATATATATATATATATATATATATATATATATATATAAAATTAGATATATATAATTGAATATATACAATCAAATTTCATAAGAGAACAAAAAGGGAGTTAGAAGTACAAGGTACTAATAGCGTTACACAAAATGAACACATTGAAGAAATGCTTGAAGCATTTTATGAGATGGATGAAGATCATGATGGTGGAGAAGATGTCATGAGTTTCATGGACACAATAGAATTTTCATGATCAGAAGCGGATGAAGAATACCAAAACATGCAAAGAGTAGCTCATTTACCACTTTACAATGGAGCAAAGATATCTGTACTATGTGCGTCACTCACAATGCTCAATCTACAATCTATTTATGGATGGTGAGATACTAGTGTCTCTAAATTGTTCAGGTAAGTGGATTTCAAATAAACTTTCATTGTTGTATCAAAATAACTTAATTACTAATATGGCTCTAGTTGCTTATTGAAGGCTTCTTAAAGATCAATTCTTGCCAGAGGGCAATGACATGCCTCCAACATGTGGAAATGCAAAAGAACTTTTACAATCCATTAGAATGGACTATACTAATATTCATGCTTGTCTGAATGATTGTATCCTCTTTTAGAACGAGTATGAGCATCTCCACGTATGTCCAAAGTGTGGAGCAAATAGGTTTAGAGAAGACCTTGTGGGTGAAGCAATCCCCATAAAGATTCTTCGCCACTTTCCTATCATTCCAAGAATTAAGAGCATGTTTAAATGCAAATCCATAGGTGAGTTAATGTCATGGCATGCAAAGAGCAGGTCTATAGATGGTGTGATGTGAGTGCCTACTAACTCTGATGCTTGGAAAAACATAGATAGTAAGTGGCCAAAGTTTTCTAGTGAGCCTCATAACATACATCTAGGCCTAGTTATGGATGGAGTAAATCCATTTGGTTTACACATCTCTTCATGGAGCACATGGCCTGTATGTTTGTTCAATTATAACATCCCACCATGGCTGGCCACAAAGAAGGGCCATTTATTATTAGCTCTTATTGTGCTAGGTAACAATAAAAATATGGATGTATAGCTTGCAACACTTGTGGAGGAGTTGTGCATGGGATTATTGTGCATGAATGTCTCAACATATAAGAAGACGAGACTTACGAGTGCAAGACATACTTATGTGGACGATGCATGATTGCCTTGGTTATGGTGAATGTTTAGGTTTATCGATTTTGGGTTACCATGCTTCTCCCCTATGTGGACAAGGACTCAAAGTACGCTATTCCAAAGAACTTTGTAAAACTTTCTGTGAGGTACATCATAGATATTTGCCTGATGGACATGTTTTCTGTGAAGGGGAAATTGGTCAACAAGCGCAACACCAAATGAAAGCTGGTGATTGGAAATAGCTATGGGATTCAGAAACATCAATCGTTGGCATGAAATGGTCTTCGATCTTTCATGAACTCCCTTATTGGAGTGAGTTATTGATCAATCATTTGGTAGAGCTAATGCATATTTTCAAGAATGTGGGAGAGATTCTCTGGAAGACTTTGATTAGAAAGAAAGAAAGCAAAGCACAAAGGGAGGACTTGGAAGAGTGAGGCCGTATGCAAGAGTTGTGGGCAACTACTAAGCCCAATGGAACAATATTGTTACCAATAGCTCATTGGGTGCTTTGCAGGATGGAAGAGCAACAAGTGAAGAAGATAATTTTAGAGTTTCGGACACCTATTGGTGCATGCGGTTTCTAACGATTTCCTTCACATGAAATGACGATGTTGGAGGGCTCAAGTCTCACGATTGGCATAAGTTTTTATAGTTTGTGCTCCCTCTAGCTTTAAAAGATTCTCTCTTGGGGGATGTGCAAACAACCATTTATAAAATTAGTTCCTTGGTACTGTGGATCTCTTCTAAAGAGATAAATAGAGATAGCATAGAGAGTGTGAAACTCAATGCTATAAAGGCTATTTGTATAGTAGAGAAATACTTTCCCACAAGTATTCTCATAATTCAGCTTCATTTACTAGTTCATGTGGTAGATGAAGTTGCAGTAGCAGGAACTGTCCATAGTCGATGGGTGTTCTTCTTAGAGCGCTTTTTGAAGACATTAAAAGGGTTTGTTCGACAGAGAGCACGTCCAGAGAGCAGCATGGCAGAGGAAGAGTCTCTTGTATTCATAACTAAGTTTCTACATATGTCAGACCCAGAAAATGCCTTGCTTATGGAGCGATGATGAAGATAGAGAAAAAGAAAGAGATGGAGAGAGAAAGAGATGGAGAAAAAATAAGAGAGATATAGGGAAAGAGATAGAAAAAGAGAGGTAGAGAGAAATAGATAAAAGAATATGAAGGAGCAAGAAATGGTTGAACAAAGAGGAAGAGAGAAGATGAAAGTGAAGACTAGGAAGAGAAGGAAAAGATTAGAAAGAGAGAGAGAAGAGTAAAGAACGAGCATGATTAGCATACTTACCTTTACTAAATTGTCCATAACTCTCTTGTATGATATCCAAATTGGATGATTCCCCTTTGTATATAAAGTAGACTCCAAGAGATTTAAAATAGGCTAGAAGCTATGATTGGTTAATTAGAAACCATCTACGCAGAGCATTTAATTCTCTGCATACTTCTTTAAGGAAAGATGTTGTCCATCCACCTAGCTCCATTGTTTTGGCCATAACCTCCTCATAGAATATACAAATCAAGAAATTCAAGTTGTTGTAGATTTTATACTTCAACCTCTTTCTTTTTACTGTGACATGCCAAATTTTGGCCATTGCAATCAATGTCTCCACAAGCTTTTATATGGTTATTGGCTATGAAGAAACTCTTTTTGAATTACTTGAGTGTCCAATTGTGATAGTCAGGAGCTCCTAATCATATTTTGAACCATTTTAGATAGGAATTAATTGATTTTCATATATTTTTATCATGTTTTTGCTCTCAACTATATTCATTTGGATACGTTTCGCATCAAAGTTTATAATTTTGAATTGTATTCTCTTCCAATCTTATGAAACCAACATTGGAATGTGCATGAAAGTTAGTTTTTACATGAATTCATCTATACACATGAAGTTACACTAACTTATGTTGATTCATAAAAGTATGCACAGATCGTATTTGTGTGTTTTAGAATATTTTGCAGGTATTGAAGCCAGAATAAAGACCTTGTTATGAGTGTGTGGTGCCCAATAATATATATTGGAGAAGTTTACTATTTGCACGTTTTTGGAGTAAAGAAAGTGTTTTTCCAACCATTAGGCGAATTCCTATCATTGTATCATGTTTATTATTCTTATTCAAGCTTCAATTTTTTTGCTAAAGTGCTGTCGAAAATTTTGTAGCCATATGGTGTTATGTGCCATGTGAGAACTAGAGTGATGTTGTGTTGTAAGACAGAGGAACTCTTATGTGTGCATCATAACTAGAAACATATAAAGTAATTCAAATAGAGAAGAAGATGCATGAGTGGATGCATGCATACATAGATGATACAATTTCTAGAAAGGTGAAGTGCATGATGCATTTTCTATCTATAGAAGACCATTTTTATGTATCACCACAATGAGTTAGGATGAGCATAAAGTATGTGATAGAGGTACCATGCATAGGTTAATTTTTCCTTTAGAAATTAAATGACAAAGGTATATCCCTCAAGAACAATTAAGATGTGTTTTTGTCTAGTAACTCTCAAGCACATGAATTGTTCTTCATGGGAGTCTATGTACTTGAGATAGAATTTTATCCCAAGTCGGCACAAGAGTGCTATGCTTATGATCATTAATACTTGTGCTGACTCGTGCTAAAATTCTATATCAAGTACATAGACTAACATGAAGAACAATTCATGTGCTCGAGAGTTACTAGATGAAAACACATCTTAATTGTTCTTGAGGGATATACCTTTGTCATTTACTTTCTAAAGGAAAAAATAGCCTATGCATGGTAGCTCTATGACATACTTTATGCTCACCCTAACTCATCATGGTGATACATAAAAATGGTCTTCTATAGATAGAAAATGCATCATGCACTTCACCTTTCTAGAAATCATATCATCTATGTATGCATGCATCGACTCATGCATCTTCTTCTCTATTTTTATTACTTTATATGTTTCTAGTTATAATGCACACATAAGACTTTCTCTCTCTTATAGCACAACATCACTCTAGTTCACACATGGCATGTAATGCCATACGGCAATAAAACTTTCAGTAGCACTTTGAGTGCTATGGTTATGATCATCAATACAAGTATTAAATGATTGTATATGATTGGTTGTAATAAGGTTAATGAATGTGCAAGAAGCACAGTGACTAGAATGATATCCATACATATTCACTTTCATTGAAAAGTAGATATTGTAAAGATTCTATTTTCCACGAGATGATTTGGATTGTTAATCAACATGCCTCATCATTCTTTAGATTCAAAAAAACATTGAGCAAATAGTTAGTGGAAGGAATGTAGCTCATAGGATTTTCTTTAAGTTGACCAATTCTCAAGTAATTTGGATACTTTTACAAAGGTCAAATGAGCTCTGCACTCAGCTAAGAGCATCACTTACAACATTAGCTTTACCAGGTTGATGTTGGATCATGGGTTGGAAATTTTGAATGAATGATGCCCACTTAAGATGGCGATCAAAGATTAGGGGCTGATTTAATAAATGCTTAATAGCCTATTGATTGACTTTGATTAAGATCTCAGAGCCCATAAGATAGTGTTTCCAAATTCACAAAGCATGCACAACTGCTAACAATTCTTTATCATATGTACTATAATTATTTTCTGAGGGCTTAAGCTTCCTACTCTCAAATGCAATGGGATGATCATTTTGCATCAAAACTGCACCTATCCCTGAACCATTAGCATCAGAAACAACATGAAAGGGTTGTGAGAAATCAGGTAACTGTAAAATAGGTGCATGTGAAAGTGCATGTTTGAGTTTTTCAAAGGATTGTTGTTGGGTAAGTCCCCATGCAAATTTTATTTTCTTTTTCAATAATAAGGTAAGGGGCAATGCTAAATAAGAAAAATTTCAAACAAACTTCCTATAGAAACTAGGCAACCCAAGAAAAGAACGAATATCATTGACTGATTGTGGTGTAGGCCATTCTACTATAACTTTAATCTTTTCTGGATCCACGTGCACACCTTCACTTGAAATAATATGTCCTAGATATTCTAGCTTACATTGAAAGGAGTAACTCTTTTTAGGATTAGCGTAGAGTGTGTTCTCTCGTAGTAAATGAAAAACTATTTTAAGATGCTTCTCATGCTCACTATCATTCTTACTGTAAACAAGTATATCGTCGAAAAATACAAGAACAAAAGCTTGGAAATCAAGCAAAATGTTATTCATCATTCGTACAAATGTAGCAAGGGCATTAGTAAGTCCAAAGGGCATTACGATAACTTCATAATGGCATGTTTGAGTTCTAAATACAATCTTAAAAATATCAGTTTACATCATACGAATCTGATGGTATCCTGATTTTAGATCAATCTTACTAAAGACACGAGCTCCTCGTAATTTATCTAAAAGATCATCTATTCAAGGAATGGGGTATCCATTCTTTATTGTGATCTTGTTAAGGGCTCTATAATCAATGCACATTCGATAAGTTTTATTCTTCTTGTCTACTAAGAGAACTGGTGCTCCAAATGGGGAAGAACTAGGCCTTATAAGTCCTTCTATAGTAGGTCTTTTACTTGGTTTTCTATTTCCTTTGGGTGTAGTGGGCCATGCCTATAAGGTGCTTTATGAGGAGGAGAACTACCAGGGACTAAATCTATGCTATGATCAAAGGATCTCCGAGAGGGTGGTAGTTCAGAGGGATACTCAGACATAAAACAATCCTTATAAGTAGTCATGAAAGGTTTATGTGCATCAGAAAGTGTATGAGTATAATCATTGATGCATTGACAAAGACAATGCATGAATTGAATCCCTTCCTAAATGCAAGTTTTATTTGGGTATGAGTAATCAACGAAAATGGTTGGAAATCATGCCGTGCAGACAAAGTAATGATTTGACCTTTAAATTCAAAATTAAATGTATGTATATGGTAGTCAATTTGTGGGTTATAATGACGATGAAAAGGCATTCCTAGTATAACATCGTAAGATTGCAAAGGTGCAATTAAAAATGTTCGTGAATCAATATATGGGCCTATGCTAATTGTAACATCTTGCACTTCTCGTGTTACATTATAACGATTACCTTGAAATGCAGCTTTTACTTTATACAAAGAAAGAAACGTTTTTAATTTAAGTTCTTTTACTAATAAATGTGAAATGAAGTCACGTGAACTACCATCGTCATGTAGAATTTTAACGAGTTTGTTGTTTATAGTACCCTATGTGCAAAGTAGAGAATGAAGAGAGATATCGTTACCCAAGGTACTTAAGTCCTTCTCCAATGATTCCTCTATCCAAAGAGGAGGAATTTCTTCATTATGGGCATCCATGTTATGTAATTGATCCACAACTGGTTTCATGTTAAGAGGTTTCAATTGGCACTTCGTTTTTGTATGTCGAGGTTTGCCACAATTCCAAAAGTGATTTGTGGTCGCTTCTGTTGGGCATCCATCACTGAAGTTTGTAGGGTAGGTGGTTTGGTAGGTTGGAGACATGAAGCAATAGGTGCAGTTGAATAATTGGATTGTGGTGGACGAGGAAAACTAGGGTAAGATGGGACATTTAAAGTATCTTTCATGGGAAGATTTGGTTTAAGAAAAAGTGGTCGTTGATGTGGTTGTTCTAGATGAAGTGACTTGGTTATGGACTGGAATTCGTTATCTACATCATAGGCAAAAGATATAGCCTTGTTGAGGGTTGTAGGTCATGAGGTGTGAAGCTTAGCTTGGATTCCCACCTCCAAACCATCTTCGTATTTCAATTGCAAGCTATCCTCCAGTACATCTTCAAGCATTTGAACCAATAGTAAATTTTGCCAGAAGCGCTCTGTGTAGGTAGTAACCGTATCACCCTCCTTCCATGCAAGGGTTGTCCATGCACATCGAACATGCAAATGGTATTGAGGAGGAAGAAAAGAATCCTTCACTTTATTTTGAAAAGCCTTCCACATTGTTGGATGCTCTGTACTGTGGTGTAGGACATTCCACCAGAAAGTTTGTGACTTTCATAGAAAGCCTTTCTTTGAATATTAGAAACTGCGGTCTACAATGACCTTTATTCTAACCACTATTTTTCTAACTATTTCTAATAATAGAACCTTCTATGCAAATTTATTTAAAAACTAAATTATAAATTGGATTTATCGATGTCCGCCCTAAAGTCGGATTATTGATGTCCGCCCTTCCTGCTTTCACGTCCTCACGAACCTTGAGCTGCTATATCAAAAACACCAAAACACATTAATACATTAATAAATTAACACTCCAACAATGCATTGTTCAACATATTCCATAATGTATAACAATTTCATGTTTTATAAGGGAAAGAACAACTAAAAAAATACCAAAAATGCAACGATTGACCTTTAATGATCTTCCTTTTGACCATCGAGGAATGTCGCACATTGGAGCTAATGATGATTCAGTAATAAAGAAACGTTTTTGCCTCAACTCATACAAAGAAGTATTCTTAGAAAAGACCACGCATGGTTTCCTTTGTCAGAAGCATGTTGGCAGGTCCCCCCCCCCCCCCCCCCCCGTAGATTCTAGCCAAGTCTATAAGGGCTGAGTTTAGTGGAGTGCTCCTTCCTCCTAGATGAAGCTCAGCAACTCCAGCAGCAAAAACATTTCCTTGCTCAGAAGCTCCTTGATCATGAAGGAGACCTTTGAATATACGACCATCGATTCGGACAATCGCCCGATAAGCATATTCATCTTGGCCATCAGCAACACTTGTTAGCCTCATGCATTGGAAAATGGTATGTGCTTTCACTTGCTCACCTTTGATATTCCGTTTTACCTCCTTGAGAATACAATAAATTCCTCGTTAGTTGAATGCTCATCCTCTCGAGGCTCATGTGCTTGGACTACGGGCATCCTAGAAGCAGTTTGCTCAACTTTTGTCCTCCTTTTTGTATTCTCTGTGTATGCTTTGACATCACTCAAAAAGAAAGGTCGATTCGATGAAAATACCTTCCCTATAAGCTAACATGTAACTGGAATCATAAAACCTAGGAAATCTTCATTGAATGCTTGTAGACTTATTGTCATCCAGCTTCGGAGACTCTTTGTAGTACAAACCTGAGCAGTTTTCCTAGGAGCTATTCTAGATTCAAGGCAGATCACTTGTGATCTAAATCAGAACATCTGATTATAGAAATCTGTGAAGCCATTGTGCGATTCGCGACATCCCTTTTTAATAGAAATGGTGGCCTCATATCTGGAGAGGAAAGTCCATACGTGTGTTGTACAATAGCTCATTGCAACATATGCGACCTCTCTTAGCTGCTGAACCTTGTTTTCAAACATTGTGAGCAATCTTGTTGATTAATGCATACCTGGACGAAAAAGGTTTGGCTCCTTCCCTTGTGCTCCTCCTATTTCAGCTCTTCTTCTTGCCTCCTTGTGTTCAGAAGGTTATTTCTTTGATGTTGCCCATTCACAGAAAGTTGTTGGTTTCTCTCTTCCTTCGAATCTCTCTGTGGGTTTGCTGGCAAAACTTCACTTTTTTGGTGCTCTCCAAGTGATCTCCTATTGTCATTCATTCCCTGTTCCTCTGTTTTCAGTTGGCACATTTGATAAAGAGGGTCATGGTGAGGTTTTCTCAACTAGGAGACACCAAAATGTCAGGGTCTCTTCGGTGATGCACATGGAAGACTTACCCAACCTCTCCATAGGAGATGTATGATAGTTGCTCATAGGTGCTCGATAAGCCTAGTTGGCTTCTATTGGGTAACTGATTATATGTAGTAGAGCCAGTGATTCACTATGCAGGTAAACATGTTAGTACTTGCAGTTTTATGATATTTTGACACTAGTCATATGCTCATTTTGCTAAGGATATTGTGGCAAAAGTTTTCCAGATTTTTGGTTTAGTCAATTATACAATGGTTGATTTACCTCTTGATACACTTATTCATTGGTGTTTTGACTCTTCTACCTCCATTATCATTCTATTCAGTTCTCCACCATCATGATATCAGAGGTCTCAGGCACATCTGGTGGATCAGGATCTAGTGCTAGTGGTCCAAGAAGGAGCTATAACTTGTAGGGCAAAGACCATTTTGAGATCTGAAAATTGGATGGCACAAACTTTGCTCTGCGGAAGAATTAGATTAAAGATGTGTTGATTCAAAGGAGGCAATGGAAGCTAATAAATGGGATTTCAAAGAAGCCTGCTGACATGGATGAAGATGATTGGGATGAGTTAGATGAAATGGCTAGGTCTACCCTTCGCTTGCACCTGGCAGATAATGTTTACTTTACAGTATTAGACAGTGAAAGTGTATAGGAGCTTTGGAAGAAGTTATTCAATACATATGAAAAAGAGACTGCATCAAATTAAGTGTATCTGATGCGAAAATTATATGACCTGTGCATGAAGGACACAAATAGTGTTGTTGCACATCTAAATGAGTTTGACACTATATTCTCCCAGTTACAGGCTCAGAAAATGGATATGGATAATGAAATGAAAGCAGTATTGTTGTTATGCACCTTGCCATCATCATGGGATATGTTTTACACCTCCATTAGCAATAGTGCACCTGGTGGTAAACTCATCTATGATGACATATGTAGAGCACTCTTGAATGAGAAGATTTGTAGAAAATCTATGGTTGGCACTTAGAGTGCAGATGCATATAATGTTCATGAATCTTACCAAGGAAAGAATCAACAATGTGGTAGGAGCAAGAAGAAGGAAAAGAATTGTCAATGGAATAAGAGTAGAAGTAAATCAAGGAAGAGGGATATCGAATGCCATTATTGTCATAAGAAAGGAAACATGAAGAAAGATTGTTATGCATTAAAGAATGCCAAAAGTAAAGGACAAAATGTTGATGGGCATGTTAAACAACTACTTGCACCATCTACTTCGACTGCAAAGATTGAACAAATTAATGCTATTTCTGATGATGCTCATGTGTTGACACTTGATAGCACTCTGCCAAATGAGGATCTTTTGGTTGATTCTCTTTCCCACACATGGCTGCTAGATTCTGGTGCTTCTTTCCATGTGACACCACTGAGAATGGTTCTCTAATTATGCAGCAAAGTCTCTTGGTACCGTGAGACTTGGTGACTCTTACCAGTGTGACGTTGTGGGGATTGGAGATGTGGTTGTGCAGTTCATTGATGGTTCAAAATTACTATGCATAATGTATGCCATGTACCTCAGTTATCACATAGTTTGATGTCAGTTGGTCACCTTGATGACCTTGGTTACAAGGCCTTCATCTATGCTCATTCCTTTTGTATATCAAAGGGCAATATGGTTATTACAGAAGGAAGCAAAGTTGTCTCACTTTATCCTTTATTTGTATCACAGAAAGAGCACTTGTTAGCTGTTTCTGAATAGCGTATAGCTTGTATTTGGCATGGTCATTTGGGCCATATATCTCATAGTGGAATGGAAAATCTTTCTCATTCTGGCTACTCTAAGAGGTAGCACCTCCAGCAAAATGAAAAATGTACCGTGATGTAGACTTATGATTGTCTCCACAACCATCATAGTCAGAATCTGTGTAACCAATAATGGATGCTTTCCCTCTACCTTAGCATAGACACTTGTCCTTAGTGCCACTTAGATATCTCAAAATCATCTTGACCGCTTCCCAATGTTTCTTTCCAGGCTTAGACATATATCTGCTCACAACTCCCACTGCAAATGCAATGTCTGTTCTCATAGCTACCATAGCATGCATGAGACTACCAGCAACAGAGTGATAGGTAATTTTGGTCATGAATTGCTTTTCCTCATCTGATTTGGGGAAATCATCCTTGCTCAATTTCACACATGTGGGTAAAGGTGTACTTAATGCCTTTCCACCCTGCATATTGAACCTGTGAAATACTTTGGATATGTACTCACTTTGAGACAAGTATATGCATATTTTACTCCTATCACGAGTAATGTGCATGCCAAGAATATGTTTGGCATCCCCCAAATCCTTCATATCAAATGTCTGAATCAACTTCTTTTTGCGAATTGAGAAGTCATTAGAGGACTTCCCAGCAATCAACATATCATCGACATAAAGTATCAAGTATATCAAACTGCCATTTGAGCATCTCTTTGTGTAGAGACAATGATCGTGATTGCTTCGAGAATAGCCTTGAGACTTCATAAAAGCATCAAACTTTTGGTATCATTGTCTAGGGGACTGTTTAAGTCCATACAAGCTCTTCTTGAGCTTACAAACTAGAGTTTCCTTGCTAGAAACTACATAACCCTCTCGTTGTTCCATATAGATCTCATCTATAAGATCTCTATGCAAGAAAGCAGTTTTACATCCATTTGGACTAGCTCTAAGTCCTCCATTGCAACGGATCCAAGCAACATGCATACAGGAGTCATCTTGACCACTCGAGAGAAGATTTCCTCGACATTAACACAATGTTGTTGTTTAAAACCCTTGCAACAAGTCGTGCTTTATACTTTGGAGAAGCACTATCTGATGTGAATTTTAGCTTATATACCCATTTACATGCTAAAGCTTTCCTACCATTTGGCAAAGGTACTAAATCCCAAGTACCATTCTTGTAAATAGAATCCAACTCACTCTTCATGGCACACTCCCACTTGACATGATCCTCTATCTGCATAACCTCTTTGTAGCAAGAAGGCTCACCGATATCTGTTAGCATAACAAAATCTAAATGGGGAACATATCTATCAGGTGGATGTGAGACACGTGTAGAGTGTCTCAATGGTTGCTGAACAAGAACATGTGTAGTCAAGAGATTGCCATAGTTAAGTGAGCTTTGGGGGGAATAGTACTGGGATGGGTGACCTCCTGGGAAGTAATGGGGACCTCTATCTTCCTTGATCGTTGAGGTCCTCCCTCGTGCCTTGTCGTCGGGATCTTGCGCACCTAGGGGTGCACACAGGGTGCCAAGAAAATAATCATATGTTAATGTGTAAGGCTTAGTTGATGGTTCAAGTCAACTATCGATAATATGTTCATCCTATCCTCACTGCTTTTAGGAAAACTTGGAGTCAAAGAGTCTTGTGGTCCTTGGGTAGGTTTTTTAAATTTGAAAGTAAGATTTTAGTAGTGAAATCTTGATTTACATCAGTTAGTTGTGCTAAAGAAAGAAACATCAAGTTTCACTTAAGACTTTGAATTGCCGTTCAGCTTTATGATGTTGGACAAAGATTTTGCTTTATGAACGAAGATAAGCAAAGAAGGAGACAATGAAAATGAAAATGGGGGCTTTCAGTCGAGTGTGAAGCAACGACTTTACTCTGAAGCTATTGATTCTCTTTCTAATGGCAAAAGCCTGGGGTTGGATGGCTTAACCAATGAGTTTTTCAAGACCTTCACACATGTGTTGACTACTTCGTTAAGTTTGGTGTGGCAAGAAGTGTTGTCCGGAGGTCTCAATGAAGGTGATATCAAAGCTTATTCACAAACAAGCAACAAAAATAAGATTCAAAATTAGCATCCAATTACAATCACTATAGCATATGAGTCTCATATCGACGGTCATACCCCATTGTCGGTATTATCATTGGAAGTGTTTGGAAAAGCCATGGTAGCCATACCAACAGTCAGTCTGGTGTCAATATAGCTGATTGAAAATTATCGCTGGTATGCGCATTAGAAAATGCCACCACCGGTATACGCATCAGTATATGCATCCATATAGGCATTTGTATTTCCAAGAAAATATCAATGCTTATACGGGTGCTCATACCGATGCTTATACCAATATGTATACCGATGCGTATACTGACATGTATATTGATGGCGCATTTAATAACCCGAGAGCCAAAAATAGACTAGTCATCTGTTTTGAACTGCAATCGGTTTTCTGAGTCGAATTCATGTGCAAGCATGTTGATCTCACCTACATTGTGCTCGCCTTGGGCTTTTTGTCTCTCCCCTCACACACATCCACCCTCCTCTCTATCTATACACACACATGGATCTCTCTTTCTACACACACACACAAATCTCTCTCTCTCTACACACACATACAGATCTCTCTCTCTCTCTTTATCTCTTGCATCTTCGTAAGTGATGCACTTCTTCACCCTCTCTCTTTTTCTATTCATTTTTGTTTCCTAATTTGTCTTTCATTTTGTTTTGCAGGAGCTTTTTGGCATCGTTTTTTGTTTGATGAGAGGCAACATCAATTATGCTTTGACAATTAATCCGGAGGAAATTACATCGATGTAAATGATTTATGTACATGCATCTATTGTTTTGTTCTTTATTAGATAGATAGATAGATAGAGAGAGAGAGGGGGGACAAAGAGAGAGAGAGAGTGGGAGATAGAGAGAGATGAAAGAGAAAGAGAAATGAAATTAATGTCTCTTAACATTTAATGTTGGTTTTAGAGCGTACACACACACACTCATTGTTATGAATTATGGAATGTGTTGAACAAGGAATGGTTTGAGTGTTAATTAATTTATTTATCAATGTGGTTTGGTGTTTTTGATATAGCAGGTGAAGGTTCAAGAGGGCATGAAAGGCATGACACGGGGGACACCAGTAATCGGATTTATATTTTATATAGTTTATAAATAAACCCACGTAGAGGGTTGTATTTTTAGAAACAAATAATAAAAGTAGAGGTTAGGATAAGGATCACTGTAGACCATGTTCGCTATTAATAAAAGCAAAGACTCTACACAAAAGAGAGCAACTTTTACTTTAGTACATGCCTTTTGAAGCCACCTCACTATAAGTGCTATTTTCGACATAATGAAAAAATCTTATAAATACATGCACTATGCATGGAGGACGATTGCACCAGTTTCTCTTTCTATTTTAGTTCCAAAACTTGAACCTACATTTACTCCTATGTTTACTCCTACGTTTACTCGTACATTTACTCCTAGGTTTACTCCTATGTTTATGTTGAAGGCAGGGAAATCTGGAAGATGAATGATTAATTTGAAATATGAAAAATGGTTAAACGTAGATATTATCTACTTAGATATATCTTTTTGGTGTATTGGATTTTAATAAAATAAAAAGAAAAAGACGGTTATGTTGAGATAAAAAGGGACATGTCGTAGAAAGGAGGGGAGACGTTACAAATGGAAGGAGTGCGACAACCGTAGAGAGAAGAAGCTTTGCTGACAGAGACTTTGGAGGACCGGAAAACAGGTTCTGCAGGAATCATTATACAAGCTGTGATTGATGAAATCTTGTGGTGTAATCAAGTACGATTCATGCAGTTCTAATACTTATAAATCTGTAATCGCGGCGCTAAGTCAATCAAAGAAAGGACAGAAATGTCTGCGAGTCAAGAGCTCCTGTTTGTAAATCTTCTATTTCTGCTAAGTTTATAGAGAGATTCAAATTATCTGCACAAAAGCGCATTGAAACTCGTGTGTTTGTGAGTGTGTAAGAACCTGTTAATCTCCGAAATGTGTAAAATCTGGAATGTGATTGTGTAATTCTGAATCGATAAAAGTTACCGGAAAGTCACCGAAATGGAAGATTACGGTAGATTTTCAAATATGATTTTCGGTGGAATCTCTATGAATGAAGATCACTGCAAATGGACAATGTGTAATTCTAATTTGCTCTTTATTTAGATGTTGTGTTGAACCTTTGGAACCCTCAACACAATTGGCGATCCTACTGTATGGCTGAAATAGCCTCAAGAAATGCATGAGGGACAGACGCAACCGTTTTGGTAAAGTATATTTTACGAGGTCACAGGCAAGAGCAGCGAACGTGGAGACATCTTCAGACTTTTACGAGTGGTACGAGGCCGAGGAGCAAGAAGATTTGGGAACTGAAGAGGAACAGGGGGAAACAGGTGCAGCAGAGGCAAGGTTAGTGGGCGGCATACTTGGAGCGTTATTCCTCATAGAAGCAATTGTAGGGGTAAGAAGACGACTCCAGTTTGACCCACTTGCAGGGGTGACCCGTCAAAGAACTAGACGCACACCTCAACCACAACCAATGGCTCAACCACCTCCTAATCCTAAGGTCAAAGCCTCTCATTTCAGTGGAACCTCTAAGGAGGATGCTGATTGCCATGTGGCTCAATTCGAAATAAAATGGACATCGAATGGATATCCAGCTATGTATGGTGATGATATTAAGCTTCAATAGTTTGCAGCCACGTTGGAAGGACGAGCTATGAGCTCGTTCAGTCAATATGGCGTTGCCCATTTTGCTACATATGATGATTTAAAAATAGCATTCTTGCAACAATTTAGAAAAGAAAAGACACCTTCCGATGTATTAAGGAAGTTGAGGGCCATCAGACAAAAGACCATGCTAGTGGAAGACTATGCTCAGAAGTTCCGGACCCTAATGGAGAGGTTGCAAGGTAATGAACGACCTACTGATGAGATGTTGGCAGGATTTTTTTTGAAAGGATTACGGAGCACAATAAGACATGCGGTGGCTAGTGTGGACATTGCAAATGGCTTTGATGTATTAGTATTAGCAGCGGCGCATGTGGAAAGAAGGTTTGGACGAGCCAAAAAGAAGTAGTCTGATTCTGGTTCAGAGGTTGAATTAGATTCAGCAACGGAGTCGGGCAAGAGTTCAAGTGAGTCTGACACTGATGATTATGATGATGAAATAGTGAGGACAAAGCATCGTAAGCATAAAGCCAAGCACAATAAAGAGGAGGAATGGATTAATAAGTTAAAGAGACATGGGTATTCTATACTAGCTCCAAAGGAAAAACAATTTTGTGATATCTGTGACAAAGAGGGACATACAGCAACTTAGTGTTGGTATAACCCTAAGCATAGAGGGCAAAGTTCTCGGCAGGACAATCGAAATCTTAATGACGTAGCGGCCAATCAGGCTATTCCTATCCAAGGGCGAGGTAATTTTCAGAGACCGCAACAAGTAAGACCCCCATGGAGAGATCAAGGAAATCAGCAAGGGAACAACCAACAAGGCAATCACCAAGGTCGACCACCAAGGGTAATGCCTTGTGGATATTGTTCAGCTCCCGATCATTGGATAGGGCCGAATTGCCCTTTGTGGGTAAAGCATCATGAAGAAAGAGGTATACCCGTTATTAGGTATAATCAGCATAATCAACAGGGACAACATCAACAAGAGGGGCAGTAGGCAGCTCAAGCGAATGCCATGCTGATAGAATGGCCAAATCAAGCGGATAGAGACCATGATGCACCCAGTACATCTGATCGAATGCACGTTAAAAATAATAACCAATGGCAGTGTGATTATAAACAATGTGGGAAAGGTAAAGAGGTTGAAGTGTTGGCGGTTACAAGATCAAGGAATAAAGGCCTTATTGATTGGCAGGAACAAAGACAAATCCGAGACAAGGTTTTGAAGCACATTCAGGACGGGCCTCATAATAAGGTGAGGTGTGGAGGTCAGGCTGAGCAGCAACAGGGTGTGAAATTGATACCTCCCACAATGGAGCGGGATAAGGTGCCGAGTCAGAAAGGCTTGGCAAATGATTGGTTTGATGAAATCATTAGCTCACCGTTACAGTTGTCCTTGGATCAACTGTTATCTTTGGTACCTGTGTTTCGGGAGAAATTGTTGAGAAAGCTACTTGGGTATCATGCAGAGCCCGAAATTAGGTCGACCCCTTCAATCTCAGCCAATAGTATTGATCCAGCAGATGTGGATTTTATAGTACCAGTAATTCAGGTGCAGTACAACCAGCGGCGATTCGCAGAAGTGTTGCTGGATGGAGGATCAGGGGTAAACATATTACCTGAGCATATTTTTATAGAAATGGGAAGAGGGGTATTGGCTCCAACACCTTTTAAGGTAAAGATGGCGGATCAAACACGAGTACAGCCGGTAGGCATTCTGAAGCAACAACAAATTATCATATCCGGCATGACATTTACGGTCAGTTTTGTGGTCATCCGAATGTCTAAGTCTGCGTATCCGTATGAAATGTTGTTAGGGAGACCTTGGTTTCGACTCGCCAAAGTCAAGCAGGATTGGGGCTTGAATGTGGTAATGATTACCAAGGGGAAAAAGCAATTGACGATTCCTATGCGTGCACGAAAAAATATGTCGGTACAGGAGAAACCACTTATGGCTCATGCTATTAATTTAGTAGATGAGATTGAAGATGATGAAGAGGAAAAGTTTTTGCAAGCAAACCCAACGGTGGTACCGGTATTAGAAGTCAATGTTGTAGGAGTATTAAGTAAGGATCATAGTGGTGGGCCAAATGTAGAAGGGCCAGTTCTTGGTGAACAGGTGGCAGGTGCCCAGTTACAAAAGATATTTGATCAACGTATAGACATTCCCATGCAGCAATAGATGGAACAACAGGAGAAAGAGATAATTGCACGGGCGGAAAGGATGTATGATCAGAAGTATGCAGGTTCTATGCGCGTGAAGGAGGAGGAGCTTCAAGAGGTTAATTTAGGAACTGAAGCTGAACCCAAGATGGTGCAGATTGGTAAAACATTGGAAGGAAAGTTTAAGGAGGATCTTATTTTCCTGCTTAAAGAGTATGTAGATGTGTTTGCTTGGGATTATCCTTAAGTGAAAGGCATAGACCCACAGTTGCATCAACACAGGATTAATTTGAAGACGGATGCAGTACCTGTGGCACAGCAAAGATATAGAATGAATCCTAACTTTGCTAAATAGGTGAAGGAAGAAATTGATAAATTATTGGCAGTCGGATTTATCAAACCAGTGAATCAGGTGACTTGGTTATATCCCATCATAGTGGTCCCCAAAAAGAACGGGAAGCTCAGAATTTGTGTTCATTATAGAAAGTTAAATGTGGCAACGGTTACAGACCCGTTTCCTATGCCATTTTGTGATGCAGTGTTGGATGCAGTAGCAGGCCATGAAATGTATAGTTTTTTGGATGGATTTTCCGGTTATAATCAGATCAGTGTAGCTGAGGAGGATCAGCATAAAACAACGTTTATTATAGAATTTGGCACTTACGTGTTTACCGTCATGAGTTTTGGCTTGAAGAATGGACCGCCATCATTCAATTATGTGGCGCATAAAGTGTTTGAACCTTATCTACAGGACTTTATGCAAGTATTTGTCGACGATTTTTCGGTCTTCGGTGAAATGATTAAGCACTTGCTACACCTGAAAGCATGTTTTGAAAGATGTCGGCAGTTTAGGATGGTATTGAATCCATTTAAAAGTGTGATTGCGGTCAAAAGCGGTATTTTATTGGGCCATGTTATATCACAAGAAGGGATGGCTATTGATATTAAGAAAATTGAAGCTATAAGTAGAGCTAAAGCACCGACCAACGTTAAAGAAGTAATGCGGTTTGTGGGTCAAATTAAGTGGCATTCCCGATACTTAAGATATTTAGCAAACATTTCCTTACCGCTACGAATTTGACCAAGAAGGATGTTCCGTTTATGTGGTCGATGCTCAAGAGAAAGCATTTCAGTTGTTAAAAAAGATGGTGTTGGTAGCACCTATTTTGCAACCACCCGATTGGTCAGTGCCATTTCACATATTTGTGGATGCATCAGATGTGGCCGTAGGAGCAGTTTTGATGCAGCAGAAGGACAAAGGATGGTATAGACCTGTCTATTATGCCAGTAGAGTATTGGCTGTGGCTGAAAGAAATTATCCGGTGACGGAAAGGGAAGCTTTGGTGATGGTATATGCCCTTAACAAGTTTCGACATTATTTGTTAGGCAATAAAGTGGTTTTTCATGTGGATCATCAGGCCTTGGTTTATTTAATCAAGAAGCCCTTATTAACAGGCCGATTAGACAGGTGGATGCTGTTGTTACAAGACTTTGATTTTGTGATTGTGCATACTCCAGGGAAAGAGCATGCGATGGCAGATTATTTCAGTCGATTGGAATTAGGAGAAACACCCACCGGTGCACTTGATGTATTTCTGGATGCTGACTTGTTTACTGCGCAAGTGGTAGAGGCAGATTCGTGGTATGATCAGTTATTAGGTTTCCTAACGGAGGGTGCATTACCACAATATTTTACACCTGATCAGAGGAGGAAGTTTGCTCTTAAAAGTAGGCCATATTTGGTTATAGCAAGGGCATTATACAAAAAGGGGGTGGATCAGGTCATAAGGAGGTGTGTACCAGATTTCGAACAACCAGCTGTCTTACAGGAAGCACATTCAGGTTCAGCAGGAGGTCATTTGTCAGGGGATATTACAGGCAAGAAGGTATTACAAGCTGGGTTGTGGTGGCCGACGATGTTAAAGGATGTGCATGAGTATGCTAAAGGATGTGTGATTTGCCAAAGGTTAGGCCAACCTAATAATTCTGATCGGATGACTGATCATCCGGTATTACCACTGGATC
Source organism: Ceratopteris richardii (assembly GCA_020310875.1). NCBI lineage: Eukaryota > Viridiplantae > Streptophyta > Polypodiopsida > Polypodiales > Pteridaceae > Ceratopteris > Ceratopteris richardii. The sequence continues at coordinate 53,350,866 of CM035432.1, read as the reverse complement.
CTTTCCAAAAATGGGGCATGGATTTTGTGGGGCCTATTAAACCTACCACTCAGTGGGGTAATAGATATATATTGGTGGCAACCAATTATTGTACGAAATGGGTGGAAGCAGTGGCATTGAAGGACAATAAGGCAGCAAGTGTGGCGAAATTTCTTTATCATAATATTATGACTAGGTTTGGGTGTCCGAATGAGTTGGTGAGTGACAGAGGTACTCATTTCGTGAATGAGGTGATTTTAGAGTTAACAAGGATTCATTTAATCCTGCACTAAAAGACTACAACCTATCATCCTCAAGCGAATGGCCAGGCAGAAAGCACGAATAAAACTTTAATGCGTATTCTTAAAAAATTAGAGCATGAAAATCATAAAAATTAGGATTTGTTTCTTGACTCAGCTTTGTGGTCATTTAGAACAGCATTTAAAGTGACAACAGGTATGACACCTTTCCGATTGGTATATGGATTGGAGGCAGTAGTACCTATGGAGTTTGTAGTTCCAAGTTTGCGGATTACCGCAGAGAAGATGTCGCCTGAGCTATCGGTTAAACACAGGAGTAAATATCTTTTACAGATTGAGGAGGATCGTTTGATAAGTGCATATATTACGGAGGTGATTCAAAGGCAGAGACAAGCTTAAGTAAATCAGAGTGTGAAGTTTAAATTATTTAAAGAAGGTGATTGGGTGATGGTGTATAACTCTAAGCTAGGACCCCATCCAGGAAAGCTTACATTAAGATACAGGGGCCCATATCAGATTGTGTAGGATTTGGGTCAAGGCACTTTTCGAGTGGCAGATGTGTTTGGCACATGGATGGATAAGCCAATAAATGGATTTAGGCTGAAATTATTCCAAGGGAAGCCGCCACATTTGGATTGGTTATCAGCTAATGTGGTGCAAGTCGTCCATAATCCAGAACATCACTTCAGCAATGTTTGTGATCATCGCAGTAAAAGAGTTTACTTCTCTACATTTTTATCTGTGGTAAAGTGTTTTTGACCTCGTGTTGGTCTAAAAATACATTAAGTAAATTTTTGCGATTACAATGGAGACTCGGTTTACAGTTGCAGTTCAACAGTGTGCTAGGGGTTAGCCCAAGGCCAGTGATGGATAAGGAAGCGTTGCTAAATCGGGGTGTACAAACTAAGGGATATTCCGGGTCTGCAAGTAATGAGGTGTTGGAAATAAGTATACTCCGTATTACGAGTCAGCAGACCTATAAGGAGCAGAGGCATCGAGGGGAATATGAAATGAAAGCTAGTATTCAACCAATTATTATCTTGCAAAATACAATTTTTCGGAATTGTATGGTTGGAAGTTTTTGCATCATAAAATGTAGTATTGAGGAATTTAAATATCAATTTCGTATTCTTGAAGTGCGCATGAGTGTTCAGTTCTATGATTCTTCTGACACGTGTAGAAGATTTGTTAAGTGGGTTATTGATATGCGGGGCAACCGACTGATGATGATGTTTATGGTAATCCATACTACAATATTATTGAGTCGCATGAAGTGTTACGTGCGTAAGTACGTCCATCATTGCAGTCAGTGGCAGTTCAAGCATTCACACTTGTGGAACGGATATTTTTAGTTCTATTTAATGGCTCCCAAGATAATGCCTTTTTCTGCGTCTTCTGTGTTGGTGTCTGAATCACGAGTCATGAGAGGACGTATGAGAAAGAGAGAGGTTGTAATGCGAAAGGAAGAGACTACTACGGAGGAAAGTAATAGTTCATTACAGGAGGATGAAGAGGAAATATCGACGCCATCTGCAACGACTAAGTTTGTGCAAACGCTTATGGAGCCATTCACAGACTTTAAAGTGGAAGTTGATACACAGTCTGCTCTGAATGAGAATCGGCTCAGAAGAATTGGGTTATTTCAGTTCGCTACATTGCCATGGGAGCGCTGGAGATGCAATTATTATGCAAAGAGCCAGCTGGAAATCATTCGGAAAACAAAGGGTCAGTTAGCACTTCAGGTAAAATTTTCACCGGAATTAGTTGCAGAATTATTTCAGTTGCCTATGTACAATGATGAAGAAAGATTTTGGACCCAGAGAAGGGGGACGGCAATACTACATGATGAAGAATGCAAGTTATGTTCGAAGGGAGCAGTGAAAATGGTATTTGGAAAGGTTGTGTTTTATTCTCAAATATGATTATATGTCCAAAGAGACTTTTGCACCTTTGGCTTATGCAGAGGCAGGTGGAAAAGTAAGTTGGGCTCATTGGGTGTATGAACACCTGCATAGTGAGATATTTGTTGGTGATAGGCGTAAAACGCAATCAAATACACGGACAAGAGCTCTGATAGGTTATTTTGCACAAGAGCTGAAACCGGTTATTCAGATGATTCAACCTGATGTTCGAGAAGCAGGGATACAGGAGGATATTTTGTTGCAGGTGCCAGATGGTGTTGAGCATTCGAAAGCACTCGGAATAGTTTTTAAGTTGTTTAAAAAGAGAAGATTGGAGGAACAGCTGCAAGCAGTAGGTGAGAAAATGTCGAAGGATGTTATGCACCAATCAATTAACACTACAGATTATGATGTACCAGGAATGAAGAAGAGGTTGCAGGAAATTTCTGATTTCTTAGTTTTGCAAGAGGAAAGATTGTCTAAGCACGAGCAGACAAAAGTACTTATTAATGTGGATGATTATCAGTCTTTACAAAAGAAGGCTAAAACACTTCAGGAAGCATTGGATGAGAAGGTACAAATATTGGAGGGATTGCAAAAGGACAAGATGCAATATGTGATGGAGTTGTCTAGTATAAAGCGGTCTATGCGTGAATTTGAAGAATGGCAGAAGTCTGTGCAAGAACAAATTCAAAAAGAGATGATGGATTTTTCAGTACTTAATGCTACTTTACAGAAGGAACAAGTGATTCTGCATTCAAGAATACAATTTTTGCAGGAGTTGGAAAAATAGATGTTAACAGATGAAGATGTGGAGTTAGATGCTACATTAATGACAAGATCGGATATAGGATTATTGAAGCAGCAACTGCATAAGTATGTTCAGGACATTTGGAATGTTTTCCAAAGTCGATGGCTAAGTATGTTTAAGCTTCAGCATGAACAGGTCCAGACATGCTTTGTGTCAAAGTATGAAAAAGATCTACTAGTATGTGTAATTACAAAGCAAGAGAAGCAAATTGAAGAACAGACACAGATAATTAAGGAATTGCAGGAACAGTTGTTGCAAAGGAAGCTAGAAGAAAAGGTGGACATATTAATTGAGAAGCAGCAGTTTATTATTGATGCAGACTTTCAGGGAAAGCAGGATGGTGCAGAGGAGGATGTCAATAGTTTGCAGAATCGGAAGATTGACCTGGAAGAAGTGCATATTTCCAAACAGTCGGAGGAAATAATTTTATATGATCAAGGGATTGCTAAATTCAAGTCTAATTTTTGACAAAGTTACCCACCGGGTTGTGCCACGTGTTGAAGGCAGGGAAATCTGGAAGACGAATGATTAATTTGAAATCTGAAAAATGGTTAAATGTAGATATTATCTAGTTAGATATATCTTTTTGGTGTATTGGATTTTAATAAAATAAAAAGAAAAAGACGGTTATGTTGAGATAAAAAGGGACATGTCGTAGGAAGGAGGGGAGACGTTACAAATGGAAGGAGCGTGACAACCGTAGAGAGAAGAAGCTTTGCTGACAGAGACTTTGGAGGACCGGAAAATAGGTTCTGCAGGAATCATTATACAAGCTGTGATTGATGAAATCTTGTGGTGTAATCAAGTACGATTCATGAAGTTCTAATACTTATAAATCTGTAATCGCGATGCTAAGTCAATCAAAGAAAGGAGAGAAATGTCTGCGAGTCAAGAGTTCCTGTTTGTAAATCTTCTATTTCTGCTAAGTTTATAGAGAGATTCAAATTATCTACACAGAAGCGCATTGAAACTCGTGTGTTTGTGAGTGTGTAAGAACCTGTTAATCTCCGAAATGTGTAAAATGTGGAATGTGATTGTGTAATTCTGAATCAATAAAAGTTACCGGAAAGTCACCGGAATGGAAGATTACGGTAGATTTTCAAATATGATTTTCGATGGAATCTTTGTGAATGAAGATCAGTGCAAATGGACAATGTGTAATTGTTATTTGCTCTTTATTTAGATGTTGTGTTGAACCTTTGGAACCCTCAACAGTTAACATGTATGTTTACTCTAAGGCATTGACTAAAACACATAAATTAAGCATGACTAAAGCATAAATTTGGCATCTTTGGCTTCCTTGGCACCCATGGATCCCTTGGTAACCATTGACTACGTGAACTCCTTTTTATTTATGAGTGGCAATAAGGAGTTTTATATTCACCAAGGAGGGAGGATTTGAACCCACAACCTCACTCTCACAAGGGAAGTGCTTTACCACTACACTATCTCTTTATGTTGTCACTCGAGTTCTTCTATTTAACACCACTTGCATCTCTTTCTCACTTTTTCAATTCCCAAGAACCACCCTTCCTTTTACATTTTAATTCAAGCAATCTCAAAATTGGTTTTACATATTTACCAAGAGGGTTTTGTTCTCTACATATCCATGGACCCTATGAACACCATGGAGGACTTTGGTGAGTAACATCTACCCTAGGTACCACTAGAGCAATAGGAAGAGCTCCTGTGGCTTGAACTTTGAGGCACCCAAAACAAGATCTGACAATGCGAGGAAGTAATTCAATAGATGCAATTTGATGAAGATAACTTTGCACAGGTTGTAAAAGCTATTGTCTTTGCTCAATCTGACAGCATGCATTGCAAGATTGGTGTTAAAAATTACCAATTTCTACGATTTGATGGCCGTAAGGATGGCCCTTTAGTTCTTTCATGGTTATCACAATTTGATGCTTTCTATTTTCAAGAATCATATGATGAAAATGAAAAAATCAAATTGGCTACTAAGTATTTAGTACAAAAAGCTCAGCTATGGTGGAATGTCCTGCATCACAACACAAATCATCCAAGTATGTGGAAGGCTTTCTAAGATAAGGTGAAGGATCCTTTTATTCCACCTCAATATCATCTACATGCTCAATGTGCATAGAAACCTTTACAGGGAGGGAGGTTGACACTATCACTACCTACACCGAGCGGTTCTAACAAAATCTATTATTGGTTCGAATGCTTGAAGATGTACCTAAGGATATCTTGTAGAGGAAATATGAAGATGGTTTGGAGATGGGAATCCATACCAAGATTCACACCTTGAAGTGATTCGATGGTGATGCATCACAATGCGCTGTCTTTCTCGAGAGCTCCGCGATGATATCCTCCTAGTAGAAAACCAAGATCCTAAGGCCACACACAGTACTACGCATAGAGGCTGCAGAATATGAAGAAAAACACAGTACACAGGGAGCACAAAGACAGACTTCTTAGGTCTTACAAATACGATCAAACTTACAGTCTCTGCTTGACCAAGCCACTATATGTTTTATTAAAAAACATATACAAAGAAGTTTCCGTGGCCATTTGGCCTTTCACATGGACACTAATGGTAACAATCTCCCGCTAAAGGCCAATGTGGCCAAAGTAACTATTGGAGAAAAAATCAAGAATGATAAAGAATACCTAAGTGTAAGTATACAAACTATATCTCCCACCTGATGGGCATGTTACATAGTATACAAGTGACTGTGTAAGATCATGAATCAAGTAACCCCCATCAAGTGACAACGGTATCAAAAGCTATCATGTGGTAGAGCTTTAATCAAAGCATCTGAAACATTATCTTAAGTGTGAATCTTCTCAAGAATAATGCGCTCAGTGGCTAAGCAATCTCTAATGAAGTGATACCTCACGTCAATGTGCTTGATCTTTGCATGATAGACCAGATTCTTAGCCAAAGCAATGGCACTCTAGCTGTCATTGAGCAAACCAGGTACATGCTGAGGTAAACCCATATCACAAGCAAGACTAGAAATCCACAATGCTTCCTTCATGCCTCACTTGCTGCAACATACTCTGCTTCTGTGCTGGAAACATTTGTACATTCCTGAAGAAGAGATCTCCAAGAGATAACACCTCTAGCAAAATGAAAAATGTACCCTGATGTAAACTTATGATTGTTTACACAATCAACATAGTCGGAATCTGTGTAGCCAATAATGGATGCTTTCCCTCTACCTAAGCATAGACACTTGTCCTCAGTGCCACTCAGATATCTCAAAATCATCTTGACCACTTCCCAATGTTTCTTGCCAGGATAAGACATATATCTGCTCACAACTCCCACTGCAAATGCAATGTTTGGTCTCATAGCTAGCATAGCATACATGAGACTACCAACAATAGAGTGACAAGGAATTTCGGTCATGAAGTCCTTTTCCTTATCTAATTTGGGGCAATCATCCTTGCTCAATTTCACATATGTGGCTAAAGGTGTACTCAATGCCTTTCCACCGTGCATATTGAACCTGTGAAATACTTCGGATACGTACTCACTTTGAGACAAGTATATGCATCTTTTACTCCTATCATGGGTAATGTGCATGACAAGAATATGTTTGGCATCCCCCAAATCCTTCATATCAAATGTCTGACTCAACTTCTTTTTGAGAATTGACAAGTCATAAGAGGACTTCCCAGCAATCAACATATCATCGACATAAAAGTATCAAGCATATCAAGCTGCCATCTGAGCATCTCTTTGTGTAGAGACAATGATCCTCATTGCCTCAAGAATAGCCTTGAGACTTCATCAAAAGCATCAAGCTTTTCGTACCATTGTCTAGGGAACTGTTTAAGTCCAAGCAAGCTCTTCTTGAGCTTACAAACTAGACTTTCTTTGCGAGGAACTACATAACCCTCTAATTGTTCCATATACATCTCATCTATAAGATCTCCATGCAAGAAAGCAATTTTCACATCCATTTGGACTAGCTCTAAGTCCTCCATTGCAACGAATGCAAGCAACATACGTAGGGTAGTCATCTTGACCACTAGAGAGAAGATTTCCTTGAAATCAACACAATGTTGTTGCTTAAAACTCTTTGCAACAAGTCGTGCTTTATACTTTGGAGAAGCACTATCTGATGTGAATTTTAGCTTATATACCCATTTACATGGTAAATCTTTCCTACCATTTGGAAAAGGTACTAAATCCCAAGTACCATTCTTGTGAATAGAATCCAACTCACTCTTCATGGCACAACTCCACTTAACATGATCCTCTGTCTGCATAACCTCTTTGTAGCAAGAAGGCTCATGGACATCTGTTAGCATAACAAAATCTAAACCGAGAACATTTCTATCAGGTGGATGTGAGACACATGTAGAGTGTCTCAATGGTTGATGAACAGGAACATGTGTAGGCAAGAGATTGTCATGGTTAAGCGAGCTCTGGGGGGAATAATACTAGGATGGGTGACCTCTCAAGAAGTACTGGGAACCTCTATCTTCCTTGATCGTTGAGGTCCTCCCTCACGCGTAGCCAATGGCGCCAACAGTGACTTCGATGAATCGGATGAAAGGTATGCCAAGGTCTATACCTTGGTCACTGCCTTATTCGTAAGCCTTGGAGAAAGCCAAGAGGGGGGGAGGGGTGCTCGCTTCGATCGCACAAAAGGAAGAAAGATTTTGCATCAAACTACTCTGATACTAGTGAAGTAATTCGATGGCGATGCATCACAATGCTCTCTCTTTCTCGAGAGCTCCCCAACGATATCCTCAGAGTAGAAAACCGAGATCTTAAGGCCACACAGAGTACTATGCATAGAGGCTACAGAATACATAGAAAAACACAATACACAGGGAGCACGAAGATAGAGTTCTTAGATCTTACAAATGCGGTCGAACTTACAGTCTATAATTGACCAGGCCACTATAGGTTTTATTAAAGAAAATATTCAAAGAAGTGTCTGGTGGTCATTTGGCATTTCACATGGACACTAATGGTAACATACCCTACGACCTACAACCCTCGACGAGGCCATCTCTTTTGCCTGTAATGCAAAGAAGGAATTTTAGTCCACAAACCAAGTCAATCTGTCTACAACAACCTTGTCAATGACCACTTTTTGTTAAACCAATTTTTCCTATGAAGCGTAATTTTAATGCCCCATCTTACTCTATTTTACCACGTCCTCCACAATCGAACTACTCGACTACACCTATTGCTTCATCTCTCTAACCTACCAAACAACCTACCTTGCAAACTTTAGTAGTGGATGCCCAATAGAAGTGACCACATATCACACGCTGGAGTTGTGGTAACCTAGATATACAAGAATGAAGTGCTGATCGTGACCTCTTCACATGAAACCTTGCAACTCAATTACATAACATGAAGGAAGTCAACGAAGAAATTCCTCTTGTTTGGACAAAGGAAGCATTGGAGAAGGACTTAAGTACCTTGGGTAATTATATCTCTATTCATTCTTTACTTTGCATGCAGGGTACTATTAATAACAAACTTGTTAAAATTTTTCATGATGATGGTAGTTCCCATGATTTCATTTCATATTTATTAGTACAAGAACTTAAATTAAAAAAATTTCCTTTCTTGTATAAAGTGAAAGCTGCATTTCAAGGTAGTCATTATAATGTAACATGACAAGTGCAAGATGTTATGATTATCATAGCCCATATGTAGGCGCACAAATGTTTTTGATTGCACCTTTGCAATCTTATGATGTTATATTTGGCATGCTTTTTCATCATCATGATAACCCACACATTGAGTACCATACACATACCTTTAACTTTGAATTTAAAGGTCAAATATTGTATATTTCAGTTTATGATTGTTTGCAGTTCCTAAAATGGTTTTCGCAAGTCTAAAAAGGGATTAGGATCTGAGGAAGAAGGTGCAGAGGTCTCGAAGCTCATCGAGAAGGATTGGATGCATGCAATTACAATAACAAATCATTCAAGGATGTATGCTTTATATTTTCACGCATCTTACTTTATTTTATAGCATGTTTTGTATGTACATGCATGGATTGGAGTGCATATATCCAAGTTGATCATTGTTTCAATTCTAAAAGTATGGATCAACATGAAAGAAGTACACTTTTTTATTGTTTGCAGGAAAGATGGTTGCAGGAACTACATAGTTATGCAACGAAGACATTGTTGCTAGCATTTGTTTTTATGTTTTTGTAGGTTACGGAGTCCATGTATGAGTTTATGGCATGCACGGCATGGGCCTATCAAGCCCTATGTTGTTGGATGGCATGTGTACCATTGATTTTATGGTTAAATTTTTTTGGGATTCCATTTCCTGGGGAAATGTTGTTGAAATTTTTCCCACCTCATGGCATTATATACGCACTTGGCTTTAGATAAGAATGTTATGGCATGATAACATTCCTTTTCTGCAAACATTAGTAAGGTGTTAGCATGTTTATAAGCATGTATTTGATGGACTTAGTACCATCATAGTATTACCGATAAGGAAACTTTAGTAGAAATAGGATCCCTACACATAATCCTTATGGAGTTTAGACCCTAGGAAGTGAAGATTTACTTATCTTCACAAGAGTCTCCAAGGAAGTGAAGATTTACTAATCTTCACAAGAGTCTCACATTATGATTAGAAGACTATGGGGTATTATTAGGAATACCCAAAGAGTGACTAGTTCACTCATGCATATCACTTGAGCAAGTAGTGAATCATTTCTGCTTCACGTGACTAAGGAAACCAATTAGATGGGATCACAGAGATGGGTTTCATGAGACAACATCGATGGGTGCTTATGTGATTCGAGTGATGGTTAGGAAGGCCACATGCATGGCACTAGCTCTTTGACTTAGAGCATAGATCCCTTGGTAAGAAATAGTTGGGTTACCCAATACATATATGTATATCGGGATCTATAGAGGTACCTAGGCTCAATCTTGGTACCTAGGAACAAGTTAGTTTGGAACAGAAAGAGATATCCATTGTCACATATTGACTAGAACCAAACTAACTAGTTCGAGGACATGGGACTCATTAGAGTCCATCTATATATTCCATTACATATATATGGAATATATATTCCATTTATTGTAGGTATGACACCATGAATTGGAAGAAGGTTCCACTAGTATGGGACAGTGGAAACGACTTCCCTTTGAGCACTCTTCTTCTATGGACAAGAAGAAAAGGACTCATCATTCATGGTGTCACGTCTCATTAGATCAGAGGAGAGCTTATAGTAGACATCTCCTTAGGATTGGGAGTTATCCTTCATACTTTAGGGAACATTTATTCTTCTAGTAGAGAATGTGATAGGTGATTTTATCACCATTGATATCACATACTCATTTTGAGGTTTTTAGGAAGGATAATTCCATTAGTTTGATGGGATGATATAGTCCATGCATAGAGGATGGTTGACAGAGATAGCTCTTTTGTATGGATACACATGTGTTTATAGTATCATGTCATATCTTTGCTGACCATTTTTAGAGAGGGATTTGACTCTTATAAGGAATTTATTTTCTCCACTCTTCACTACATATACCTTCCATTAGTTATGGGAGATTTGTTCTCCATCTTTATAGGATTCTATATTAGGAGGGATTATGTATTAGTTATGGAAGAGAGGACTAAATGAATTCACAAGTTTCTCGTTTAAAGAAAGGATATAGTGGGAACCAGTTCAAAGATCGACGAGAGATCTCACTTTAGCTCAGAGGTCTCATTTTAGCTCCTGCTCTTTGAGAGAGAGAGAGAAGGAAAGAAAAATATGATTTCTTCATAGGAGAAGAATATAGCATGTTTTCCTTTAGAGAGAAGAGGTGTTTAGAAAACATCTCTTACTCTATATTTTAGAAAGAATTCATTTCCTCTACTTTTCAATGTAATTCTCCTTCACATGGGAGTTTGACTCTCTTCTATTTTGGAAGGAAAAAGTATGGAAAGCTTATATATATGTTCTCTGTTATGGATGAGTAGAGCAAATGGATTCAAAGGAATCTCTTTCAAAGGGAAAGGAAAAGTGGAATAGATTCCACTAGCAAAGCTCTTTTCCTTACAAGAGATTATATAGAGAGAGAAAGAGAGAGATTTTCACTTTCTCTCTTCCAGATTGTCTTGTTAGGAGTGGCACTCTTCTATCAAAGACAAGATGGAGATCAATTAATCATGATGGTTACATTGACTCTCACATGGAGACTCTTGAGAGAAGTAGTTATATTTATTTGTAGTGATGGTCTCTAACTAGATTAGATGATCTAGTTATTGACATTAGTGAGACTGGGAGTTGAGTATGACTCTACTCTTTAGGGTTTCTAGGAGATAGGGATATATCTAACCTATTGGGGTACCAAACTCTTAGTTGGTGTTACATCTTGAGCATGGTGTATAAACATCAGTTAGGAGGATGGTTACTTAGGGATTATCTGAATCTCAAAGGGAATGCTTTTTGCATTCATAATTCTTATATATGAGCTAAGTTGATGGATTGACATAGTCACAAGGTAGTTTAGAGTAAAATATTACTTGTGAGCACACTCAAGGTTAGGAAGACCTAGAGTGTTATGAGGGAAATCTATCATTTAGTCTTAGTTGGGTTTGGAATCACTTTTTATGGGACTTTGTTCTATATTTCATACGATTCTATGGTTTACTATCTCCATTATGATGGTCAAGCCCATATGCTTGGCACTTTACACTTGCTTCTTATACTATTATTCTATAGAGTATACATCATATGGACTTAGGTCATTTGGATGATGTTATATGTCATGGGAGTGATAGTTTGGAAGTGGAGTGTATATGGGAAATAGTAGGCACCACTTAGATGGTTTCCCACCTTTGAGACGATCTCATATGAGACTTCTTAAGGGGAAGGATATGGGAAACAACACACAGAGATGACCGTGTACATAGAGTACACGGGGTTTAGGGGAGTCCGAGCACTTTCCTCTACCATTACAGACATTTCATGCACATTTTCAAGGACAAAAATGCTCTCAAGGGGAAGGAAATTTCATATTATGGATGCATGCCCTCTTGGGTGAGGTGGCATAGATGCCACATGGCATCATTAGAGGCATTGTGGCCATTTGGTAGAATATGATAGAAGAGAGAAGAGTCTATTTATTGAGAGAGTGAGTCGATCATAGCTCACGTGAAAGAAGAAGTTCGACGTGGCTGCGAGGAAAAAGAAACACGATCTCTGTGTATTATTGGGTGAATGTCAGAGTTCGTGAGTTGTAGAGATGGTTCATGACTCTAGGCGCAAACAAACGAGTTGTAGAGGCGGTTCACGATTGTAGGCACAAACAAAACAAGGTAACATTTAACAAGGGATTTCATGGGAAGAAAAGAGTGATGCTATTTATTATGAACCTACCTTGAGATATAGTGCAAATTTGTAAGCTATAAGAGCTTCAAATAGGTATTCTCACTTATCCTACTTTTAGGACCTTCAAGAAGTCCAAGAAATCACATGGAATCTACTAAGATAAGTATAACACTTTCTATTTCTCCAAAATGAATTTTTATATGTGAAAATAGATAATAAAAATTGCTGATATATTTTGATAGTGATGTGTGTGAACACATTTAGGACTGCTAGATACTTTTTTCTCTCTATAAGAGGGTTTTTTCCCTCTTGCTTTTATATATTCCTATGAGCCTAATGAGTCACTTATCTTTGTAAATTCTCTTGGTAATGCATTTAGCATTATACTGATTTGAGCTTGTTTTGGTTTCCAAATTCACTACCAGAATGAATGTGCAAATGATTCCACCATTTTGTCCCAAACATATATACAATTTTTGGTTTGCTAGTTATAGATGCCTTGAAGTTTGTTATAGGGCTAGTAGAGCTTGATTGGGTATTTCTATTCAACTTTTGAGATACGATCAATTTTTTTCATGAGGGTGTTTAGTCATTGGCCATGGCTAGAAGAAATGATGTATTCTATATTTTGGCTATTAAGGATTAGTTCGATGGCACGAACTACCCATTATGGGCATACATGATGCATCATGTATTTGTAGCAAAATTCTTGTGGAATATTGTGTAGAATGTTGAAAAACATCCTACTACACGTGCAAATTCAATGATTGAAGGTGATGCAAATGGTGTTGAAGATGATGATATTCAATCTCCTAGTCATGTTGTAATTCCTCTTGCACCTGTTGTAGAGAAACTTCATTGGGATGGTAGAGATGCAAAAGCACATGTATTGATAGCTTTTTCTATCAAATGTGCCATTATCTCTCATATTCGCTCATGCAAGACAACATAAACTGCATGGGATACTCTTACAACATTATACTAGAAAAGAAATGAGGCTTGTGTTGCTTACTTTTGAAAACAATTAGAGAGTGAGCATATGAATGAACAAGATTCAATGGTTAAGTTTTTGACAAAGGTCAAAGATTTGAAGTAGTTGATTTTTGTTGATGAAGTCTTGCTAAATAGTTCATTGTGAAGATTGTTCTCAATGGTATTCCAAATGCTTGTAAAAATTTTGTTTCTACTCTTCACTTGCTGATGAAAGCAATCCAAATGTCTCAACCTTTGAGGAGATAGTCTCTAATTTGTTATAGGAAAGATCAGTATAGGCAGAACAAGTCAATTATGTGCATTGCAAAAATAAAAAAAAAAGAGAGAAGAGGAAACAAAAGAAAAGAAGAATGTAGAGAGACAGGGGGAAAGAAATATAGAAAGAAAAAGATAAAAGAGAGAATAAGAAAGAAAGGAAGTAAGATAAAGAGAGAGGGAAAAAAAGAAAAGAGAGAAGACAAGAGAGAAATGTGAAGAGAGATAGAGAGAAGGAGAAAAATAGAGAGATTAGATAGGAAGAAAGAGACACAGTGAGAAGAATCGAGAGAAAAAAGTGGGAACGATTCTCACATGCATAGATTCATATATGCATGCACAAAAACACCCATTTAAAGGCATATGTTTATACACATACATGACAAAGTATGCATACAAATGCATATTTATGCATATATACATTCATGTATGCAGCTAGGTGCATAGGTAGGTAACTACATGTTTTATTTAATGCATAACTTCCTATTCCAAGCTCTGATTTGAGAGATTTGACTTTCTAGAGAATCCTCACTTCAAAAGCTTTCAATAAATGGGTGCAACATACATTTAATTACTTTGAAAATTATTTTTGAGGGCATTTACATTTTTTGCACAGGGGGGAGGTGCTATCTATATACCTAGATTCACTATATTGGCCATAACTTTTCGTCCAATCTTAAAATTGAGAAACTTAACTTAGTGTAGATTCCTCACTTCAAGAGCTATTGATTGAGTTGTCAAAAAATATATTTTAACCTGTAGAATACACCTCCACACAAGCTTTTAGTTGGTCTTGGACTAGCAAGAGTTGTTTTTGAAATGAGATTTGTAGTCAATTATGATGTTTAGAGTTTCTTAATTGCATTTACAATCACTTGGTAGTTCAATAAATTCATTATTTCATCTCTAAACATGTAATTTTATTAATGTATGTTTCTTAATAAAAGTATCTACATATCTCCGCTTATGTTTTCAAAACCTTTTTTGCAAGTACTAAAGCAAGAAGAAATTTGCTTGAATAAAAATAATACCCTCATGAGGCCATGTAGTGATCAAAGCTATATTTTGTAAATATTTATTGCTTAGAGTTTTATGGAGTGAAGAGAAAGTGGTTTGCTTGCCACTAGGTTTATGCCTCTTCTTTATTATGGTTATTTTGTTTTAGTTCCATTTTATTAGGCAAATATTGCCTGAACATGATGTGGAAATACTAGAAAGATATAGTATGTCAAAGAGGAATTCTCATGCATCCTTATAAGGTAGCCGCAAAATTAGATGTTTTTAAAATAAATTTAGTACATAAGGAGATGCATGAGTGCATGCATACTTAGCTTATAATTCTGTAAAGCATCTGATAGATTTTCTTAGAAGAAGATCTTTGTTTGTCCACATTTGCTCATCATTATGAGGAGTAAGAATTTGGTAGAAAGACGATAAAATTTTTGAATGTTAAGTTAACATGAAGAATTGCATTGTACATAGACAAACCATGACAAAGGTAAGTAATCTCTATCGTAGGTATTTATCTCTAAGAGAAGTTTGGAGGATAGATTCCTCAAGAACAACCAAAATTTTCTTCAAGTAATATGTAAAGAGTCACATATATGAAGTGAATAATATTAAATATTTCAATGCATATCAAAGATTCTCTTTTATGCATCAAGGTTATAAGCAATCGGTAATTCATGCGTCCATGAATACCTTTTCATGGAGGTATATCCATGAATAATTGACATACAATTATGTTCATAGTTGGCACAAGATTGTGCTATATTTATGAACATCCATAAAAGCATCATGTGCTTGCATTTGATTGTGTAATATAGGACTGATTGGGTGTGCAAGAAGCACAATGTTTAGAATAACATCCATCAATGTACACTTTCATTGAAAAGTGGATAGTATGTAAACAATCCATTTCCATGAGGTGATTTGGATTAGTAATTTGAGTTGGCCGATGTTAGATGATTGGTGTGTGCATGGGCATGTTTTACTAGCCATCAAACACCTATGTAATATATCCCAAAATGACTCGCCCAAGAGGTAGAGACACCAAATGTAACTTTTCATATAATAAATACTGTTCTATCTTGTGTGCACGGAGAGCAAAGATGAAGTCAGAGACATGCACTAGACATGTCAGGCTTTCTGTGTTCTAACACACATAGATAGTTTGCTTATGTATATTGCTATGTATTGAAGTCTTTGGAATGATTTGTACTCTTTGATTAAGTAAGTCTATTAATTGGTGAAGTTAATGTATCAAACAATTGAACTCTTTGGTGAAGGATATAGTTTGTTAGTTTGTTTGGTGTAATTTGGTGAAGATAGTGCAGTTCTCTTTGGTGCATAAATAGTTTCGTATATTAATCCGATGAAGAACTTTGGGAAAAAACATAGGAATCTAGTATCACTAGATCCGACCAACCCAAACACCATGTCAACCTTGCCCTATTCCTTAATTCGACTGGATAAACAGAGGTTGTATCCACACGATAGCAGTCACTAGATGTTGAGAAGTCATTGGAGCAAGCTATCCAGATGGTTCGAGTGGAAACCAAACACTGGAAACATCTGGAAAAACAAGACTTCTACTTACATGAAGAGTTTGACTTGCAACTCTGTGAAGCACAGAGCCACTCAATTTTGTACCTGGCTTCCATGTCCCGTACCCCTGATGGTTCTGTCACTCTCCTACCAGAGGAAGTGCAAAAACGTCTCAAATTAAATCTAAAAAAATCCATGGCACATTTGTAGAAGCCTGTGACTCATTCAAAAATGATGTATTTACCCCTTCGAAGGATGAGAAAGAAGATGTAGAATAAGGCATTCTTGTTAGTTTTTTTTTTTGGGTTCAGGTCCTTTGGGCATGCCACTGTTATTTGCTAGACACCTACATAATATATCCCAAAATGACTCGACCAAGAGGCAGAGGCACCAAATGTAACTTTTCATATAATTAATACCATTATATCTTGTGTGCACGGAGAGCAAAGATGAAGTCAGAGACAGACACTAAACATGCTGGGCTATTTGTGTTCTACTGCACAGAGATAGTTCGCTTGTTTATATTGCTATGTATTGTAGTTGTTAGTGGCCGCCGGATTGGGAATATGTAACTGAATCTTGTTCGCACGAGTGAAAAGCTGTTACAAACAATTTGTAAAAAAGTTATATAAATCAAAGAAAGGCACGCCAGTGAGGGTTCCGTGATGGATCACCAGACTGTCCGTGTGTGTGACTGAGCGGGTCGTTAATGTAGTCTCTGTTTGCTTAATCTCCAGTATTCTGAGTTCCATGTTCGTCTCTTGTCTTGTCTCCCGTCGATAACTATTTCTGTTTGTTAACTTCATAGATGTTCGAGAGATCACCAGACTGTCTGTCTGAGTGATTGGTCTGTAGCATTTCTGTGTGTTGAGTTGAGTAATCCAGAGTACCTTTGGCGACTTTTTGAGTGTTCTGTGTGTATTTGTGTTTCGGCTTAACGGTTGTCTGATGGTATTCATTGCGGTTGTGAGTCTCAACTAGTTTGCGCATCAAGCTGTTTCTTTTCTTGAAATGTTCTGCAACATGTGGCTAAGTTTGTGCAATCGTAATAACTCTTCTGGTATCCGTGTTGTGTTAAGTTGTCTGTAGTATCTAGGTTCAGGTTCCATACGGTAAAGTTTAAACTACAGTAAAGATTCCCTGGATTGCCTACTGAATCTTCAGTACGGTGTATCTGAACACTGGGATTCTTTGTGTTTCTGGATATATGGAAGGAGTGTGGTATCCAGTTTGTGAAGGCTGAACAAATACCCTTGTTCTGGTATGTTCAGTAAGTTATGTGCGGATGCAACATAGCATCTTAGTGTATCCGGTACACGTGGTTGAGCTAAGACCGTGAACTGTAATGTCTAAGTATAGCCGATTTTGATAAAGTCTCAGCATTAGTATATTGCTGGGTGCGAGTAGTGAGTTTGGGAACTAAGTACAGTGCCTCTGTCTAACAGACCCCTTCCACTCCCAAGAACCCAAGAATCACTTAAACGCACTTCTAACAGTTAGGAGAATAAATAGCGTTTAACACTGGCGCCGTCTGTGGGAAGGTGGCAACAGATCGGATTGTTGCAAACCTGTTGAGAAAACGTGACTGTAAATTTTTAATTGACAGTAACAGTACGCGATTAGTACAAAAGATGATACATGCCGGTTACTCGATCCGGTGAAACGTATCCAAAGAACCGCCAGCCTAGGGTACTTAATTTACTAAGAACGACTCCGAGAGGTAGAAGTACAACTAGGCCTAACCCAGTTGTCAAGAAAGTAAAGAACGTTAGTAGTGATTCCGGTCATATTCCGGTGGAACATGTTACACCTCTGGTAAATTCTGGTACTATTTCGGCATAGTCTGTCGAAGATATAGTAACTCTAGAATCTACCAGGATGGAGCCTGAAGTTAGTTTAACAACATTGGATAAAGATTCAAATCTGTTTACGACTAGAAACACTTTAGCCAAGGAAATTAGTGAAGGAGAAAAAACACCTTGTTTTGGCGAAGATTCGACACATTCCGGTGATATTTCGGTTGCTGAAAAATCGTAGTTTTCCGGTGACGGTTTACCCTTTCTCGGTGAATCTTCAGCCCAGTCACCGCTATTGGGAGTAAGTTTCCCTACATTCGACATCAAGAAGGAAGGTAGCCTGTTCGAAACCAAGATTCAAAACATACTGAACAAGATTATCGAACCGGAAAGTACACAGGCTGACGATACAGACTCCAATAGTTCAGATATTAGGCCCCGGGATACAGAAGATCGACACAATACAACCCCTCGAGCCATGAATGGGCAACAACAACAACATCAACAACAACAACAACAACAGCAACAACAACAACTATGCCCACCAAGGCCGACTCCAACCGGAGTAACATACACCAAATTTGGTGGATTCCCAAGAGATGACCCAGATGCTCATGTACGCATGTTTGAGATAAGTTACGCAGTGCTCAATCATCCACCTGATCCGGCGTATAAGGCTATTGTTTTCCAATCGACATTGGTCAACGAAGCAGCTAGATGGCTTATAGAATATGATATTAACCATTTTGACACTTATGAAGCAGTAAGAGATGCCTTTTTGCAGAGATTCAGGCTAAAGAAGAATCCAGCCGAAATTTTTGACTACCTGCAAGACAATAGATAGAAGATAAATCAAACAGTACATGAATACGCCACGCTATTTAGGACTCATTTGAGGCAGTTACCACCAGCACATGCCAACCTACCGGATGACGTTATTACTCAATGGTTCATCAATGGCTTGACTCCACAACTTAAGCAGATTATGATCATACGCTGTGTAGGAGCTATGATGCTAGATGCAGTGATTGCAATGGCTTTGCAGTTGGAAAACAAGGTTGGAGGATTTACAGAAGATCTGGAGTGGTTAAAAGCAAATAGAAATATCGCCGAAGACCTGACCAGACAGATGTACTGCACTACATGCAAGAATTCAGGCCATACTAGTGCCACTTATGCACTTAATCAGTTGTTTTGTGCTATCTGTAACACTACCGGACACACCACAAAAAATTACGCATATAACGCCAAAGTGCAGGGAACAACAACTGTCAATGCAATTATACAGGAACCAGGGCAGCCAACCAATCACTATGTACTCCGCCAATCACCAGCAACAAGGATATCGAAATTACAAAGGACAGAGAAATAATAACTACAATGCAAACCGCTGGCAGGCCGGACCAGCACCGGAAAATCCCAATTTGCCACCACCGCGCTGTCATTTCTGTGGTGAATTTGGTCACATTAGAAGATTTGTAAGGATGCAGTTGAGTATGATCAGAGGAAGAAAGAACGTCAAAACCCAATGGCTAATATGGTACAAATCACACCAGTAGAAACGCACGTTGTAGTAATTCAGACCCGATCCGGTAAACAACTACAACCAGTAGCAGAAATATTTGAACCAGGCATACGTGAACAACAAAGGATGTATGATAAAGCTAGTCAATGGACCAGTGCAGAACCTCCAGTCTTCCCAGATCCTATTCCGGTGACCCAGACTCCGTTAACCAAGGAAGGAACACAGCAACAAGATTTTAATTCAGCAGCAGGCACATCATCTTCAGCAGGCGCATCATCTTCAGAATCTGTGGAAAATACAACCCAATCACAAAAGGCCTGGGAAATTTTATCTAAAGCATCCATCACTCTTCCTCTGGGCCAATTACTTGCACTAGTACCGGGAGTTCGACAACAATTCCAACAGCAGTTCAGTCCTGTGCCTTCTGGTATTCCAGCAACAGCAACAGTGCAACCGGAACCTGATTCTACGGTCGATCGATCAGTTCCTTTAATTACGGTATGGTATAAAAATCATAAAATCACACAGGGGAGGATCTGATGTCAACATTGCTACTACTGCACTGTGTAAAAAGTTAGGGTGGACCAACATCGAACCAGTTCAGTTTTTTGTCAGAATGGCCGACCAGTCAAGAGTCCATCCCGTAGGACTTGTACGAAATGTACCAATAACTTTACAAGGTACAACATTTAAGATGACCTTTGTCATACTAGAATTACCGGAATCCACCCTTGATTATAATCTCCTTTTCGGCCGACCTTGGCTAAAGCATGCTAAGGTGATACAAGATTAGTCTGCACAGGAACTCACTTTCAAAGACAATAATCGTAAATACGTTGTAAAATTAGATGCTATACAACCTTGCGAGTTGCATGCTAGACCGTATTTTGCGGAACTAGTCCATATGCTAGATGGGTTGTCAGATGATGAAGAAGAAGAGTTTCTGAAAAATAACATTGACTTGATCTCCCTAGGAACTGTTGATCTACAATCTGTTGTAGATAATTGGAATCCTTCATTTTGTACGGTGATGACTATAACAGAAAAAGATATGAAAGAAGATAAGGCTACCATAGATGACGCTGATCTACAACAACTGTTTAAGCCAGCTGAGAATACAGAGAAGCCTCGACAATTTTATGTTCCAGAAGATCAACTGACCACTTACAATTTAGGTGATGAAGAAAATCCACGACCTGTTAAGATAAAAGAGAGCCTACCAGAATTATTTCAAGCAGATCTAATCCAACTACTTTGAGAATTTTCTGATGTATTTGCATGGGATTACAAAGATATGAAGGGTTTGGATCCGCGCATCTATCAACACAGGGTCATGCTGAAGCCGGAAGCAAAACCACTTAAGCAACCCAGCTACCGGATGAATCCAAACTACGCATCATAGGTAAAGGCAGAAATTGATAGGCTACTCAAAGTCGGATTTATTGTACCAGTAGAACATGCTGAATGGATCTCACCAATTGTTATTGTCCCTAAAAAGAATAAGTAGTTACGAATATGTGTAGACTACTGGAAACTGAACGCAGCTATAGTGCCTGATCCATTTCTGCTCCCTTTTCTTGACACAATGCTTGATAGAGTAGCAGGACATGAAATGTATTCATTCTTAGATGGGTACAGTGGGTATAATCAAGTTAGAATGGCTGAATAGGATATACTGAAGACCGCCTTCATTACCAATTGGGGTGTTTTCGCATGTACTGTTATGTGGTTTGGATTAAGGAATGCCCCAAGTACGTTCCAAAGGTGTATGCAGGAAATATTTTCTCTTTACCTTACCTCTTTTATGCAAGTATATCTTGATGATTTTTCAATTTTCGGTAAGATGATAGCACACCTGTTCCATTTATGGTGCTGCTTTGAAAAGTGCAGAGAATACAGACTCTGTTTAAACCCAAACAAATCCGTGTTTGCGGTTTCATGTGGAAAGCTACTTGGTCACATTGTATCTGCACAGGGCATACAGGTGGATCCAGATAAAATCACAGCTGTGTTAGAAGCACCTGTACCCACTACACCTAAGGAAGTAATGCGCTTTATGGGCCAAGTAAGATGGCATGGTCGGCACCTGCGGTGGCTTGCTCATTTGGCAATACCACTAAACCGATTGATAACCAAGACCGTCGACAATTTGACTGGACCCCGGACTGTCAAACTGCTTTTGATCGTCTAAAGGGATTACTAACACAGGCTCCAATCTTACAGCCTCCTAATTGGGATCGCCCATTTCATGTATTTGTTGATGCTTCAGATATAGCAATAGGAAGCGTTCTAATGCAACAAACCGATAAGTGGTTCAGACCAGTGTACTATGCAAGTCGAAGATTAGCCCCTGCCGAAAAGAATTACTCTGTAACAGAGAGAGAATGTCTAGGTCTAGTATATTCTGTCAAGAAATTCAGACATTATTTGCTGGGCTGTAGATTTACTTTTCATGTAGATCATGCTGCACTTGTCTATCTAGTTCGGCAGCAGCATCTAGGTGGTCGATTAGCTCGATGGGTTCTACTACTACAAGAGTTTGACTACGAAGTTATTCATTGGCCAAGCAGTTCACATGCCTTAGCAGATTTTCTGTCTCGCTTAGATTCCGGTGAAGCTCCGATCGGTATAGATGACACAACACCGACAATTTATGTCTCTGAACCAACTAATGATGAAATTACAGACCCACCTATGCCATCTACATATTATGATCAGATCTTAACCTTCCTCACTGATGGATACCTTCCTACTCAGACTTCTCCTGCAATACGAAGGAAAATTTCAATTTTCAGTCGTCGATTTCGGTTGATTGCTGGGGAATTATACTATATAGATCACACTGGAGTTTTACTTCATTGTATTCCACCACATGAAGTTAACTCAGTCATTAATTTGGCTCACTCAATTCCTTCCGGTGGCCATTTTGCTGCAGACTTAACACACCGGAAAATTCTGCAAAGTGGTCTCTGGTGGCCTACTATGTACAAGGATGTATCACAATTTGTCAAACAATGTGATAGTTGTCAGAGATCTGGACAGCCCCTGCAACGTCATCTTTTTCCTCTACAACCTGTCTTGCCATTAGAGCCTTTTTAGAAGTGGGGTTTAGATTTCATTGGCCCTATTACACCACCAGCAATCCTCAGTAATAATCGTTATATTTTGACATGTACTGATTATGCTACCAGATGGGCAGAAGCCTGGGCTTTACGATCTTCCACAACTGTTGCAGTAGCTAAGTGTTTACTGAAGGATGTCTTTCCACATTTTGGCTTACCGCTAGAACTTGTTACAGATCAAGGCACTCATTTTGTCAACAATTTAATGAAAGTACTCACACATTCATTTCAGGTCACACATAAATTTAGTTCACCATATTATCCTCGTGCAAATGGTTTGGCTGAGAGTACAAACAAAACTCTGTTGAATATGCTTCGAAACCTCATTTTAGAAGCACCATAGAGATGGGATCAACTGCTACCTGCAGTATTATGGGCATATCGGACTACATACAAGGTAACAACAGGATTAACCCCTTTCAAACTAGCTTATGGATTAGAAGCAATAGCACCGATGGAGATAGTTATACCAAGTTTACAAGTAGCAATCACTCAGAAACTGCTACCTAAAGAATCACTGTCATTTCGGTTGGATACACTCAAAAAATTAGACGAGCATCGTTTTTGACTATGCAGGAAGTACAGCTAAGACAAGCTCAAACACATGATTGATATCTAAAGACTCCAATTTTTTCGGTGGGACAACTTGTACTCTTTTACAATGCAAAGTCGAATCGCTCTGCTGGCAAATTCAAGTTGCGATGGTTTGGTCCCTACCGGATTTCTGAACAAGTGGGCCCAGCAACTTTTCGGTTGACTACATTGACCGGAATTCCTCTTTTGAAAGTCATCGACGGTTCGAAGCTGCGGCCGTATCAACACACATCTAACCCACACTGAAACGTTTCACTTAGCCGCGTTTTTTTGGCGTTCTCTTTTCTTTATTTTCTTTTCTTTTTTGACATGCTTTATAAAATAAGTCTGTAAATATCCGCGTTTTGTTAACTAATTATGTCCATAGCCGCCCTGCCCTTGCCAGCTACTCACGCATGAACACCGAAGTTAAGAATTATCATTTCAATACCGTGCGATGATTAGTCATCCTTGATTGCTCTCCACTACAACGCATCTACTTAACCTTTTCTGTTTCGCCGAAAATCGCTATTGTGTTTGTGTGATTTGTGCTCTGTGTGCTTACCCTGTGCTTTGTGTGCTTGTGCTTACTGTCTCTGTGTGCGCCATGGAAGCTTTGGCTAACTATGCCACCTTCCGTGATGGACTCCCTGCCAACGTAGGAGAGTTCTTGCGCATTCGTGGGCTTAACAACTTCGCTGAACTGCCTTGGCATTCAGTGGAGTCCCACCCATTCTTTGCCCAGATCATCTCCACCATCGCCAACACACCTGCCACCGAGCAGAGTTGGCCGATCACCTCCCTCCCATCCCGTACACTTATCACCTTCCAAGCTTTTGCAGAAGCGTTTAGACTCCCTTCGCAAGGTCGGGAAAATGGCCCGAGTCTTCCAATCGCAAGAATGGTAGAACTATTCCCTAGGTATTCCTCAAACGAGTATGCGATCCTGTGTCGACCGGAACCAAAAAGATCAGCCCTCCAATTCTTAGTCGCTATTCTCAATCTACAGAAACGCACCTATGGAATATCCCGTCCCTTCTACTCTGCCATAGATTTAGCTGCTCAAGAACCAGTAAACTTTGCATCATTTTTCTTCCACCCCATATACCGAGAGTGCGTATCCATAATTAAACAGGTGAACAAAGGAGGCATGCCTAGGTCCAGGTTGCCGCACATTCTGTCCTTTCTTTTTCCGGCAATACTCGCAGCACAACCACCACCCGGAGGGCCTGTTCTAAGACATGAGGAATCTGTACAATTATGGGACGATGAGGAAGAAGATGAAGAGGAGCTAAACCAACTCTTCCGCAGAAAAAGGATCAGAATCAGTTCTTCTGAGAGCGAAGCACAAGGATCAACCAAAGAAAACAAAGATGAAGAAGAAGCAAAACATGACGAAGAAACATTCCACGACACCGCAACTTTGATGCAGCATGAATCCTCCGCACAGTCATCTTCCCAGGAGCAACAAGAACAGGAAAATCGGACTGAAGCCGACACAACTTCTACAGAAGAAGCATCCCAACAACAGTCTGAAAGAGAACAGCAGGCAGATCAAGAACAAGTTGCTAAAGAAGTACTCGAAGACCTCCTTAAGGCAGTTGACTCCACAGCCGAAGATACTACACAACACACCAAGGTAATACAATCCAATTCTGTTCTTCCCACTCCCCCACCAGAGCCGCCAATAGAGACCATTATCCCCATCCAACCCATTCACCCTGCCAAAACCGCTGATTCCTCTTCCTCATCCCCGAACTACTCACCACCCAACTCACAACAACTCCTCACCACGTCCGCATCTCCACCTCATCAACATCTTCTACTTCCTTTGATTCCCGTAATCTCTGATTTGGCAACCATGGGTCAATTGCTAATCAACCTATCACAGCAATTACCAATCCAAATGAGAGAAGTCACAGATAGCATCCGGAATGAGCTACAACACAAGGTGGACGTCCTGGAAGCAGACATCACGCCCCTGCAAGAAGAGATAGATGCAGTTAAAGCCGAAAATCATCAGCTCCATTCACAAATAACTCAACTCCAAGCTCAACTTGCAGAACAACAAAAAATTACTGAACAAAGAGATGCCGCACTAGCAGATCTCAACCAAGAGGACAAGCTATTAAGTGAAGCACAGGCCGAAAATACTCAGTTGAAGATCGAGCTAAAGGATAAAGAAGATGCCGGAATAGCATTAGAAAATCTATTGGAAGAGACCAGAGTACAACTCAACGAACTAGTGCAGCAAAACAAAGAACAGCAGACGCAAGCTAAGCTAACAGAAGAAGAACTGCAACGGATAAAAGAAAATCTAGCAGATGTCAACAATATGCTCAAGCATTATTTGACCAAGGAAGCGCAGACACAGAAGCTAATTGCAGATCTCAGACATGAAAAAGAATCATATGCAAGAACAGTAAACTTTCAGATTCAAGAAATCGAAAGAAGAGAGAATCAACTGGAAAATCAGAAGGAAAGAGTATAGAAGATGGAGCAACAGATTGCCGAAATGAACACATCCAGAGATGCGGCGCTGGCAAACGAATTTTACTTACAGGAAGCCTTTCTGCAGACCCAAGCAAAAATTTTGCTAAATGAAGCCATAGCCCTAAGTTCGGTACGAATAGATTCACAATTAATAGAACCGGACACCCTAAAACAGTTATTAGAAACTCTAAAGAAAAAGATCGCCCGAACCTTTAGATTCACATTTGTATCTTGCCAGCTTGCTCATTCATAGACATTAGGATTTTCCTCATGTACTTTTCTTTATATATGGCACTTGTTGTATTGTTGTTTTTAGGTCATTCTTGTAGTAACATTTCTTTTATGTAATAGAAGAAGAAGAAGAAGAAGAAGAAGAAGAAGAAGAAGAACAAGAAGAAGAAAAGGAAGATCATTCTTCCTTGCCTCAATCTATGTGTGTGCTTCTCTTTGATTGTGAGAGCATGTGTGAGCTCTCTTCCTTATCTCCTTCCTCATGACATGGTATCAGAGCCACTGTGGCTGCAGAGAGCTCGTGGAGAAGGCCGACGGTGAAGAGTATGCGAGAAGGCATGGAGAAAGTGTAATTCACAAACCACCTCAGATTGCTACAAAAATTGGTGTGAAGTTAGAAGGCCTTAAAATATTTTTGGTAGTTATCCCTTTAGGATCACTTGTTTTTGTCAGATCAGAGTTTTAGAGCCATTTTGAGCTTCATTTTGAGCGTGCAATGTGGGGCCCACAGAAAAATTAGGTTAGTTTGCGAAACTGTAACTTTTGTCCTGTTCAACAACACTCATATATTCCAGATCTAGAATTTCAAATGATTCTGTGTGTTGATACATGAAAAATACATTTTTTGAGATCGAAATATCACCTCAAAGTGCAAAAGTGTTCAAGCAGAAGTACTGCTTGTAGTGTTTTTGCAGTGTGTGAATTGCTGCAGAAATGGCAAATGCATATGGAATGAGTAAGCTTATGAGTGATACACAAGAACAACAACAACAACTTCCATGCTTGGAGATTCAGAATGATGAATTATTGATCTTGTCTATGTGAGAACAGATAAGCAGGTTGTTGATGTTTTGACTAAAGCACTTGGAGCAGAGAAGCTGAAGAAGTTTGAGAAGATGCTTGGATTAGAGGATATGACATTGAGCTTGAGGGGGAGTTTTGAGATATCAAGCTCAAAATGTGATGATCCAGGATGACACATATCAATTTTTCATTTCTCTGACATAAAGAATGGTCAAGCCCGTATATGTCAGGGATACTTCCTTGAGCTTTAGTAGATTTATCTACCGAGAGTGATGGCACATTTTCACTCATTCGCGGACATTAGGATTTTCCTCATGTACTTTTCTTTATATAGGGCACTTGTTGTATTGTTGTTTTTAGGTCATTCTTGTACATTCCTTTTATGTAATAGAAGAAGAAGAAGAAGAAGATCATTCTTCCTTGCGTCAATCTATGTGTGTGCTTCTGTTTGATTGTGAGAGTGTCTGTGAGATCTCTTCCTTATCTCCTTCCTCATGAGAAGAATTTAACCCATTAGGTGAAGGATATAGTCTGTCAATTTGTTTGATGTAATTCAATGAAGATAGTGGAGTCATGTTCGGTACATTAATTTGATGAAATAGTTTGGGAAAAAACACAGGAATCTAGTATCATTGGATTCTGCTAGCCCAAGGACCCTCTCAAGCCTTTCCTGTTCCTTAACCAGAATAGATGAACAAAGGTTAATAATGTATTAGTTTTTCTTAGTGGTATTGTTAATCCTTCTTTCACTTTGTTAAGATGTGATTGGATCTTTAGTACTTGATCTGATAGATTCTCAATTAGTGCTTTGAATTGATTCTTCTCCACATGAGCTTGTTCATATTCTTTTCGAGCCTCCATCAGTTCTCGTTGAGTGTCCATGGCACTTTGAATAATATTATAATGATTGGTTTTAACTATGCCACATCCATGACATTCAACCATGTTTTGCCTATGATAGGAGCTTCTCTTGTTTCCACATCCTTTACTTTAACTGTATGCAATGTCTCATTGAAAGGTTGCTTGACTTGCAAGTGAAATTTTGGCTTAGCCTCTTTCTCATGGACTACTTTAGAGCTATTGCTTGTTATCGTTAGTGTCCATGTGAAAGGCCAAATGGGCACCAGACACCTCTTTGTATATGTTCTTTAATAAAATATATAGTGGTCTGGTCAGCCACAGACTATAAGTTTGACCACATTTGTAACACCTAAGAACTCTGTGTTCGTGCTCCCTGTGTACTATGTTTTTTTGCATATTCTATAGCCTCTCTGTAGAGTACCATGTGTGGTGCTTGGAACTCGGTTTTCTACTCTGAGGATATCGTTGTGGAGCTCTCAAGAAGGAGAGTGCAGTGCGGTGCATCACCAGCAAAATACTTCACTGGCATCAGAGCATTTCGATGAAAAAGCTTTGTTTCTTTTGTGCAAGTGAAGTGAGCACCCGCCCGCCTACCTAAGGCTTTCTCCAAGGCTTACGACTAAGGTGGTGCTCAAGGCATAGACCTTGGTATACCTTGTCATTTGAGTCAGCGGAGTCACCCTTGGTGCATTGGCTACACTTGAGGGAGGACCTTCAACAATCAAGGAAGATAGAGGTTCCCGATACTTCCCAGGAGGTCACCCATCCTAGTATTTTTCCCGCCGGACCTCGGTTAACCGTGGCAATTTCTTTCCACTAAGCTACACTGTCGTGGTGTTTGAAGAAGGGGAAAAAATAAGGTTAACATTACCTTGAACATGTTTTGCTCCCTCAAAGCTTCATTCTTTGCTTTCAAAGCTTATTTTTTATACATTTTTGGGGTGGGCTTCTTTGGTGATGTAGGTGGAAGACTTACCTAGCCTCGCCATAGGAGATGAATGATAGTTGTTCATAGGTGTTCGATAAACCTAATTCTTTTTTTTGGAAAGATTGCTGAATTCTCTCTTAGAATTTGACACTTGGTCATCCTTCTTTGAGCCTTAGTGATGTTTGGACTCTTCTAGCTCCATTATCATTCTATTCAATTGCCTACCATCATGGCATCAGAGATCTCAAGCATCTCTAGTGGATCACGGTTTAGTGCCAGTGTTTTGAGGAGGAGCTATAACTTGCAGGGCAAAGACCATTTTGAGATCCGAGAATTTGATGGCACAAACTTTGCTCTATGGAAGAATCAGATTAAAGATGTGTTGATTCAAAGGAGGCAATGGAAGCCAGTAAATAAAATCTCAAAGAAGCCTGCTAATATGGATGAAGATGAATGGAATGAGCTAGGTGAAATGGCCAAGTCTACCATTTGATTGCACCTAGCAGATAATTTTTACTTTATAGTATTAGACTGCGAAAGTGTAGAGGAGCTTTAGAAGAAGTTATGCAATACATATGAAAAAGAGACAACATCAAATAAGTGTATCTGATGAGAAAGTTATATGACCTTCGCATGAAGGACACAGATAGTGTTACTACTCATCTAAATGAGTTTGATGCTATATTCTCCTAGTTACAGGTATGGATAATGAAATGAAATCAGTCTTCTTGTTGTGCATCCTGCCATCATCATGGGATATGTTTTGCACAGCTATTAGCAATAATGCACCTGGTGGTAAACTTGTCTATGATGACATATGTGGAGCACTTTTGAGTGAGGAGATTCATAGAAAATCTATGGTTGGCACTCAAAGTGGAGATGCATATAATGTTTGTGATTCTTACCAAGGAAAGAATCAGCAACGTGGCATGAGCAAGAACAAGGAAAAGAATGGTAAACCGAATAAGAGTAGAAGTAAATCAAGCAAGAGGGATATCGAATGCCATTATTGTCTTAAGAAAGGACACATGAAGAAAGACTGTTATGCATTAAAGAATGCTAAATGTAAAGGACATAATGTTGATGGGCATATTAAAGAATTACCTATACCATCTACTTTGAGTATGAAGATTGAAAAAATTAATGCTATTTTTTATGATGCTCATGTGTTGACACTTGATAGTACTATGCTAACTGAGGCTCTTATGGTTGATTCTCTTTCCCACATGTGGTTACTAGATTTTGGTGCTTCTTTCCATGTGACACCACACAGAGAATGGCTCTCTAATTATGCAGCGAAGT
Source organism: Ceratopteris richardii (assembly GCA_020310875.1). Classification (NCBI taxonomy): domain Eukaryota; kingdom Viridiplantae; phylum Streptophyta; class Polypodiopsida; order Polypodiales; family Pteridaceae; genus Ceratopteris; species Ceratopteris richardii. The sequence goes on along the minus strand of CM035432.1, from coordinate 53,321,180 downwards.
CTCTTGGTACCATAAGACTTGGTAACTCTTATCAATGTGACATTGTGGGGATTGGAGATGTGGTTGTGCAGTTCATTGATGGTTCAGAATTTACTATTCATAGTGCACACCATGTATGTCAGTTATCATGCAGTTTGATGTCAGTTCGTCAACTTGATGACCTTGGTTACAAGGTGGTGTTCTATGCTCTGTCCTTTTGCATATCAAAGGGCAATATGGTTATTGCAAAAGGAAGCAAAGTTGGCTCACTTTATCCTTTATTTGTATCACAGAAAGAATGCTTGTTAGCTGTTACTGAATAGCCTTTGGCTTGTATTTGGCATGGTTGTTTGGGCCATATATCTCATGGTGGAATGGACAATCTTTCTTGTTCTAGCTACTTACCTGTGTTATCTTTCTCTAATTTTCATTTTGCAAGCATTGTCAATATGGAAACCAAACCAAAAATGTGCAAAGGATGCACATAGACCCTTAAATTCAGCCTTTAGATCTCGTTCATACAGATGTGTGTGGTCCTATGCCCACAAGGGCATTAGGTGGTTCTCTTTACTTTTTCACTTTCATAGATGATGCTACTAGAAAATTTTGGGTATATCCTATCAAATTGAAGGATGAGGTAATCCCTACTTTCGAAAAATGTCTTGCTTCAGTTGAGACTAAAGATGGAATTAAGCTCAAAGCTTTACATCTAGATAATGGGGGTCAGTATGCCTCACATGAATTCAACCTTTTCTACTAGTCTAGAGAAATTTGTAGAGAGTTTACAACTCCTTATACACTAGTACAAAATGGTGTAGCTGAAAGGATGAACAGAACTATTCAAGATAGGGTAGTATCTATGTTGAATCATGAAAACGTTTCACAAGGCTTTTGGGTAGAAGCAGTATTGACTGCAGTTCATGTGATTAACCTTTTAGCTAGTGCTACCAAAGGTTTGAAAGTGGAAAAAGAGCTAGGGATGGGGAAGCCACCGTATTATGATCATCTTCGAGGTTTTAGATGTGAAGCATTTTTTCATGTACCCAAGAATCTTAGACAAAAGTTGGATCATAAGTCAAAGAAATGCATTTTTCTTGGATATGGCCGAGAAGGACAATTTCGATATCGCTTATGGGATCCTTAAACATGGTCATTGATCTGAAGTAGTGATGTCAATTTCAATGAGTCTAAGATGCATAAAGAACCCATTAAGGAGGTTGAAGTGAGAAGAGTGGTGTTTGAGGATACTAGTCCTCCAGTTAGCATGCATAAAAATGTTGCACATAGGGATGTTCAAGAGAATATCCGATCAAATCAATCTGCAAATGTTCTTGTTCAACAACCATTAAGAAACTCTACACGTGTTTCACATCCACTTGATATATATGTTCCAGGTTTAGATTTTGTTGTGCTAACAGATGCCGGTGAGCCTTCTTGCTACAAAGAGGCGATGCAGAGAGAGGATCATGTCAAGTGGGAGCATGCCATGAAGAGTGATTTGGATTCTATTCGTAAGAATGCTACTTGGGATTTAGTACCTTTGCCAAAGAGCAGGAAAGCTTTACCATGTAAATGGGTATATAGGCTGAAATTCACATTAGATAGTGCTTCTCTAAAGTATAAAGCACAACTTGTTGCAAAGGGTTTTAAGCAACGACGTGGTGTTGATTTTGAGGAAATCTTCTCTACAATGGTCAAGATGACTACCGTGCACATGTTGCTTGGATTCGTTGCAATGGAGGACTTAGGTCCAAATGGATGTGAAAACTGCTTTCTTACATGGAGATCTTACAAATGAGATCTATATGGAACAACGAGAGGGTTATGTAGGTCTTGGCAAGGAAAGTCTAGTTTGTAAGCTCAAGAAGAGCTTGTATGGACTTAAAGAGTCCCCTAGGCAATGGTACCAAAATTTTGATGCTTTTATGAAGTCTCAATGCTATTCTCGAAGCACTAGGGATTATTGTCTTTACACAAACAGATGCTCAGATGTAATCTTGATATGCTTGATACTTTATGTCGATGATATGTTGATTGCTGGGAACTCCTCTTATGACTTGTCAATTCTCAAAAAGAAGTTCAGTCAGACATTTGATATGAAGGATTTGGGGGATGCCAAACATATTCTTGGCATGCACACTACTCGTGATAGGAGTAAAAGATGCATATACTTGTCTCAAAGTGAGTACATATCCAAAGTACTTCACAGGTTGAATATGCAAGGTGGAAATTGATTGAGTACACCTTTACCTAGATATGTGAAATTGAGCAAGGATGATTACCCCAAATCAGATGAGGAAAAGGAGTGAGGGTGGGAGGGGTGTTAGTATATGGTCAATGTCTGCCCCTCATGATTATATGTACTAATGCACATTTTGTAAGGCCCCCATTATGAGGAGAAGCCAAGTGTGCATTACCAAATTGATAGAAATCCCAACTTGCATGTTGGATGAAGGTCAAATTGGACCATGTAAGGTATAATAAGGATAGGGAGTTACCATAGTCCCCTATTGTGGGGTCATCGGCAGTGGGGAGCAGCCTTGAATGCGGGGGTCAAGGGGGCTAGTGGGCACCTTGGATGGGGGGTCCCAGAGGGCCAGCAGCCCTCCTCGTGGGGCTCCACCTCGGCCTGACAATAAAGTGAATATTCCATGGAATACTCCTTATCGAAGACATAAATCATTCATATTTGTTAGGTCGTTTGAATCGACCTAAGCTGTGTATGGCAACTACGTGGGAAGTGGCCACCCACACTCTACTGCCCATGTATAGTTGTCCGTGGAAGGCCACCCATTATCCTATATATACCTTTGCACTACCTCAGATATCGAATTGAGCTAGCATACCTCTACCGTGTATCTCTCTATCTAGAGTTATCTAGATCACCATTTAAGCTCTACGTTGAAAGCGCATGGGTGGACAATGCCATCATCTTTGTACTTGTTGTTAGTAGAAAATTTTCGAGATTCTACTATATTTGTTATCTTCCCTATTGCTAATCCTATGTTATATTTTCCAACTATTGTCTTACATCTCCATCCAATATAGCTAAATTCATAGCTCCACTAGAGGAAATTCTATTGATAATCAAAGGTTCGTACCCTCTTTATTGTATTTTTTTGGCATATTGTTTCAAAGTGTAAACTAGCACTAGGTCTCCAACTCTAAGGCCGTTGTCTTTGATGTGAGCATCATAGTAATCCTTTTGCCTTCTCTTAGCATAATAAATGTCTGTTATCACTTGTAAATCTAGTTTCATGCAATTTCTCGATTTGATCCAATTGGTTAGACAGTTCATGTCCTATCCATTCATATTTCTTGGCTAGTCAAGGAGTAAGAATCAAGAAATCAATTGGTAAGATTGTGTTTGACCATAAACTAGATTAAATGGTATGGTTCCTATAGCCATCTTATAAGCTAATTGGAATGCCAAAATTGCATGATGCAATTATTTACCCTAGTCACATCTTCCATTATTGACTATCTTGGTGAGGATTGTGCATAGTATCTTATTTGAACTCTTAGCTTGTCCATTGGCTTCTGGATGATAGGGTGTCGAATTTTCGTGAATCACAAAGAACTCATTCATCAATGACTCAATGACTTCTTTAGTGAAGTGCATACCTCTATCACTGAATATCTCGATGGGTAGTCCAAACCTAGTGGAAATGTATTCAAATAAGACTTTTGTGGTGGTCTTGGAATCATTTTTCCTAGTGGCTTTGGCTTCTACCCACTTAGTTAAGTAGTTGGTTGCTACTATGATATAGTCAGCATGATATCCTCTTGCTAGGGGATTACTAGGTCCGATAAAGTTGATTCCCCATCTAGATAAAAGCTCTTCAATGGCATGTTGTCTTTTCATATTGGATACTTAGTTCGTTGGCATACATCACAACTTCGTACATACATTTTTGCATCCATATGTAGTGTTGGCCACCATAAGCTTGCAAAGTGAATCATTTTAATAGTCTTGCTGGTTGAAATATAACCTCCAACTACTCTAGCATGAGCCATTTCTAATATGGGAAGGTACTCTCCTTCATGAACACACATTCGTAATTGATTATCCTTCCCTTGTTTGAGCAATAGTTTTCCCAAAATTACATAATGTTTACTTTTTCCTTCGAAGGATCTTTTTCTTAATAAGCTTGCTCCTTCGGGATATATTTGTGATTTCAAAAATTCAACTAGAGTCTTACTCCACTCAGGTGCTATCCTGGAATAGTATATAGATGAATAATGGATTTCGTGCAAGCCTTGGGTGGTGGAAGACACTTAATAATGGCTACCATGGCCACAACAACTGTTACAGTCACATGGAGTTATACTTCAGTTTTGGTGAGGGTGATGAGAGGGTGATTAACCTTCTTCGTAACACCATCTAAACTCTATAAAAGCTACCCCCACTCTGTGGGATTCGGGGGATCCCGTGGGCACTAGTCCCCTTCTCTTGTAAATTTCTTTTAATTAATTCAAGTCCAGGATAGTAGACTAACAAAAACTGTTACAGTCACGTGGAGTTATACTTCAGTTTTGGTACATGATTTCTCATCCTAGAAACCTGCCAACATATGTGCATTGGGAGATGAAATATCGCATTATCCAAATGATTCAAATAATCATTAAAATAACAAAAAGGGCTTCTTTTGTAGAATGATTAATTTAGAGGAACTCTTCTCCGATTACGAAAGAAGTTTTTGGATCGCTAATAATAAAAGTTCATATCTAATAAAGAGACGACTGTACTCTATTGTTGAGGGAGGGAAAAATTTATCCTACTATGCTTTATGATTTTGAAGATGTCTAAACACTCTGTGATGATTTCCGAGGAAGCTTTGCCTCTCACAACCGATTCGATTTACCACAACGATTCTGATTTTTGATGCCACTCTGACAAACGTATCTATGATGTTTCTATCGCTTCCAACACCCAATAACCATACATGTTTTTTTCTTGTGAATTAATTCTTTCTGATAACAATCCTTTGACATCTTTCACCTTTTCATATATATGTATTATGCGTGATGTTTAGTTTAACACTCAGTTCATCACTGTTAACACATTCACTTCGTACATCCAGATATCATATTCGGCAATGGACAACCAAAACTCTAAACTTATTTAAATTCAAGTTTTGCGTCATATAGACATACATTGGATCTGTTAATAGAGCTCAAATGTTCAGATTTATTAAGTAAAATTACTGGAACAGAGGTTGACAGTATAATAGGATTTAATCATTAATGCCTTTGACTTTAAAAGGACTTATACTCTAAAGTATCAATTCGGAAAAACTTTTTGAATATGTTAGAAGTGAAACAAATTTGATCCAATTGTTTAAGTCTCCCTATGATGAATGAACGGTAAAGTTTTTGTACCAGTACCTTGTTGTTTCTCACAAACTCTTGATGTTATGATAAAATTTATGCAATTTATGATCTAATTGCTCCTTGAGTTTCCATTTCTTTAAGAAATCCCTTGCTCACCTGAGCTTGCTAAAGTCACCTATGTGGCCGTCGCACTTGGTAGTTGACTTGACCCACCAACTGAGCATTCCCATCTTCACGACAACGTATGACTACCATTCATACTATGGTGTCACATTGGCTGCCCATTGAGGTTGGAAAGTACAAGCCTATTGATGGATCTTTGCATGGAGATTGATGTTGCTATGCATATTCTCACTAATAGTTAGAGTGCATTGGTGATTGCACGAAACCCAGTGTTTCATGCAAGGACCAAACATATTGAGGTGCATTATCACTATGTGAGAGAGTTCCTTCATGTAGGAGATAGTGATTCGGTAAATGTGCCTACACAAGATAATGTGGCAAACATATTTACCAAAGCTCTTCCACATGAAATGTTTGAAGCTTTTCACAAAGCTTTGGGCTTATTTCCTTGTGGGGGTTGATTTGTCACTCCCTAAATGTGTTCATATTATTCACTCCAAGGGGTTTGTTACATTTATGTGTTCCTTGAGTAGGTTTGATGTGAACCTTTTCCATATACATGGGCACTTTTTACTCTAGTGTTGGCTAGAGGTTTTTTTCCCCATGTTAGCACATACATGATTCACACAGATATGGTTGTACTTTGTACTTAGGGATATTATTAAGCTCTTACTTCAGTTCTGAACATTGCCAATAGAGAGAGCTATTCTAGCCCTCCATCTTCTCTGTGTGTCTTGATGCATTTATGTGCATGTGTGCTTCTTGTGTGTCTCTCACACTTCTACACACACTCAACAGATTACACGAGGATAAAACTACCTTATCACTTAGAGGAGGACTTTCCAAATTTATCAAAGAGGAATGATCATTCACTTGAACCATCAAGTGATTTCGAAGATGATCAAAAGAATCCAAGAAGAGAAGTGAACTCTCGAACTCTAAAGAGAAAGCCAAGAGGCAGGAGTTGAAGGATGTGGTAGAATCCTCTTAACAAACAGTTAGAAGGTAAACTAGAGAGAAGAGGAAGGTATGGATATGATACTCCATTGGTTACTAAACATTCTATATACCTAGCATATGACTCAAACTCAGGATTCCTCATCATATGAAGAAGCAAAGAAGAAGCCTGAATGGATGGATGCTCCAGAGGAAGAGATTGATGCCTTGTAGGAAAATCAAACTTGGGAATTGGTGCCCAAGACTCCATCTATGAAGACGATAGGATCAAGATGGATATACAAGGTAAAGAAAAATTCTAATGGATGTATAAATAGGTACAAAGCAAGACTTATGGCCAAAGGGTATGCACGAATACAAAGAATTGATTACGAAGAAACCTTTTCTTTAGTTGTAAAAATGCCAACCATTAGGGTACTTATGAGTGTCGCAGTTTCCAAGAATTAGAAAATATACCAAATGGAAGGAAAAAATGCTTTTATGAAATGAACTTGAAATTGACTAGCTTGAACTAAGCTCCAAGGAAACCTCACATTGAAAGAGCCAAAAATTCCTCTAATATCTAAAAGGGAACTATCAATGAAAGTCTATATTACCTTTATATCGCACATATAGATATCAAAACTATTTTCTGATGTAGATTGGGCAAGTTCTAAAGATGATAGAAGAAGCACATCTGGGTACCTCATCTTTGCAAGTACAAAATCAATCTCACAATCCTCAATGAAGCAACTGATTATTGCACTTTGATCAACTAAGGTTGAATATAGAGGACTTGCAAATGCAACTCAGGATGCAATTTGGATTAAGACTTTGTACTCTGATTTAAGTCTTAAGTCATATACTCCTCACATCTTTGGGGATAATATCAGTTCATTGCATCTTGTTGCTAAGTGAATCTATCATGCCACGAATAAACACATAGAAGTGCATCATTATGCCAAGGAAAAGAGTACAAGCAAAGAGATTCAAGTTTTGAAGGTGACTATGTTTGCACTTCATCTTGTTCTTGAAAATTCGGGGTGAACCCCCATACTTGTTAGACTTATTTTTTAGTGTATAGTCTAGCTAAAGTCATCCAATAACTTGTGTTGGTTAGATAGAAATTTCAATTAAAAGTGTGCAAAAGCCCTTTTGTCAATTCATACAAGATTGTGAGCTATGAACATTTTAATATGAGATTCACTTCCCAAAATAGAAAGTTTGTTCGAATCTTGTGAAGTGTAAACTTATATTTTTGATGCAAACATTTGATAATGATGTCCCAAAGGACTTAGTGCTTCTTTATGAATATTTCATAATCTAAGGAAGTAAATTAGGTATTTATATATCTATATTGGATGGTATAGAGCAAGTTTTGGAAAACACCCTCTCATCTCTGTCTATATCCCATCACCTCTTCACAATGTGCTCCACATGAATTGTAATAGATGTAGGGTGATCCTTCTCAACGAAAATTCACACAATTGTGTTTCCAAATTCTTGGGATAATATGGCTTTTGTCCTCTAGGCTTGCCTTATCATGGACATTGTCTTGTAGTTTTGGTTTCTCTTTTTCTTTATACGTTTTTTTTTGGAACAAAGTTTTTGATCCCTTCTCTTCACGGGCTACAATAGTAAGCATGTTCATTGGTTCAAAACTGTTGATATATTTAGGTAGTGATGTGTGTGAACACTCTAGGACCACCGGGGCACTTTTTTCCCTCTTAAGGAGGTTTTTTTCTCCCATCTTGTATATATGCCTATTGCCCTGATGCGCTACTTATCTTTGTACATTCTCTAGTAATAGATTCAGTATTGTGTGTTGTGCTCCAAGCTTCTTCTTCTTCCTTGTGCTGTTCATGTGCTTTCGCAGATGTCTAACTCCAACAATTGGTATCAGAGCAGGTCGTCGCTTCATCTATGTGTTGTGCTCCAAGCTTCTTCTTCTTCCTTGTGCTGTTCATGTGCTTTCGCAGATGTCTAACTCCAACAATTGGTATCAGAGCAGGTCGTCGCTTCATCTATGGTGCCGTTGACACTCCTCCGGTTGCAGTCTTAGAATCACACGAATTTTGGTGAGCATACTCAGCACATTTTCGAGATCAAAATTGCTTCCCTCTGTGGTGCCGAAATCGCGATCTGAGCTCGTTTCGGCCTCCGAACGCACTATGGCAGTGCTTGTGCATGCTATTTCATCTTTTTGCGCCAAAGGTATATACTAGTTTCTATTCGCCAGTATAAGCGTCTCGAAGTCTGCTACAGGTCTAGCAGAATTCGCGTGGGAAATTCTATTCAGCTTTTTGAGATATAACCAATTTTCTACATCAAGGTATTTTAGACACCGGCCATGGCTGAAAGCAGTGATGCATTCCGTATGTTGGCTGTTGAGGATAAGTTGGATGGTATCAACTACCCATTATGGGCTTATATGATGTGACATGTTTGGTTGCAAAAGGGCTGTGGAACACTGTAGAGGGTGTCAAAAAACTTCCTATCACACCTGCAACTGTTACAACTATAGGTACTGAAGCCGATGAAGAAGTTGTCGAAGATAATGATATTCTGCATATTCCTGTTCGTGCTGCGATTTCTACTGCACCTATTGCAAAGCAGATTTGTTGGGATGCCAGAGATGCCCAGGCAAATGCATTGATAGCTTTGTCTGTCAAACGTGCTATTATTCCTCACATTCGCTCTTGCAGAACAGCTAAGGATGCTTGGGATACACTTACCACATTGTACCAAGCTAGGAATGAGGCTCGTGTTGCTTACCTCTGAAAACAGTTGGAGAGTTAGCACATGAATGAAGGTGATTCTATGGACAGTTTCCTAACGAAGATCAAAGACTTGAAGGAACATTTGATTTCTGGTGATGAGGTTATACGAGATAGCTCACTTATGCAGACGGTTCTGAATGGTCTTCCTGATTCATATCAGAGTTTTGCTTCTACTCTTCGGTTGATGATGAAGGGCAATTCGAATGCCTTATCATTTGAGGAGTTAGTCTCTGTTCTGTTGCAGGAAGATCAATCCAGGCAAAACAGGTCCATTATGCAAGTTGCAGATCAAGATTTCCTGGCTAGTTAGAAGGGCAAAGGAAAATGGAGCTCTTCAACTAGTAAGCAGAAATCTGCTAATTCTGCATATTCGAAGAAGGAAGATAAAGATGATAAGAAATGAGAAAAGCAGAAATTGTTTTGTAAGTACTGTAAAGGGAATGATCATATCATAAAGAACTGTCCAAGACTGGTTGCTAAAGAGGCAAAGAAGAAAGAGGCTGGAATGGTTGTTGCAGAGGCCTCTACACCAAAAATTGAGTCTGCTAATCTTGTGCAGGAAGAAGAATGGGTGTTTACTACTGTCTGCAGTTTTGACCCATCTTCTCATGAGTAGTGCATGTCTGCAGTAGACTCAGATGTTTGGTATTTTGATAGTGGGGCGACCAAACATATTACCTCGCAGTGCAGTTTCTTCTCTTCACTCGAGCTTGCCCCTACAAGGAATACTGTTACATGCGCCAACAACTCCTCTTATCCTATTATGGGAGTTGGTAAGATCATTTTGACTACTACTGATGGTAGTTCTTTCACTTTGTCAGATGCTTTATTTGTGCTAGGGATGAAGAAAAACCTGTTATCAGTTTCTGCATTAGCCAAGATTGGCTTGGTTGTGAAATTTGTTGATGATAGTTGTACAGTTCATGATCTGTCAAATGGCAATGTGATTATTTCTTTTGGCATTTTATGTCATGGGTTGTATAAGCTTATAGACTATGAAAGATCAGTAAATGATTTGGCATGTGCAGTAAATGATTCTCAGGCTATGTTAGATGCAAAGCTTTGGCATGCACGCTTTGGTCATCTGAGTTTTGCTAGTTTGCTATGCTTGCAGAAATCTGAAATGGTGTTCTCTTTGCCTTAAATTGAGGCACCTAGAAAACATGTTTGTGAAGGCTGTATTCTAGGCAAAATGCAGCGTTCGTCCTTTCCAAAAGATGGTTCAGTTCGGGCTACTCAGAAATTGCAGCTTGTACATAGTGATGTCTGTGGTCTTATGCAGACACCTTCTTTTGGGAATTATCTCTACTTCGTGACCTTCATTGATGATTTTTCCAGGCATGTATGGGTATATCCATTGAAGGAAAAGTCCGAAGTGTTCATGTGCTTCAAACAATTTTTGGTTTTGGCTGAAAATCTGTCAGCATGTAAAATAGGCACCCTCCATTCTGATCGAGGGGGGGAATATATGTCTTCTGATTTTAATGCATTTTTGGCTGAATGTGGGATAAAACACTAGTGTAAAGTGCCATATACACCTCAATAGAATGGAGTTGTTGAACAAAAGAATAGGTCACTCATGGAGATGGCGAGGTGTATGGTCAAGAGTCAGGCTTTACCACATAGTTTCTGGCTTGAGGTTGTGATGTGTGCAGCATATGTACTGAACATGTGTCCCACTAAAGTGTTGTAGACTATCACTCCATATGAGGCTTGGCATGACCACAAGCCATCTGTTGCTCATCTGCATGTTTTTGGTTGTTTGGCATATGCATTAGTGCCTGAACAACATCGCAGAAAATTGGATGATAAAGCAGTAAAATGAATTTTTGTTGGGTACAGTTCTAAAAGTAAAGGTTATCGTTTGTATCATCCAGAGACTAAATGCATTCTGGTTAGCCGTGATGTTGTTTTTGTGGAGGATCCTATTCAGCCATTGCTTTCATGTACTAAGGAGACATCTGTTCGCTCCAAAGACATGTATGATACTTTGCTGCCTCTTTTTATAGGTGGACAGTCTAGTGCTGGTCCTAATGAGGCAACTTCTTAGCCTTTGCATGTTTCATGTGATGATGCAGATCATTCCATTTCTGATGTAGATTTACATGATGCACTTATTGATGAGAGAGCTGATATTGAGCAAGCAAGAACTATGCCAAAATGGCTGGTGCAAACCTTGCGTGATAGCAAATTAGATGCACCTCTGTCATATCGTACTCAATCAGGCTCTCATAGTGCCTCTTTTGCATCAGATTGCTATGCTATGGCTGCATCTAATCTATGTGATGAGACTAAGCTTGTTTCGTTTCATGAAGCACAAAATTCATAAAATTGGATGGCTGCTATGCAATCTGAGTATGATGCAATAATGAAGAATGGTACTTGGTCTTTATGTGACTTGCCTCACGGCAAGAAGGCCATTGGCACTAAGTGGGTATACAAGCTGAAGCGTAAACCTGATGGTACAATTGGCAGGTATAAGGCTAGGCTTGTTGCAAAGGGTTATGCACAGGAAAGAGGTATTGATTTTGATGAGACCTTTGCACCTACATGTCATATGACTACTGTTCAGAGCATCTGTGCACTTGCAGCCCATCATGGTTGGAATGTACATCAGTTGGACATTAAAACAACATTTCTGAATGGTGACTTGCATGAAGAAGTGTATGTTTTTCAGCCCCGTGGCTTTGTGCAGAAAGGGCATGAAAACCAGGTGTGCAGGTTAAAGAAGGCATTATATGGTTTAAAGCAAGCACCACGTGCTTGGTATGAGAAGATACATGCCTATCTGATTGCACATGGTTTTGAGAACAGTCCAACTGAAAGCACCTTATATGTTAAGCGTGCTAATGATGTGCTTCTAATCATTGTTGTCTATGTTGACGACATGCTGCTCACTGGTCCTATTGAGAAGCATATTGCTGATTTTAAGGCTGATTTGCATGCCTCATTTGAGATGTCTGATTTGGGGCATTTGCATCATTATTTGGGCATTCATTTTATGCACGTTGATGGTGGAATGGCTTTGTGTCAAACGAAATATATTAACACATTATTGGAGTGTTTTGGCCTTGAAGATTGTAAGCCTATTGCTACTCCTATGGAGACAAGTTTGCGATTGAGTCTTCATGATGCTGGAGATGCATTTGATGTTGTTCTCTATCAGCAGGCTGTTGGATGCTTGATTTACTGATGCATTACTCAGCTAGATATTCAGTTTGCTGTCTCACAGATGAGCCGGTTTATGCATTACCAAGAGTCAAACATTGGCAGGCAGTTAAGTGTATCTTTCGCTACTTGAGTGGTACTCGGCTACTTGGGTTGTTTTATCCCAAGGGGGGATCACTACCGCCATATTTGCATGCTTTTTCTGACTCTCATTGGGCTGGTTGCTATGACACTCGTGTGTCCACTAGTGGCTTTTCCTTCATGCTTCGTAGCTCATGTATATCTTGGTTGAGCAAGAAGCAGCCTACTGTGGCCACTTCCAGTTGTGAGGTTGAGTATAGGGCAGCTTTCATAGCGAATGTTGAGTGTGTGTGGCTCAGACGCCTCATGGCTGATTTGGGTGTTTGTCTGTCTTCTGCCACCACCATCTTCACTAACAGCCAGAGTGCATTGGCAGTTGCGAGGAACCTTGTGTTCCATGCTCGCACTAAGCACATTGAGGTGCAGTATCATTATGTCAGGGAGAGGTTCTCTGCTGGGGAGATTAGCTTGGCATATGTGCCCACGCAGGAGAACATTGCAGACCTTTTCAGGAAGGCTCTGCCTAGGGAGAAGTTTGAGCTTTCCGCAAAGCTTTGGGCTTACTTCCTTTTGTGGAGTGATTTCCACATAGCTTGGCACTTCCTTATACATGAGTGCCAGCTACTTGTTCACCGCATCACTCCCAGGGGGGATTTGTTGATATATTTAGGTAGTGATGTGTGTGAACACTCTAGGACCTCCGAGGCACTTTTTCCCTCTTTAGGAGGTTTTTTTCCCTCGGCTTGTATATATGCCTATTGCCCTAATGGGCTACTTATCTTTGTACATTCTCTAGTAATATATTCAGTATTGTGTGTTGTGCTCCAAGCTTCTTCTTCTTCCTTGTGCTGTTCGCGTGCTTTCGCAGACGTCTAACTCCAACAAAAACAATGAGTCCTTGGGAAATCCTTTGTATACCTATCCTTTGTGTCAAAATAATTTTGACATGGTGATGTTACTTCTACAAGCGGATACTTTTCCAACATGTGTAAATAATCCCTACTCTAATAAAACATTATTGGCCTTGGGCCTCTAGATTTTCATGAATTTGAACTTGATGTCCCAATTCTTCGTGATGGATTTGTGTAGAACATATTTGTGGGTGCCTCATTTTTGCAAGAAGAGACAGTTGACATAGGCCTCCAAATAGATGTATCCACTAAGATACAAGATTATACGTAATTTCTATATTTCAAGCTATCTGCATCTCCTACCTGAAACTAGTGTTGTAGGTTGAAGACCTACAACTTCAATGGAAACATCTAAAGCTCATGAGCAACCAAAAGATGAAGTCCTTTTAGTAAGATGTCACAATCAAGAAGTTACAGATGGATAATGGCTACAACATGACTACTTCAAAGGTTCATGGGTGTGCATGCAACCCTCTAGAGTTGGGCCCCATTGAGTTAGACATCGTGGAAAGTTGGATCTCAATTGAAAGGGAAACCTACTTGGATTCAAGAAGCACAAAGAAATTGGAATCATTGCTATTGTACAACATGTCTTAACTCTTGAAAGTTTTGTATTTCAAGATCAAGAGTGTGGGAGCATGCCCCAAATTGAACCTTCCACATCATCCACTATCAAAGGAGGATGATTTCAACGAGTTCTAGGCATCAAATCATGCCTATAATGGAAAGAAGTTGATTAGAGAAGATTTACCTCACCTCTTGATGTGATTGGACCTCATTTTTGACATGTATATGCTTTTAATTGGTTAAAGAGGTTGGTATGTGTCTAATGAGTTTTATTATGAGATAGAGTCGTGGAAATACATGCCCAAGCTTCCTCCATGCTTAAGCACACCCCTAATAGCTGTTCTCTGCATATTTTACAAAAATTTCAGTTTTACACATTTTATCTCTCTATATGATCTTGGTAGACCCCCCCGATCTTGTAATTGTTGTTTCTCCTTCATCTTGAATCTATTTGCAATGATTCTTGTATTTTTAGAAATCTTATAAGATCTTATTTAAGTGGTATAAGTCTCGGGTTCAGTGCTTGCATAGGTGCAAGAAATGTTGAGAACAGTGTTTGTGTAGTTAGCTAATACTGTGTGAAGAGATCAAGTTATCTGTTTTGTTGTAGCTAGTTGAGGCATCATCCAGTATTGAAATAGGGTGACTTTACTCTCAATTCAAATCTCTCTAAGTCTAGTTTTAGCTTGCAAAGTTTTATTTTCATTCTTTGCATGTACTTTGAGAAAGTCAAAAAAATACAGAGCCTATGTTTGAAAAATTTTAGGATCCTGGGAGGGTTCATTTACTTTCGTTGTGCACATAGGAGTGTTTATCCTCCAACAATGGTATCAGAGCTATAAATGGAGTATCAAAGAGAGAATAAGGAGCTACTAAAGTGAAGTGAAGATCTCATCAAAGTTTGAAGGAAAGAAGCAGAGAACGGGCACATCAACAACAAGGGGAAGTAAATACATCATCAGATCAAAGATGAAACTTCATCAAGAGGAGTAGCTCTATTTTTTTGAGGTAAAAGCCATCTTTTTCAACTTCATTGCATCAAGGGGGAGGTTCAAAAGATCTAGAAGGCACCATGGCTGATCTCAATGCTCAGATTGAGAAGCTGAAAAAGAGAAACTACCAACCATGGCGATTTAGAATAAGCAATTTTTTGATGGGGAAAGGTTTGTGGGGATTTGTGAGTGGTGGAGAGCCAAAACCCTATATAGATGAGGTAAATCCAACCAATGACTAGAGAAGAGTAGTAAGAGAGTGGGATGAAAGGGACTAAAGAGTCATTTTTATTTTATCTCAGCATAATAACAACTTAATGATAAGACATATTCAAGATTTGGATACATCAAAGAAGGTGTGGGAGTGCTTGAAGATATTGTACTCAACCTCCATAAAATCTAGAAAACTTTAGCTCAAGAATGAGCTAAATAATCTTAGGAAAGGCCCCTCTCAAGGTGCTAATGATTACATATTAAAGGTTAAAGAGCTTGCACATGCTCTAGGGTCAATCACTTGTGGCCTACATGATGACGATCTTTTCGCCACACCCTAAATGGACTTAAAGATGATGAAAAATGGAGGTCATTCACAAATTCAGTGTAAGGAACTCTCTTCCTAATTTTGATCAACTACTCACTCTCATGGTGATAGAGGAGATGAACCTTGGTGTTCATAATGCCAATGATAGCGAAGGCCAATTATTGTATGTAGGTAGAGTACGAGGAAGACAAAACTGAGGTGCTACAAGAGGAAGACAAAGATATCAAAGCAACCAAGGTGGTCAAGGAAAACAAGAAAATGCAGGTCAAAGAGGTGGAAGAGCAACAAATATAGGATCAAGTGCAAGATTTTGTGGAAGCGGACATCCCACTTCAAATGGATGCTTTGTATGTAGTAAGCCTGATAATTTTGCAAATCAATGTTATCATAGAGCTCAAAGACAAGGGAATCAAAGCAAAAACAACAACAATTATTGAGGGCAAGGTAACTATGCAAACACATCATCCAGCCAAGGGAATGAGTATTTACTTGCCATGAGGTATGGTGAAGATACAACTCAAGCTACTGAAGATGTATGGTATGTAGATAGTGGAGGTAGAAATCATGTCATGTCGGAAGGATATTTTTAGTAATTTGCAAGTCTCAAAGCATCAAGGACATGTGGAAACACGTGATAACTTAGAGCATACCATTCAACATGTGGGAGATATCAGTTTGGAAGGAAATCAAAGGCCAAACTACTTATCAGAGATTTACATGTCCCTACTATTACGAAAAACTTGATTTTGGTAGCCCAAACGATTGAAAAGGCTATCAAGTTAGGTTCAATGAAAGAGGATGTTTTGTTGAGGATCCAAGGGTAGGTTTTAAGCTCATATCAAAAGGAAAAAAGCAAGGGATAATGTTCACAATGGACACAAATCAGGCACACCATTCAATGTATGTCACATATGGAGACAAGAGTATAATAGATTTCGACCTATGGCATAAAGGAGTAGGCCATATCAACATAGAAAAGCTCAAGGAAATGCAAAGGAGGAGCTTGGTAAGAGGCCTACCAAATGTCACGAGGATGGAGATAAGGAAGAGATCTCACACACACACTCTCACTCTCAAGGAGAAGCACACACATAGATTGAGGCAAGGAAGAATGATCTTCTTCTTCTTCTTCTATTACATAAAAAGGAAATACAAGAATGTCCTAAAAAACAAGAATACAACAAGTGCAATATATAAAGATTAGAACATAAGGAAAAACCTAATGTCCGCAAATGAGTGAGCTGGCAAGGAACAAATGTGCCATCACTCTCGGTAGATAAATCTAATAAAACTCAATGAAGTATCCCTACATATACCGGTGTGACCACTATACATGTCAGAGAAATGAAAAACTGGTACGTGTCATCCTGGATCATCACATGTTCAGCTTGATATCTCAACACTCCCCCTCAAGCTCAAGGCCATATCCTAATCCAAGCATCTCCCGAAACTTCTTCAACTTCTTAGACCCAAGTGCTTTGGTGAAAATATCAGCAACCTCCTCATCTGTTCTCACATAGACAAGATCAATATCACCTGATAATGCCTTCCCTCTGATGAAGTGATAATGTACCTCGATATGCTTTGTTCTAACATGGAAAACAGGATTCTGTGCTAACTGTATGTTGCTAAGATTATCACAATAAATAGGGATAGGCTTTCCCACTTCCATGCCTAAATATGCAAGTAGCATTTCTAGCCATGATGCCTCACATGCTACCATTGCAACACCTCCAACTCAGCCTCTATACTCGGCAAAGCAATAGTGGGTTGCTTCTTGCTGCTCCATGTAACAACTACACTCCCAAGTGAGAATAGAAAGCCACTAGTAGATCTTCTATCTGGAATGCTACCAGCCCAATCTGCATCGGTGTATCCATAAACCTGCAAATCTACACCAGCCTCATAAAACAATGCATAATCCAAAGTAGCACTCACATAACATAGAGTTCACCTCAAAGCATCCAAATGTGGCTTCCTGGGAACGTGTATAAACTAACTTTCAAGTCCAACAGTATAACTTAGATCAGACCTTGTAATTGTAAGATATATAAAACTTCCCACAATTTTCCTATACATAGTAGCATTCTCCAATGCTTCACCTGATGTAGTATCCAACTTCAAATTCTGATCTAATGGCATAGTAATTGGCTTACAATGAGCCATACCATACTTTTGCAGCATATTCAAGGTATATTGCCTTTGCGATATCCATATACCTGTTTCTGTATGTATAAACTCAATGCCCAAGAAATAGCGCACCACACCAAGATCTTTCATGTAAAATTCTTGCATAAGAAGTTGCTTTACCTCTTTGATGCTTCCTTCATTATCACCACCTACAATCAGGTCATCAACATAAATAGCCACAGTGGTGATGCCATCATGAGCCTTTCTTGCACATAGTGAGTGATCTGCATCACACATAAAAAATTTAATGCTGGTTAAGTAATCAACAATCCTTGCATGCCATGCACGAGCGGCTTGCTTCAACCCATACAAAGCCTTTTGCAACCTACAAACATATTTTGGATGCTTTGAATCTTCATATCCTTGTGGCTGGTCCATATATACTTCTTGCTGTAACTCACCATGTAGGAAAGCATTCTTCACATCCATCTGTTGCAAAGTCCATCCTTTTGCTATAGCTAATGCACCAAGTGTTCTGATAGTAGACATTTTAGCTACAGTGCTGAATGTTTTCTCATAATCAATGCCATAGGTCTGTGCATATCCTTTAGCTACCAATCATGCTTTATACCTGCTTATGCTACCATCAGCATTATGTTTTACCTTGTAAACCCATTTGCAGCCTATGGGTTTCTTTCCTTACGGCAATGGAACCAGCTTCCATGTATCATTTCCATAAAGTGCAGCCATCTCCTCATCCATAGTTTTTTTTCCAATCTGAATTTCCAATTGCATCTTCAAAGCAAGAATGTTCAGCATCTTGTATTATCTTTGTCACGTAGGCATAATGACAAGCCGTATAACTGTCATACGTCAATCGTTGCACTAAATTCTGCATCCTCCCGGATCTTCTTGGTCCTCGGTCACTTCTCCTTGTATCATCTGCATGTGCCCTTCTTACTCCTCGAGTCTTCACAAAGGGCAATCCAAGTTCCTCATCAAGACTCTTTTCTAAACCGCTTGAATCTCCATCAACGTCTTCAAAGCCTGCACATGTTTTATGACCAACAGAAAGCTTTTCTTTACCTTTCTTGGATGTATTTGATGAATTTTCTCGACTGAAATTTCCACGCAATCTTCCACTCCATGGATTTGAGTTGGAACTAGTGCTTGGTGATGCATCCAGTCCACTCAAAACTTGAGATTTTGCACTTGATTTTTCAGCATTTTCATTGTCATTTGGTTCAAGATTCAATCCTTCTTTGGTATCTGCATAGAAGCTTGACATTTCATGAAATACCACATCTCTACTCACCTTTACCTTTCGTGTGAGTGGGTTATAACACTTATATCCCTTTTGCTCAAGGGAGTATCCAATGAAGACACATGTTTCTACTTTTGGATCAAGCTTTGTCCTCAATTCATCTGGGACATGTACATATGCAATATAGCCAAAAACTTTCACATGTGATAAGTTTGGCTTTTTACCTGTAAACTTCTCTTCAAGTGTAACTTGATGTACAACAGCAGTCGGAGTTCAGTTCATGATGTATACAGTAGTATGCACAACTTCTGCCCAATAACAATGAGGCATATTCTTCTCAGCCATCAAGGTTGTTGCTATTTCTGCAAATGTTTATTTTAGCACTCATCAATGCATGTGTACCTACATGCAAATTGATGTCAAATTCCATGATTTTTTAGAAACTGCTCAACTCATTTGACATGTATTCACCTCCTCCATCAGATCTTAATGTCTGAATGTACTTCGCTGTCTACTTTTCCACCATAGCTTTAGAATTTTGGAAGTGAGTGAACACCTCGCTCTTCTCTTTCATGAAATATACCCATACTTTGCGTGTATGGTCATCAATGAAAGTAACATAAAGCCTGCAACTGCCCATAGATGTGGTCTTTGTAGGATCCCAAAACTCTATATGTACTACTTCTAGTACATTCTCACTAACATGCTTATCATGTGGAAATGATGCTCTTGATTGTTTACCAAATTGACATGTTGCACATACCTTTTGCATTTCTGCAACTTTGAAATTTGATAGTCCATGGACAATCTCCTTTGACTGCATCAATTTCAGCCTTTGCAAGTTTGCATGTCCAATCCGTTTGTGCCACATCTCTATCTCTGCAATAACTCCTACACCTTTTGCAAACATGGCTGCATTCATTTTAGGAATCTTCACATTTAAGGTGAACATCCTACCCACTTTGTTGCCTTTGGCAACCAATCGTCCATCCTGCTTATACTCTTCTACATATAATCCATTAGCATTGAACCTGACTTGTAATCCCTACTCAACCATTTGTCCAACAGAAACCAGATTCTTTGTTATATTTGGAACATGCAGCACATCAACAAGATGTTTTACCTTGCCATCCTCCATCGATAGTGCTATGTTTCCTGTATGCTCAATAGGATGTGATGTGTCATCACTTGTTTCAACATATCCAGGAACTGGCAATTTCTCCAAAGTACTGAACCATTCCGCATGAATGGTCATGTGATTTGAAGCACCTAAATCAACATACCAGACATTTGATTTTGAAACACCACCAAACATCATATTCATCATGTGATGTTGAACCATGAACAACTTCTCACAATCATCTGCACTTGTGGATACATAGTTATTCTGCTGCCTTCTGTTATTTTGATTCTTCAACCTGCAATCACGTTCAAAGTGTCCAGGTTTACCACAATTCTAGCATCCTTTATCGTCATTACCTGAATCATTTCTTTGGAAATTTCTATGGCCTCTTTGGCTCCCCTGCCTCGAAACTGTCCTCTTCCTCTCGCATGATTCTGTTGTTGACTTTGGTCTTGGTTATTATTTCCTCTTCCACTTCCAAAATGTCTACCTCTGCCTCTTCCTCTACCAGAGTAGAATACCTGCTCAGAACTAGATTTTCCTTGGGAATTTCAGTCCTCATCAAGATTCTTTTCTTTAATAATCAGCATAGATACCATATCAACAAAATTTGGAATATTTTCCATGGTATGTATAGAATTTCTGAACTGCTTATATGCAACTCTTAAACCACGAAGACACACTTCCACCTTATCATCATCATCTACATTCACACCAATAGATGCAAGTGACTCACATATGCTTTTGATTGTCAAGGTGTAGTCACTTACGTACATGCTCTTCTTCTCGAATGTATGCAACTTGTTCTTGAGTTGCAATGTCCGTGCCTTTGTATTGGTCTCATACAATAAGGCCAAACTGTTCCAAGCCTCTTTTGGAGTCTTGGCATCCTATATGTGTCTGATCATGTTATCTTGTATGCTAATAGATAGCCAATACATTACCTTTCATGCTCCTTGATTCCATTCCTCATATGCTTTTAATTGATCTACAGTCCAATTCCTCTCTGGTAACTATGGAGCATTTTCATTCTCTCCTTTGATGTACTTCTTGTAGCCTTTTCCCATCACGAAATTTGTCATTCTGAATCTCCAAGCAAGGAAGTTTTTCCTGTCCAGCTTATCGCTCATAAGTTGACTCATTCCATCAGCGTTTTCCATTTCTGTAGCAATTCACAACACTGCAAAACACTACCAGCAACACTTCTGCTTAAACACTATCGCACTATGACATGACAGTTGGATCTTAGAAAAACATAGTTTTCCTGTATCAATAGTATATGGAATCACATGGAATTCTATATCTAGAATATATGAGTGCTGTTGAACACAACGCAAGTTATAGTTTCTGAAACTGACTTGGTTTTTTTGCGAGCCCCCCCTTACGGGCTCAAAACGAAGGTCAAGATGGATCTGAAACTTCGAAGGGATCACTCTCGAAAACATTTTGAGGTTTGTGAATTGCATTTTCTCTATGCCTTTCTGCATACTCTTCATTGTCGCCTTCTCCACGAGCTCTCTATATCCATGACGGCTCTAATACCATGTCACGAGGAAGGAGATAAGGAAGAGAGCTCACACACAGACTCTCTCTCAAGGTGAAGTATAGACACAGATTGACGAAAGGAAGAATGATCTTCTTCTTCTTCTTCTATAACATAAAAAGGAATGTACAAGAATGACCTAAAAAACAAGAATACAAGTGCAATATATAAAGATCAGTACATAAGGCAAAAATTCATGTCCGCAAATGAGTGAGCTGGCAAGGAACAAATGTGTCATCACTCTCGGTAGATAAATCTAATAAAGCTCAATGAAGTATCCTTGACATATACCGGCGTGACCACTATACATGTCAGAGAAACAAAAAACTCGTACATGTCATCCTGGATCATCACATTTTGAGCTTGATATCTCAACACCAAATTTTACATCTAAAATGTTGCATGAAACTTTTGTAGCTTGCCAACAAGGAAAACAATCAAGGCTGCCCTTCAAGAAGAGTACCTATGGGAGTGCAAATGTTTTAGACCTCATTCACATGGATGTTTGGGGCTCAACAAGAGAAGCATCCCTTGTTGGACATAGGTATTTTCTAACCTTCATTGATGACTTTTCAAGAAAAGTATGGTTGTATTGCATGTAGATATATTTAGGTAGTGATGTGTGTGAACACACTAGGACCACCAAGGCACGTTTTTCCCTCTTTATGAGGTTTTTCCCCCTAGCTTGTATATATGCCTATTGCCCTAATGGGCTACTTATCTTTGTAAATTCTCTAGTAATACATTCAGTACTGTGTGTTGAGCTTTGAGCTTCTCCTTCTTCCTTGTGTTGTTCGCGTGCTTCTATAGACGTCTAACTCCAACAATTCGTATCAGAGTAGTTCCTCGCTTCATCTAGGGTGTCCTTGAGACCTCTCCGGTTGCAGTCTTAGAATCGCACAAATTTTGGTGAACATACTCTATGCGTTTCCAAGATCAAAACAGCTTTGCCGTGTAGTGCCAAAATCGCGATCTGAGCTCGTTTCGACCTCCAAATGCGCTATTGCAGAACTTGTGTAGGCTACTTCATCCTTTTGTGCCAAACGTTATACCACTTTTGATTTGCCAATATAAGCATCTCGAAGTCTGCTATAGGTTTAGCAGAATTCATCTAGTTAGTTCTTTTCAAATTTTTGAGATACATTCAATTTTCTACATCAAGGTATTTTAGTCAACGGCCATGGCTGAAAACAGTGATGTATTTCATATGTTGGCTGATGATGATAAGTTTGATGGTACCAACTACCCGTTGTGGGCTTATATGATGCGACGTGTATTGATTGCAAAAGGATTATGGAACATTGTGCAGGGTGTTGAAAAATGTCCTATCACACCTCCAACTGTTACAACTGCAGGTACTGAGCCTCATGCACAAGGTGTCGAAGATGATGATATTCTCCATATTCCTGTTCGTGCTACGGTTTCAGTTGCACCTACTGCAGAGCAAACTCGTTGGGATGGCAGAGATGCCTAGCCACATGCATTGATATCTTTATCTGTCAAACATGCCATTATTCCTCACATTCGCTCTTGTAGAACAACTAAGGATGCTTGGGATACACTTACCACATTGTACCAAGCTAGGAATGAGGCTCGTGTTGCTTACCTCCGAAAATAGTTGGAGAGTGAGCACATGAATGAAGGTGATTCTATGGATAGTTTTCTAACAAAGATCAAAGACTTGAAGGAACACTTGATTTCTACTGGTGAGGTTATACCAGATAGCTCACTTGTGCAGACTGTTCTAAATGGTCTTCCTGATTCATATCAGAGTCTTGCTTCTACTCTTCGGTTGATGATGAAAGGCAATCCAAATGCCTTGTCATTTGAGGAGTTAGTCTCTGTTTTGTTGCAGGAAGATCAGTCAAGGTAGAACATGTCCTTCATGTGTGTTGCACATCAAGTCTTCCTCGCTAGTGAGAAGGGCAAACGAAAATGGAGCTCTTCAACTAGTAAGCAGAAATCTGCTAATTCTGCACATTCGAAGAAGGAAGAAAAAGATGAGAAGAAATAAAAAAGGAAGAAATTGTTTTGCAAGTACTCTAAAGGAAATGATCATATCATAAAGAACTATCCTAAACTGGCTACAAAAGAGGAAAAGAAAAAAGAGGCTGGAATGGTTGTTGTAGAGGCCTCTACTCCAAAAATAGACTCTGCTAACCTTGTGCAGGATGAAGAATGGGTGTTTACTACTGTTTGCAATTTTGACCCATCTTCTAATGAGCAGCACATGTCTGCAGTAGACTCAGATGTTTGGTACTTTGATAGTGGGGCGACCAAACATATTACCGCGCAGCGCAGTTTCTTCTCTTCACTCGAGCCTGCCCCTACACGGAATACTATCACATGCGCCAGCAACTCCTCTTATCCTGTTATGGGAGTTGCTAAGATAATATGTGCAAGAAAGAGGCATTGATTTTGATGAGAGCTTTGCATCTACTTGCCAAATGACTACTGTTCGTAGCATCTCTGCACTTGTAGCTCATCATAGTGGAAAGTACATCAGTTGGATATCAAAACATCATTTCTAAATGGTGACTTGCATGAAGAAGTGTATGTTTTTTAGCCTGTGGATTTGTGCAAAAAGGACATGAAAACTAGTTGTGGAGGTTAAGAAAGGCTTTATATGGTTTAAAACAAGCACCACATGCTTGGTATGAAAAGATATATTCCTATCTGATTGCACATGGTTTCCAAGAACAGTCCAATTGAAAGCACCTTATATGTCAAGTGTGCTAATGATGTACTTCTAATCATTGTGGTGTATGTTAATGACATGTTGCTCAATGGTCCTCATGAGAAGCATATTGCTAATCTCAAGGCTGATTTACATGCCTCATTTGAGATGTCTGATTTGGGGCACTTGCATCATTAGTTGGGCATTCAATTTATGCACGTTGATGGTGGAACGACTTTGTGTCTAACAAAATATTAACACATTATTGTAGCGTTTTGGCCTTGAAGACTGTAAACCTATTGCCACTCCTATGGAGACAGGTTTACGACTGAGTCTTCATGATGCTGGAGATGCATTTGATGTTGTTGTCTATCAGCAAGCTATTGGGTGCTTGATTTACTTATGCATTACTTGGCCAAATATTCAATTTGAAGTCTCACAGATCAAGCAAGTTTATGCGTTGTCCAGGAGTCAAGCATTGGTAGGCGGTTAAGCACATTTTTTTCTACTTGAGTGGTACTTCGCTACTTGGGTTGTTTTATCCGAACGGGGGATCACTACCACCAGATTTGCATGCTTTTTCTTGCTCTAATTGGGTTGGTTACTATGACACTCGTGTGTCCACAAGTGTCTTTTGCTTCATGCTTGGTAGCTCATGTATATCTTGGTTAAGCTCATGTATAATCCCATCACCACGAAGTTGAAGGTACGTAGGGATGTTGTCTTTGATGAGTTGAAGCCTTGGTATGCATACACGTGTTCATTGTAGGTTGAAGAGATAAATGAGACAGATAAGAAGAATGATGATGGAGTTCAAGAGAGCATGGATTTAAGTGGTCAAAGAAATGCATCCAACATAAAGACACCCTCACCATGGAGTGGAAGGCTTAGGTGAAAAAAGACCAGCTCTGAAGAAAGCAAAGTCAAAGGCAAAGAGAATATTGCAATTGAAGAAGGAAGCTATGTGGATGAGAGCATGTTGGAAGATGAAGAGATAGAAGAAATTAAAACTCCAGGAGTGGAAAAACAAAGAAAGAAGATGGCTATCATGCCTAAAGGAAGTTGAAGAAGGTCTTCAAGAGTAAGATATCTAGTTCAAAGGCTAACATATGATAATTTCATTTCAAAGTATTATGCATATATGACTCAGGTTATCAAGGACAAAGAACCAACTAGTTATGAAGAAGCTAAGGATTGCAAGGAATCGCAAGAGGCAATGAAGGAAGAGATCAAGGAACTTGATGAGGACCATACTTCAAGCCTAGTAACAACTCAAGAAAACATGAAGGTGATAGGTAATAAGTGAGTTTACAAAATTAAAAGAACTTTAGATGGTTCCATTGATAGGTACAGAGCAAGGTTGGTGGCATAAGGATTCTCCCAAAGCTATGGGATAGATTATGATGAAACTTTCAACCCCATAGCCAAGACACCAAAAATTAGGACTTCGATTGTAGTGCCCACATCAAGGAAATGGATCTTATATTAGTTGGATGTGAAGAATGCCTTCCTCAATGGAGAGCTTGAAGAAGTAGTCTACATAAGCCAACCTAAAGGAATTGCTAGTATGAGGTACCCAAATCATGTTTACAAGCTAAGGAAAGCATTGTATGGACTACAATAATCCCCAGGGACCTAGAATCACAGGTTAATGGATTATTTGTCAAGTTATGGATACAAAGAAAGTATTGTAGATCGATCACTTTACATGAAGAAGCAAGGAGACAAGACAGTATACATACGCATCTATGTGGACGATTTGATCATCACAAGAAGTGATATTGCAGATATTAAAGATATCAAATCAAATCTACGAAAAGATTTCAAGATATCTGATCTCAGAACACTAAATTGCTTCTTGGGAATAGAGGTAATTTGTGCACACAATGGCATCTTCTTGATTCAAAGAAAATACTTGTTGGATGTGCTATACAAGTTTGGTATGAGCGGTTGCAAGTCACTTTCACAGCCCATCGAGCCCAATACAAAGTTGACTGTAGGTCAAGGGGAGCCTATACAAGATATTACACTATATAGAAGCATAATTGCTTCATTAATTTATGCTACATTCACTACACCTGATCTTGCATATGTAGTAGGTGTTCTCTCTCAAATTTTTCATGCACCCACTTATGATCATCTTATGATAGCAAGAAAAGTGCTTAGATACATCAAGAACACCATCAAACAAGGTCTATTTTACTCATATGATGTTGATCTAAGTGTTAGAGGATATAGTGATGCTAATTGGGTAGTTAGCAAGGATGATCGAAGGAGTACATTGGGTAATGTTTTCATGATAGGTACAAAAGTGATCTCTTGGAGCTATAAGAAGCAACCCATTTTTTCTCTTTCATCCACAGAGGCTGAGTACAGAGGTTTACCATTGGCTACATGTGAGCGATTATGTCTTAAGAATCTACTTAAGGACTTGAAAGTGGAAGTGGAGGAGTTTCCTCTTTATGGAGACAACATTTCAAGCATCTACCTAGCTAACAATCTCATGTTTCATGCAAGGAGCAAGGAAATAGAGGTTCATTATGACTTCGTTAGAGAAAAGGTGATGGCGAAGGAGCTAGATATAAGGTATGTGAACATTAAAGTGTAGGTTGCAGACATGATGACAAAGTTTCTTCAAGGTACAAAGCTTGGAGGATTCAAAGAAGCAATCAACATAAGAGACATAAGATGAAGCAACAAAGGAAAAAGACTTGAGCTTGAGGGAGAGTGTCAAAATTTTTTTATTTCAAGCTCAAGAGTGTGGGAACATGCCCCAAATTGAACCTTGTAGATCATCCAATATCAAAAGAGGATGAGTTCCATGTGTTGGAGGCATCAAATCATGTCTATAATAGAAAGAAGTTGATTAGAGAAGATTTAGCTCACCTCTTGATGTGATTGGACCTCACTTTTGACATGCCTAGGCTGCGCCATTGCTTAAGCACACCCCCTATTAGCTATTCTCTACATAGTTTGCAGAAATTTCAGTTTATCTCTCTATCTCTCTATCTCTCTAGATCTTATGATTTTGTAATGGCTGTTTCTCTAGTTTACACACTCTATCTCTCTAGATGATCTTGGTAGATCTTATGATTTTGTAATGGCTGTTTCTCCTTCATCCCAAATCCATTTGCAATGATTCTTGTCTTTTTGGAAAGATTATAAGTCATAATGTAAGTGGTATAAGTCTAGGGTTGAGTTCGTGCACATGTGCATATAAATATCCAAAACAATGTTTGTGTAGTTAGCTAATACTTTGTGAAGAGATCAAGTTATCCATTTTGTTGCAGCTACTTGAGGCATCATATAGTATCGAAATAGAGTGAGTTTACTCTCATTTGAAAGCTCTCTAATTCTAGTTTTAGGCTACAAAGTTTTTTTTTCATTATCCACATGTACCCAAAGAAATTCAGAAAATACAGAGCCTATGTCTGAAACATTTCAGGATTCTAAAAGGTTTCATTTACTTCATTGTGCACATAGGAGTGTTTATCCTCCGACATTAACAATAGCAACTATGGAATTCAAAAACTATAGTAGAATAGGATATCCTATCAATTGTAAGTATTACTCTATAATATTGTATGATTTAGAGTGTTGAATATATATATGACCTATTTAGATATTCTTTTATTTGTTGCAGATATATTTCCTTCTCCTTTGGTGGAAGATCAACCACTTCATACTCTTGTAGGTACTTTCTAGGAATTACATGTAAATTGTGGTGCACCAATCTTTCCACAAGTATCTCTTGCTCAACATTTTCATGGTACACTTTCTTTTACACACATAAATATGTTGTACTCTCTATAGAGAGTGGTTTTAGAAGGTTAGAGAGAATTTAAGTGCATTCTCTTCTTAGATTGGAGTGGTCAAAACCTAATATATGGTCCATATCATCTTTGAAGTGCAAGATGGTAATAGATATATGTAAGTCCTTGAAAGTGAGAAAAGTTTCTAGATCTATAGGTCTGCACTCGTATTTTTCCATACAATTTTTTGTATACTTATTTCAAGAATTCTCGTTCCAAGTGACTTCCAAAATGTTCATGTGTGAAAATATCACATATGAGAAAGTGGAAGGTCTTCTAGGTGAAAATAAGGGTTTGATAAAATGAATTCAAAGGGTGACAAATATCTTGATAAAATAGGTGGAAAATGTATAGGATTTTGATATTTTGAAACATCATACTTCATTATACATTAGATTCTATTATGATTGTTGGATGTGAAGACTTGCTTAATGGATACCATTGTTGAAATTATGAGGGATATTTAGCTTCATTTGCAATTAAGCTTAGATTCCCTGACAATCAAATGGAAACTATTTTAATGAATCATCATTGAACCATGGCTAATGTGAGACAACATTTGGTTATTAAGGGCTTTGGGGAATTAACTCAATCCACATTCAGAATAAAAGGGCAGAAGGTGAGAAATGTCTTGTGGTTTTGTATAAGTAATCTTTTCATTATTGTTTTTCACATATATAAATTCATTTTCTTCTAGATTGGTTATAGGTTGGAAGGAGATTGGAATAAAAAGTGAAAGTCCTAAAAAATCAGAGTAAAGATGGAACTAAACTCTCATTTTCATAGCTCTTTTGCAACCTGATGAATGTAGTGTAGGTTCTCACTTTTTTTTGTACCAATCCTTCTACCTTATGGTTTTTTGCACTTGTAAAAATTAGGAGAAGTAATATATAGTAGAGATTGTATATACATATCTATTTGTAATGGTAAGTTTAGGACTTTTGGATTGTCAAGACTCCATGTTCACTACTTTGCAATGTGGTTGTTCATAATTTTGTCATATTATGTTGAAAACTTTGAATTAATGCAAAAATCTTGATATTTTTTGGTGTTTGTGCATCTCTTTATCAAAAAATAATCATTTTTTTAACTTTACCTACTTTATTTTTAACTTTAAAGTGGGCCCCACTCACTTTGAAAACCTAAAACCACTATGAAAGCAGAATCTATGTTGTCATTTCTCAAATTTGCACTAGAGCATGAGATTCTCTCAAGGCTACCAATTAAGAGCATATGAAGAATGGAATCAAGGAGCATGAAAGGTAATGTATTGGTTGTCTATTAGCATACATGATAGCATGATTTGGCACAGACAGGATGCCACGACTCTGAAAGTGACTTGGAATAGTTTGGTCACATTGTATGAGACAAATACAAAGACACAAAAATTTGCAACTCAAGAACGAGCTGCATACACTAGAGAAAAAGGGCATGTTGGTAAGTGACTAGAGCCTAAAAATCAAAAGCAGATATGAGTCACTTGCATCTATTGGCATCAATGTAGATGATTATGATAAGGTGGTAGTGTTCCTTTGTGGTTTAGGAGGTGTAGATAAGGATTTTAGAACTTCTATTTAGACTAGAGAATATATTACAAATTCTTTTAATATGGTGTCCATGCTGATTATTGAAGAAAAGAATCTTGGTGAGCACTTGAACTCCTAAGGAAAACCTAGTTTTGAGTAGGTATTCTACTTTGGTAGAGGAAGAGGGAGAGGTAGAGGCTTTGAAAGTGGAAGAAGAAACACTAAACAAAACCAAGGTCAACAAGAGAATCATGTAGGAGGTAGAGGATAGTTTTGAGGCAAGGGGAGCCAAAGAGGCCGTAAAATTTTCCAAAGAAATGATTAAGGTAATGACACTAAAGGATGTTGGAATTGTGGTAAACCTGGACACTTTGAATGTGATTACACGGTGAAGAAGCAAAATAATAGAAGGCAGCAAAACAACTATGCATCCATAAGTGTAGATGATTCTAAGAAGCTGTTTATGGTCCAGCATCATATGATGAAGGTTATATGTGCTAATGTTTCAAAATTGAATGGTATTGTCTAGTATGTTGATTCATGTGCTTCAAATCACATGACCAATCATGTAGAATGGTTTAGTGGTTTGTAAAAATTCTCAGTCCCTAGATTTGTTGAAAAAGGCTATGACTCATCACATCCTATCAAGCATATAGGAACCATAGCACTACCGATCGAGGATGGGAAGGTAAAATGTCTTGTTGATGTGCCACATGTTCCGAATATAACAAAGAATCTAGTTTTTATTGGACAAATGGTTGACCATGGCTTACAAGTGACGTTCAATGATGATGGGCTATATGTAGAAGAGTACAAATAGGATGGAAGATTGATCACCAAAGGAAACAAAGTATGTAGAATGTTAACCTTAAATGTGAAAATTCTTGAAATGAATGTAGCCATGTTTGCAAAAGGTGGAGGTGTTATTATTGATATAGAGATTTGGCATAAACCAATTCAACTTGAAAATTTGTAGAACCTCAAATTGATGCAATCAAATGACCTTGTCAATGGACTACCAAATTTCAAGGTTACAAGAATGCAAAAGGTATGTGGAGCATGCCAACTTGGTAGACAATAATTTTTGCATTGCAAACATGTTGGTAAGAATGTGTTAGACATAGTACATACAGATGTTTGGGGTCTTGCAAAGACCACATCTATGGGAGGATGCAGGTTTTATGTCACTTGATGACCATACATGGAAAGTAGGTTTACTTCATGGATGAGAAGAGAAGCGTTTTCTCACTTTAAAAATTTCAAGCCTATGGTGGAAAAGCAAAAAGGGAAGTATATTCATACATTAAGACCTATTGGAAGAGGTGAATACATGTCAAATGAGTTCAATAGCTTTCTAAATATTCATGAAACTTGACAATAGTTTTCATGCCGATAGACACCACAATAGAATGGCATTGCTCAACATAAAAATAGAAATACTATAGAAATAGCAAGAGCCTTGATGACTAGAAGAATATGCCTCATTTTTATTGGGTAGAAGCTATGCACACTGATGTATAAATCAGGAACAAAACCGTGACTACTATTGTACATCAAGCTACACTCAAAGAGAAGTTTATAGGTAAAAAGCCAAACTTATCACATATGAAAGTATTTGGTTGTGTTGCATATATACATGTTCTAGTTGATTTGAAGATGAAGCTTGATCCAAAAGTAGAAAAATGCATCTTTATTGGATACTCCCTTGAGCAAAAGAGATATAAATTCTTCCACCCACTCAAATGACATATGAAGGTAAGTAGAGACGTGGTGTTTGATGAAATATCAACCTTCTATGCAGATGCCAAAGAAGTCAAATGACAAAGGAAATGCTGAAAAAGCAATTGCAAAACCTCAACTTTTAAGTCAACCTAATATGTTACCAAGCAATAGTTCCAACTCAAATCCATGGAGTGAAAGGATACAGGGAATTTGAGTGGAGAAAATTCATCGACTACATCCAACAAAGGTAAAGAAAAGCTTTCTGTTGGTAGCAAAACATCTACAAGTTTTGAAGACATTGATGGAGATTCAAGAGGTTAGGAAAAGAATCTTGATGAGGAACTTGTGCTTCCCTCTATGAATACTCCAAGAGCAAGAAAGGAACATGCAGATGATATAAGGAGAAGCAACCCAAGACCAAGAATATTTGGGAGGATGCAAAATTTAGTGAAACAATGCAATAAGTGCTATGATAGTAAACATTTTAGCTACATGGTTGACTGTTTCCTCATGATCAAAGCCATATGTTTGTGCATGTCCATTTGCTATCAATTGTCCTTTATACCTACTTATGCTACCATCCGCATTGTGCTTTACCTTCTAAACCCACTTGTAGCCTATGGGTTTCTTTCCTTGCAGCAATGGAACCAACTTCCATGTTTCATCTCCATAAAGTGCAACCATCTCCTCATCCATAGCTTTCTTGCAATCAACATTTCCAATTCCATCTTCAAAATGAGAAGGTTCAACATCTTCTATTACCTTGGTCATGTAGGCACAATGACAAGCCATGTAGCTATCATACATGAGTAGCCACAAGGATATGAGGATTCAAAGAATCCTGAATGTGTTTGCAAGTAGCAAAAGGCTTTATATGCGCTTAAAAAAGCCCCTTCTGCTTGGCATGCAAGGATTATTGAAAACTTAACCAACATTGGAGTTTCTATGTGTGATGTAGATTAGTGATTATAGGCAAGGAAGGTTCATGATGGCATCACAATTGCGGCTATTTATATTGATGACTTGATTCTAGGTGGTGATAATGAAGAACACATTAAAGAGGTAAAACAACTCGTTATTCAAGAATTCGACATGAAAGAACTTGGTGTGTTCTATTTTTTTGCCTTTGAGTTTATACATACACAAACATGTATTTGGATGTCACAAAGGCAATATGCCTTGAGTATACTACAAAAGTATTGTATGGCTGATTGTAAAATAATTCTTATGCCATTAGATCAAAATTTGAAGTTGGATACTACATCAAGTGAAGCATTGGAAAATGCTACTTTGCAAGAAAATTGTGGGAAGTTTTATATCTCTCACAATTACAAGGCCTTATCTAAGCTACACTATTGGACTTGAAAGGCAATTCTTGCAGGTTTTCGAGAAACCAAATCTAGATGCTCTATGATGCACTCTATGTTATGTGAGTGCTACTTTGGATATGCATTGTTTTATGAAGCTGGTGCAAAATTGTAGGTTCATGGATACACTGATGTAGATTGGGCTAGTAGTATTCCAGATAGAAGATCTATTGGTGGCTTTCTATTCTCAATTGGAAGTTCAACTATTGCATGGATTACCAAGAAGTAACCTACTATTGCTTTGTGGAGTACAAAGACCAAGTATAGAGGTGATGCGATGGTAGCATGTGAAGCCTCATGGCTAGAGATGCTACTTGCAAATTTAGGTGAGGAAGTGCAAAATGAACAAATGTACTAATGTAATGTGAATAGAGATGCAACTCAAAGCAATGACATATGGTATGTTGACAGTGGATGTAGTAATCACATGAGCAATAATCTTGATTGGTTCATTAATTTGCATGCAACTTTGTTTGATGGTTAGGTTGAAATAGGTCATAGCTCAATGCACAAAATAGCGTCAATTGGAGATGTGTGTTTTGAGGATAAAAAGGCAATAAAGTTTCAAAAGATTTTCTTCATGTATGTTCTATAAGTAAAAACCTTATTTCAATAGGCCAAATGGTGGAGCATGGGTATCAAGTAGGGTTCAACAAATTTGGACATTTTGTTGAAAATTCAAAACAAAATTATAAATTCTTGGAAAAAGTTTAACATCAAGGAGGACTTTTTACGTTGGAATAAAGTCCTAATTTTGTTTCTTATTTTTCAGTTAGCAATAATAAGATTTCTCAATTTGAGTATGGCATAAGCGAAAAGGACATGTGAGCATACATAAGTTCAAGGACATGGCTTGAAGAAAGGTTGTTGTTGGTCTACTTGATATTTTAAAGCAAAATAAGTATATTTGTGTGATGCTTGTCAATTTGGTAAGCAAGCAAGGCATCCCTTTTCTAGTAAAAAATTGCAAATGAAGGATTTATTAGAGTTGGTGCATATTGATGTTTAGGGTCCCTCAAAGGAGCCATCACTTGAAGATAGTAATTATTTTGTTACTTTTGTGGATAAGTTTACTTGAATGAATTTTGTGTATTTTCTTAACAATAAGAGTGATGTGTTTGATTGCTTTGTCAAATTCAAAGCAATGATAGGAAAACAAACAAGAAAGGTAATTAAAAGGCTAAGATCTCATGGTGGTAGTGAATATTTTTCAAGAATATTTAAAGATTTTCCTTGGAATGAAGGTATTAAAAGAAAAGTCATGTGTAGATATACTCCTCAACAAAATGGAAAGGCTAAATGAAGGAATATGATTATTGTGGCAATAGCTACAGCAATGCTAAATGAAAAGCATATGCAATTTGAAGTTTTGGGCTGAAGTGGTAAATATAATTACAGTATATTTTGTGAATCATATGCCAACATCAACAACACGTAATGTAACTCCCTTTGAGGTTTGGTATAATAGAAAACCTATTATTGATTACTTGTGTGTGTTTGGATGTGTTTGCTTTGCTATATTCCATATGAATTGAGAAGTTCAAGAGAAAGAAAACCAACACAAAGGTATATTGAGTTTTATTGTGTTTCACATTCAGCTTTTATGTCAAAAGTCAACTAAGAATAGGAACCTACATGTTTTGAAGATGAAAATTCAAATGTAAATTATTCGAATGTGATGCAAAAAGAGACAGATGCATTGTATGGGAACAAAACATGGTAGCTTGCACCACAAGATAAGAAGATGAAGGTAATTAGAAATAAGTGGGTATTTTGTATTAAAAGAAATAGTGGTGGTTCTATTTCCAGGTACAAGGCAAGATTAGTTACAAACGGCTTTGCACAAACATATGGAATGGACTATGAAGAGAAATTTAGTCCAGATGCAAGAATATCAATTATATGAATTTTTTTATGTGTTGCAACAAGTAAATGTTTTATGTGTTGTAGCAAGTAAATATTGGAATATATTTGAAGTTGATGTTAAAAATGAATTTTTGGATGGTCAATTGCAAGAAGAGATTTATATGAAGCAATCAAAAGGATTTAAACATGGAAAGTATCCAAATTTTGTTTGCAGGTTAAGAAAAGAATTATATAGTTTGAAATAGGAACCTATTGCTTGGAGTCATCGATTGGAAAGCTATTTGGAAGCTCAAGGATACAAAGAAAGTTTTGTAGATCCTTCTTTATATCTGAAGTTTATAAGAAATAAATGTGTGTATATTTGCATTTATGTTTATGATCTTATCATTAGAAGGAGTGCCATTAATGAGATTGATGAAATTAAGAAGAAACTTGGTATGGAATTCAAGATTTCATATTTTTGGATTTTATGTTATGCATTATGGATTAAAGTTATTTATGATGAGCATGGTATATGGTTGAGTCCAAAGAAGTACAAATGTGATTTACTTCAAAATTCTAGTTCGTCATAATGTAAAGCAGTTGAAAATCCCTTAGAGCCTAATGTAAAATTGAGTATACATGATGGTGTTCATTTTGAGAACGTAGACCTGTATAAATCATTGACTAGATCATTGTTGTATGCTATAAGTACATGAACAAATATTGACTATGTAGTTGATGTACTTTCACGATTCATACAAAATCCTATAGATGTACATTGTATTGGAGCTAAGCATGCGATATGCTATTTGAAAGGCCCTTTGAATGAAAGTTTATTTTACTCAGATGATACTAATCTGGATATTAAAGTTTTTAGTGATGCAAATTGGGAAGGAAATAAAGATGTTGATGTAGCACAAGTGGCTACATATTGATGGTTGCAAATCATCTAGTATAATGGAGTTCCAAGAAACAACCAAAAATGGTGCTTCCATCTATAGAGGGAGGGTATCATGCACTTGTAGTATTTGATGTGCAAAGTGATGTGGTTCAAAAAGTTATTTGAAGATTTGCATCTTCCTTATATAACTCCACAAATTTATGGTGACAATATGAGTAGTATACTTTTGGTAGCTAATCTAGTTTGCCATGCACATACCAAGCATATCAAAGTTCATTATGATTATGTTCGTGAGAAGGTAGTATCCAAAGATATTAACATTTCTTTTATACCTTCAAAAGATCAGCTTGTAGATATAATGACAGAAACTCTTGATGGGACAAAGAAATAAAGATTCAAATAGTTGGTTGGATTTCTAGAATATTCAAGCAAAGCTTGACGGGGAGAATGTTGCACATCTTTCTAGCTACTTTTTAGGAGAACTTTTTAGTTACCTTCCATTCTTTTAGTGCTTTAATTATCATCAATTACTTTTGAGAAAAAGTCCATTTAAAGTTGTGTTAGTATATGATCAATGTCTACCCCTCATGATTGTATGCACATTTTGTAACGCCTCCGTTATGAGGAAAAGCCAAGCATGCATTACCCAATTGATGGGAATCCCAACTTACATGTTGGATGAAGGTCATATTGGACCATGTAAGTTATTGTAAGGAAAGGGAGTTACCAGGGTCCCCAATTGTGGGGTCTGGGTTAGCGGTGAGCAGCCCCGGTTGGGGGGTCCAAGGGGTCAGTGGGCCCCCTAGCTAGGGGGTCCCAGGGGGCCAATGGACCCCTTGGTGGGGGTCCAGGAGTAGTGCCCCTAGTGTGACGATAAATAGAATATTCCATGGAATATTCCCTCTCAAAGTCAAAAATTATTTATATCTCTTAGGTGGGTTTAACCGACCTAAGCTGTGTATGGCAACTATGCGAGTGGTGGCCGCCCATGCTCTATCGCCCATGTATAGCCTTCTGTGGAAGGTTGCCATTATCCTATATATACATGACTTCTGCACTACCTGAGATATTGAATCGAGCTAGCATCCCTCTACCTTGTATCTCCCTATCTAGAGTTGTATAGATCATCATTTAAGCTCTACCTTGAGAACGCATGGGTGGACAATGCCATCATCTTTGTACTTGTTATTAGTAGAAAAATGTTGAGATTCTCCTATCTCTGGTATCTTTTTTGCTACCGCTCTTGTGTTATATTGCATAACTATTGTCTTACAAGTTGTTTAACACATTTTTAGCTCTAGTCTATTCCTTCAGTGCTTTAATTATCCTTGGTTGCTTTTGTGAAAAAGTTCATTAGCACAAATTCATTTTTAAAACTCTATAGAAAGAGCTTATGAATGCGTTCTTTGTAGAGTTGTTGATACTCAATCATTTTGATTACAAATGCTTTTTCCTTTGTACATGCTTTCTTCAATTCAAATCTAGAGTAGCTTGCATTATTAGTTTTTGCTTCATGAGCTCTGTCATCTCACCAGTTTATGAGTTTTCTTCTTCCCTTCATGTTTTTTGTGCTACTCAACATTTCATCTTTCATTTGTGTTTTTTTATGAACATTAATAGTACAAGAATTTACTCTTCAATGTTCATATGGGCATACTTTGTAAAGTTTCAATATTGTTAGCCTAGGAAATGGTTGATTTTTATGCACTATTATGTTTCTATTTCACAGGAGAAGATGTTTGATTGCAGGTACTTGAAGAGAAAGTGGGTGTTATGACAAAGAAAAGCATTAGAATGTAGTGCTAAAAGGGATCTTGTAGGACTTATCCCCAATGTGTTACCTTCGGTTGCAGCTTAAAAGCTTGTTGCAGTGTGGGAGGAGTGTCTCTTGATGAAGATGCATTTCAAGAACTTAAGAGGATGTGAGGGAAGCTTACTGTTGTTGGGAGTCCTTTCACAAATAAAGGCATTTGGAGAGAGCATGCAATGATTATGCAAGTAGTTTGTCGATCCTAGACAAGAACAGTTATCTGCGTGTGATGGCAAAGCATTTAGGATTTGAATGGAATGGTTTACGAGGTTAACAAGGGAACCACGGACGTCATTGGATTGTTATGGGCAGTAGATGTTGCTATGTATAGTGCACTTTCCAACATGATGAGAAAAGTATATATGGAGTTGGTTTTTCATGCTTATCAAGCAAATCAGAGCTTGCAACTTTACTTTGGACTTAGACTTTTCCATGACCTTAGGAATACCTTGCCTGACCTTTTCTGACCTTGAGAATGCCCTAAGTTATCTAATTCATGATGTTTGTCCACATTAAGGTCTTTTGACCCCTTTGTCCACCTAAAGCTTGTATAGTTCACACTTTCAAGAGTCCTGCTCAAGCTTAAGGTGGTAGTGTTCATATCAAGCAAGCTCAAAGCTTTTGAATACTTTGTTAACTAGGTCCCATCCAAGCTTTTGGTGAAGATATCTGCAACTGGTCTTGGTACCTACAAAATGAACTTTAATGCCCCCACTTGCAGCCTTTTCCCTTACATAATGGTAATGCACCTCAATGTGATTGCTCCTTGCATGACACTGGGATTGTTAGCAAGATTTAGGCTTGACATATCTCTGTAAACTGGAATTGGTCCAATTTGTATACCAAAATCTTCAAAGAGCTTCTTAAGCCACATTCCTTCACATGTAGTAAGGGCTAAAGCTCTATATTCAGCCTCTGTTAAACTCAATGCAATTGTGGGTTGTTTTTTGTTCATACATGAAATTGCTTTTGTACTTAGCATGAAAACATAGCCAAAAGTTGACCTTCTATCATCAACACTCCCTGCCCAATCTACATCACTTCATGCTCTTACTTGAAGCTCTTCATCATACCCATATAGCACCCCATGATTAACTATACTCTTCACATACCTTAACACTCTCTTTGCATGGTTAAGATGTGTATTTGTGGCTGCATGCATGACTTGAGGTAGAACTCCAACTATGTAGCATACTCCCTCAGTAGAGGTGGTGCTCTAGCACACATGGGGCAGTCATGGTGCATTCTAGGAGCATGTTGAGGAGTAGCTATGGAGTTCTTCTTGGAGAAGAGTGTGCTCACACTCTTACTTATGGAGAGGACTTACCCATCAACAGCTTGGTGGTGTGGATCAGCCATCCACATGATGTATTTGAATATTGTCTCCTACATGAAGATTTCGGTTTACTTCAAAGACATTGGATGGTGGTTAACATAAGATTTGCCTCTTATGTTAAGAATTCACGTACATATTCTCTTTATGCACACAGGTACTACTTGGAGTTTATGAAGGCTGTGGCATCCATATTAGGAGGAGTCCTATTTGGCAAAGGTGAAAGAGAATCAGAACATATATGCTTTATGCATATTTGGATGAGGTGTTTGAGAAGGTATGTTCATATGAGTTTGATGATTTCTGACAGAAAAGTTGTTAGCATTCTTTGCTATTTTTATAAGTATGTGATCTTTCACACACATATCTGACTTAAGGTCTCCCATAGCCTAAGTTGAGATGAGGGTTTACTGATTATCAGTTTTAGACTGATCATTCCTCTTTCTGTCACTCATATTCAATCTTCTACAACCTATTAGGTCACACATCTCATACATATTCAGATTTCTGTCCCTACATCTGAATATTCTTGTAATTCTGTACATTCACTCATCCATCTATTTTTGTTCACATAGAGTGGTTGAGAGTTTTGACTCCCACATTGTAAATTGACATTTGTATATATGATAGTGTGAGTAAGCAATGGCTTACGTAACACTTTACACATTGTGTCTAATCTTTCTCTATCTTTTTCTCATCATTTGTATGATTAAATGTGGTATGTTCATGTTTTGTCAATATTGGAAGATTGTTGAAATTTATGTCGTAAATCCTGGACCTATGGAACCATGGACCTATGGTATTAATTATGGGCATACCAATTTCCAACATTTGGTATCAGAGCATCCAGGCTCTCAGATATCCAAGTTCATAGGTTCCCAGATTTCTAGGTTTACAACATATGATTTAAGAGCATCTTCTAACATTTGACAATTGACATACACACCTTATCT
Organism: Ceratopteris richardii; assembly: GCA_020310875.1. Classification (NCBI taxonomy): domain Eukaryota; kingdom Viridiplantae; phylum Streptophyta; class Polypodiopsida; order Polypodiales; family Pteridaceae; genus Ceratopteris; species Ceratopteris richardii. The sequence goes on along the minus strand of CM035432.1, from coordinate 53,281,759 downwards.
AGATGAGTAGAGAATTGAGAATTAGACAATTCAATCACATGTTTATTTATCAGTGTGGAGTATGAAGTTGATGATCTATTAGCAGCTGAATACTTTTGGAAGAGTAAAGATACTTTACAGAAGTATTACTTGAAGACCAAGACTTGATGAAGAGAAGGCTACTTCAAATTCAAGGAAAAACAATGGTTTGGAGAAGATGAAGGAACCAGATCAACATCAAATCATAGGTATTAGTTTCTACTACCAGATTATCATTTACAGGTCATATCTTAGAAGAATAGTTATGAAGAGATTTGACAGATTCAAGAAGTGTTTTCATAGACTTTCATTCTTTGAAAGTAAAAGCATTAGCCACATCAAAACAGGTATATAGAGGTTTTTCTAGAGAGTTTTGAGAGATCTCTTTCATGACAAGAAAGCTCATCTAAGAAGACAAATGTGGAGAGCATCAATTTTGTTTTCAACCAATCTCCTCTTGTAAGTTGGTTGGAAGATTTTGCTCACATTTTGTATCTAGAGAGGTAACTCTAGAAATGTAATTCATCATTCAGACAAAAGGTTGGTGAATTCAGTCATATCAGTCCTTCGAAGCAGAGTTTTGATTCAGAGATATGAGGAGACGGTAAAACATGATTCTATGTTCACTTCCATTTGTATAACATGTTTGTTTTATCTCTTACTCTTAGCACTAGAGAAAGAGAAAAATTCATTTGAAGAATTCAAGAGTGCTTGCTACTTCAAGATAAAGAGAACAAAAGCTATTGAAGAGAAGTTTGAAGATATCATCAGGTGGAAGAAAGATGCAGAAGATGGAAGTCCAACATTTCCAAAGGGAAGTAAAACTTTCTTTTCTCTTATATTTTCCATATACTTTTCTTACTTTTATCCTCTACACCCAAAGAAAAGTCTACAAGAACATCTTGTGAAGAAGATGGTCTAAAGAAGAAGCAGTTTCTTGTTTTGCATTACACTTGGTCATGTTTTAGTAGGTTTTGACAAAGAATTGCATTGAGAGAAAGAAAGGCAGCTTATATGTTTTGACTCATATGTGTATGATTTATGTTGAGGATTTTAAGCAGGTAGCTTATATGTTCCCTCAAAGAATTCTTGGAGTCTCAATACAGAACTACTTGGTATATGAAAAGTTGCAGAGAAGTATATTTCTTCTTTATCTAACTCTTAAGGTAAAAGAGTTTTTGTGGCAGATGTTGGAGACTTGGGTTGAGGTTTTGTGTTTGGAAAATTTACCTCATATTCAGATATTTTCAAAAAACGTCAAAAAATTCAGATTTTTTTGATGTACCAATCAGTTGGATAATCTACTTTCTATGATTGTCTAAATTTTTGGATACATGCTTGTATTCAAAAAGGTGTTCCATCAGATCCTATTACTTGTTTGAGAAGTGGAGTTAGCCAAAAGAAAGTCCAGTAGATACTTTCACATTTCACCCATGAGTAGAATATGAAGATATGAAGTATCAACTTGCAGCTTTTGGAGTTCTCAAGGTGAGAGTTTGTTCACTTATGTTTCAAGTAGAAGTTGCAGATTCTTGAGAAGGATTTGGTTAAAGGAAAAGTTTTTTACAACTTTATATGAGAAGCATGGATACTCGGAGACATTCAGGTAGCAAATCAAACATTCAGTCATGAAGGTTTGATGAGAGCAGATTCTACACAGGTATTTTGTTGGAGAGATCATTGATCTTGGATGATCTCATATGATCTTGTAAGATCTTGATAGATCTTGTATGATCTTGGATGATCTTGAATGATCATGAAGATCTTGAGTATTTATGAGTCAGATATCTATCCTTTGTTTGTGAAAGTTCTTTAACATTGAAAGAAGTAAGTCAAAGGTTCACATTCTATCAGATTTGTATTGTAGAGGAATAGAAGAAGATACTTGTTATGTTGCAGAAGGTTATGAATCCTAAAATGCTTTCAACAAGGTTTTTCTGATAGATCAGTTAACCTTATTCTAGATTTTTGGGAAGCTGAGGAATGACAGGGAAAGTTATTGGCATGTGCACAATGCTAATAAAAAGGGTTCAGAAATTTTGTTTTAGACACAGGTATTAATGTTATGAAAGATCAGATTTATGAAGGAAGACATTCCAGATTTCATTAAGTCTGATATATTTGAAGAATTCTGGATACTAGTGTTAAATCATTCAGGGGGGTGATGAAACATGAAGACTTATTTTGTAGCCATATGTCAAAGAATGCAGAGTCATACCTATAAGAATTCCAGGTATTCTATTTCAGGTATTCCTATATTTCCTTTGTCAGGTTCCCTTTATGTTCTAGCTTTGTAAGAAGAGGGAAGAAGGAGAATGTCTGGAGAAAGTTCCTATTAGGTGTTCCTGTTCAGGAGAAGGTTCCATAGTTCTATTGAAGAGAAATTTGATATTTCAGAGAGGTATGTTTCAGAAGTGCGCACATATTTTTACTAGGTTCTGAAAGAAAGAGGTATGAAGGACTATCAGGTATGAACAAGGATGATGACAAGATGACATCATAGATGTGAAATTTTGGTGAGACTCATAAGTTGAGTTGACTTGAGTTGAGTATAGTCAGAGATGAACCCGCTGGTGTTCATAATACACTAAGTTGTGGGTTGTCAGTCACAAGTCCCAGGATTGAGTTTTTGATTTTGTTCAGTGTATTTACATGACACAGTAAAAGTACATTGAGAAACCTTTCATAAGGTAAATGCAAATATGTGGATCCTAGTGTATGTTTACAGGTTTGAGAAGACAGGAGATAGTAGGTTCAGACTCAGTACATGCTATATTTGTTGTCAAGCAATAATTGCTTGATGTGTATACTATTGGATATCTAGTTTGCATATTTTCTCAAGTATTATGGTTCATATTCAACAAGTTTAGGTGTTTGAAGTTTGAAGAAAAGTCAAAATGAGTTTTGAAGAAGACTTTTGAAGAAAAGGATTGAAGGTCAATTCAAGAGTACAAGTTTGACGTTTATGTCAATTTGTAGAAGAATGAAGTTGTATATCCAGTTTAGTTTGTACCAATATGACATTGCAGGGGGGATTGTTGGAAAACAATGTCATATCAGTCCAAAATCCATTTAGGGCAAAAGCCCTAATTTTGGTACTTAGTCATTTTTAGGCACATGGGTAAAATTTTTATGAGTCCACCTTATAGAGCTTGAAGAGAGCTTTCCAATGGTATATGACATTCAGCCATCAAAGATTAGGTTTGGGAGAAAACCCTAACCCTATTTTTTTTCTAATTTAGGGTTTTGATCTCATATGATAGCTCTCCGCATAAGGATCATAAAAATGTTGTCAGATCATTCATCAGGTAGTCAGAACAGTGAAAAGCAAGTCAAGAAGTTATTTTTAAAGTTAGCTAAAAGCAACTTTAAAAATAAAGCAAACTCACTTAAAAATAAAGCAAAAGCAATTTAAAAAGCGATGAGATTAAAATAAAACACTTTTTAGTGAGTTTTTCACATGAGACACTCAAGGCTATATAAAGAACTATTTGGGTCACATCTAGGATATCCTACACCAATTGCAAGGCCAGCTTTGGTCCCTCAGTAGAGGTGGTGCTCTAGCACACATGGGGCAGCCATGGTGCATTCTAGGAGCATGTTGAGGAGCAGCTATGGAGTTCTTCTTGGAGAAGAGTGTGCTCACACTCTTACTTATGGAGAGGGCTTACCCATCAATAGCTTGGTGGTATGGATAAGCCATCCACATGATGTATTTGAAGATTTTCTACATGAAGATTTCGGTTTACTTCAAAGACATTGGATGGTGGTTAACATAAGATTTGCATCTTATGTTAAGAATTCAGGTACATATTCTCTTTATGCACACATGTACTACTTGGAGTTTATGGAGGCTGTGGCATCCATATCAGGAGGAGTCCTATTCAGCATAAGTACAAGAGAATCAGTACACTTGTGCTTTATGCATATTTGGATGAGGTGTTTGAGAAGGTATGTTCATATGAGTTTGAGGATTTCTAACAGCAAACTTGTTAGTATTCTTTGCTACTTTTGTAAGTATGTGATTTTTCACACACATATCTGAGTTGGGGTCTTCCAGAGCCTAAGTTCAGATGAGGGTTTACTGTCTATCAATTTTAGATTGATCATTCCTCTTTCTGTCACTCATATTCAATCTTCTACAACCTACTAGGTCACACATCTCATACATATTCAGATTTTTGTCCCTACATCTGAATATTCTTGTAATTATGTACATTCACTCATCCATCTATTTTTGTTCACATAGAGTGGTTGAGAGTTTTGACCCACATTGTAAATTGGCATTTGTATATATGATAGTGTGAGTGAGAAGTGGCTTACGTAACACTTTACATATGTTGTCTAATCTTTCTATATCTTTGTCTCATCATTTGTATCATTAAATGTGGTATGCTCATGTTTTGTCAATATTTAAAGATTGCTGAAATTTATGTTGTAAATCTTGGACCTATGGAACCATGGACTTGTGGTATTAATTATGGGTCTACTAATTTCCATCATAGTTTGTTCTTTGTCTCCTCATAAGAATCTGGCTCTTGATCTGCAATGACATCCATCATGTATGCATAGTGCTTTGCAACGAAAGAACCATATGTATACCTTTCTGGTGGTGCCTTCTTCCTTGTAGAACTCGTCTCTTGACCTTCGGGGTATTGCATCTTGACTACATTGAGCTTTACATTAGGGGTAATGACCTCCTCAATCTTTTCCTCTTCTGACTCCTCTTGAGTTTCCCTCGTGTCATAGTTTGTCGCTTGCAACCTTCTATAATTTGACATAGAGGATGGTCCTTCATAATAATAAGTGTAAGAGTGATCATATGAGTGTATCTTAGATGTATAAGCCTCTGGTCCACTGACTGTGATTGAACCTTTACATTGAATATCCACATCAAAGTCTTCATACTCCTCTGGATCATGTTCATCCAACTTTGCCTTGCCGTTGTCTCCATACCATGACCTTGACTCATCAAACACAACATCTCTTGAGACATATAGCTTGTTTGAGAGAGGGGTGTAGCACCTATAGCTTTTTTGCTCATTTTAGTAGCCAATGAACACATTTCTCACTCTTGGGCTCTAACTTTGTTCTCACTTCACTAGGAACATGAGCAAGGCATACACATCCAAATACCTTGAGGTGCTCGATGGTTGGTTTCTTGCCATAATAGACTTCCTGTGGAGTCAAGTTGATCATGCCACATGTTGGAGCCCAAGTAACAAGCCGTATTCATAGCCTCAATTCAATAAGAGAATGGTAACATACCTTCATTTATGAGACATCTAGCTATCTCAACCAAATGCCTATTCTTCCTCTCTGCAACACCATTTTGTTGAGGGGTGTATCTACATGTAAAGTGCCTCTTTATGCCATTTCCTTGCAATTAATTTGTGAATTACTTGGAGAAATACTCTCCCCCTACATCTCACCTCAGTATCTTGATGTGTGCATCACATTCTTTCTCAACAAGGAACCTAAACTTTTGAAAGCATGAAAACACTTCTGATTTTTCCTTGATAACATAAAGCCATACCTTTCTTAAGTGTTCTTCAATGAAAGTGACAAAGTACCTAGCTCCTCCCAATGAACCTCTCTCCTAGGGCCCCATATATCTGAGTGTATAAACTCCAAGAGCTTAGAGGATCTATACTCACTCCTTGGAAATGGCTTTTGTGCTTGCTTACCTAGTTGACAAGCATCACAAAACTCATGTAGACCTTGGCCTTCAAGATTTGTTATTCCCTACACTAAACTTGCTTTGGACATGCTTTTTAACTTGGGAATATTGATATGTCCTATCCTCTTGTGCCAAAGATCAATCTCTACAATCCTTTTGTTACCGATCATCACATAACTGTGTGTAGAAGCAACATCTAGTGTGAACAATCTGCCTTCTTTCCTTCACTTGGCAATGACCTTGCCTCCTTTCTTCATCATGCACCCTTTGCATCGAATATAACTTCCATAAAGGAGAATATATTGTCTGATACCCATTCAAATGATTCAAGTTAATAATCGATAACTAGAGTAGGATCTACTATCTAATCTACTCATGTGTTTTCATTATTACCATCATTTTGGTAAGACATCAATATAGTCTCATCTTCATTATCCTTATTGATTTCTATTGTTAGATCTTTGTTCTCATAAGTGACATCATCTATCGTTGGACTAATATCGATTTCTGGTAATTCTTCTTCAGCATTAGTAGAATCAGCATGTAGAGTGTTATTATCTTCATCAAGTAAATTATTATCGTTGTCATGTATAACGATTCTAATTTCTATTTGAGATGTGGATATATCCACATCTGATGATGAATCATCAACATGACTTTCTTCGATCTCTAGAACAATACAGTGTTCAAACAATGACGGACCTCTAGGTTGAACATGAATGACTTGCCACCAAGGATGAGCATCAAGGCTTTTATAAAAAAAATGCTTGTTCAATGTGCCTAGGAAGAATATATGGTTCTCTAGTTAATTGCATTATTTTTGAAGAATCAATTGCCCAAAACCCAAATAATTCCCTTCTCAATGTGGAATTAGTATGTTTATACTCAGCTCAAAACCAATCAATCTTTCAGAATAACCTATCAAAATATAAAGAAACAAAAATTCATTATCATGTGCTCAAAAAAATAAAGTATATTATAAAAACTAAAAACTTATTTTTACTTGTTTGAATATACGAAATGATATTTCATAGATACCAACAACTGTTCCTACATAGCCAAGTTTACTATCTATAAGGTTCGTATCTTTTGAGGTGATAGGAACTTGGAAGAAGTAACAATGCTAGAATCCTCTGTTTTACATAAAGAATCAATCATTTTGATTCTAGTATGTTGTCCAAAAGCCCGCATATTTGTGAACATTTGAGCCTACAATAAAAATCAAATTCTTAAAGAGAAATTAATATACATATATGTGAGCAAATAGAATATTATTAAAATTAATTTACCTTTCTTTCACAACCTATCATTAGCTCCCTCTACTCATCTGCGATTTGTTCATTATTTGCATTGGCTTGTTGCATACAAGTATATAGTCATCTGTAAGAAGATATATTTTTATTATCATTACCATCGCGATTACCTCTATATCTTTTGTTTCTTTGTCTTTTACTTCGGAGATTTTGAACTTCATGTTCATATTCACTAATGAATGTTTGCATGCAATTGCTATTATATGCTACAAAAGTAGAAACATCGCTTTCTTTTCTAGGTAAGTTGAAGTGGAACTCCCTTACCTGAGAATACCTCATCTGTTATTCTTGAAGAAGACTCATTAGTCCATGCACGTGGGGCTTCTTCATGAACTCTTTGAAGGTATTCACTAACATAATACATGCACTCTTCAAGCATCCATCCTTTGGCATAGATCCTTATGGCTTTGTTATTTGTCACACATAACCTTTTAATATTCCCATAAATCGCTCGACCCAAAACATCCATGGAGTGTTTACAACACCTGTGATCTCTATCTCATCCACAAGATGGACTAATAAATGAACATGAATATAAAAAATGATATTGGAAGCTCTTTCTCCATCAAACATAGTAACTCGCTATATTCATGTTTCTTTTGTGGGATTGAGTCTTTGTCAATCTCGTTTGATGTAATCCACCTATTATTATCATAAATCAAGTAATAAAGAAACTATTTCATAAATAAAACATAAAAAATAATCTTATACATTAAATATAAAAGTATGATAATTATCTTATAAGCAATCCAAGATGATAGATCACATCCCATACTCCTTTCGTTGTACATCCATCGATAACCAGAGGTAGGATGTGCTTCAAAACGTTATGCCAATCATGTGTATATGTGTATATGTGTAAGTGTAAGTGTATGTGCATGTGTGGATATGTATGTATGTATAAGTGTATGTATATATGTATGTGCATGGGTATGTATTTACTATGTATGTGTATGTATGTATATGTGTATGTGTATGCATTTATGTGTGTGTATATGTGTATGTGTTGTTGGAGTTAGACATCTATGGATACACGCGAACAACACAAGGAAGAAGAATAAACTTGAAGCACAACACACAATACTCAATGTATTACTACTAGAATATACAAAGATAAGAAGCCCATTAGGGTGATAGGCGTATATACAAGTCGGGGGAAAAAAGCTTCCTAAAGAGGGAGAAAAGTTCCTCGTGAGTCCAAGAGTGTTCATACACATCACTACCTAAATATATCAACAAGTCCCCCTTGGCAGTGATGCAATGAAGAAGAAGCTAGCACTCATGTATATAGAAGTGCCAAGCTATGTGGAATCAATCCACAAAAGGAAGTAAGCCCAAAGTTTTGTGCAAAGCTTCAAGCTTCTCCCTAAGTAGAGCCTTCGTGAAAAGGTCTGCGATGTTCTCCTACGTGGGCACATATGCCAAGCTGATCTCCCTAGCAAAGAACCTCTCCCTGATAAAATGATAATGCACCTCAATGTGCTTAGTGCAAGCATGGAACACAGGGTTCCTTGCAACTGCCAATGCGCTCTGACTCTCAGTGAAGATGGTGGGGGTAGAAGAGTGACCAACACCCAAATCAACCATAAGGCGTTTGAGCCACACACACTCAATAGTCGCTGTGAAAGCTGCCCTATACTGAGCCTCACAATTGGAAGTGGCCATAGTAGGCTGCTTCTTGCTCAACCAAGATATACATGAGCTACCAAACATGAATTAAAAGCCACTAGTGGACACACAAATGTCATAGCAACCAACTTAGTCAGTGTCAGAAAAACCACGCAAATCTGGTGATAGTGATCCCCCCTTGGGATAAAACAATCCAAGTAGCTAGGTACCACTCAACTAGCGAAAGATGCGCTTAAGTGCTTGCCAATGCTTGACACCTAGGCAATGCATAAACCTACTCATCTGTGAGACAATAAACTGAATATCTGGCTGAGTAATGTATAAGTAAATCAAGCATCCAACAGCTTGCCAATAGAGAACAACATCAAATGCATCTCGAGCATCATGAAGACTCAATCGCAAACTTGTCTCCATAGAGTGGCAATAGGCTTACAGTCTTCAAGGCCAAAACACTGCAATAATGTGTCAATATATGTTTTTTGACACAAAGCCATTCCACCATCAACTTGCATAAACTAAATGGCCAAATAATGATGCAAATGCCCCAAATCAGACATCTCAAATGAGGCATGCAAATCAGCCTTAAAATCAGCAATATGCTCCTCAATAGGAACAGTGAGTAGCATGTCATCAACATACACAACAATGATCAGAAGCACATCATTAGCATGTTTAAGATATAAGGTGTTTTAAGTTGGACTGTTCGCAAAACCATGTGCAATGATATAGGCATGTATCTTTTCATACCAAGCAGGTGGTGCTTGCTTTAAACCATATAATGCCTTCTTTAACCTGCACACATGGTTTTCATGCCCTTTTTGCACAAAGCCACAGGGCTGAAAAACATACACTTCTTCATGCAAGTCACCATTAAAAAATGTTGTTTTAATGTCCAACTGATGTAGATGCCAACCATGATGAGCAACAAGTGCATATATGCTATGAACAATAGTCATTTGGCATGTAGGTGCAAAGGTCTCATCAAAATCAATGCCTCTTTCCTGTGCATTTCCCTTTGCAACAAGCCTAGCCTTATACCTGTCAACCGTTCCATCAGGTTTACACTTTAGCTTGTATACCCACTCAGTGCCAATGGCCTTCTTGCCAAGAGGCAAGTCACATAAAGTCCAGGTACCATTCTTCATTATAGCATCATATTGAGATTGCATAGTAGCCATCCAATTTTTTTAATTTTGTGCTTCATTAAACAAAACAGACTCATTCTCATCACAAAGACTAGTTGCAGCCATAGCATAGCAATCTGATGTAAAAACGATGCTATGAGAGTTTGAACAATACGGTATGATAGACGTGCATCTAATTTGCTGTCACCAAAATTCTGCACCCATTTTGGCATAGTTTTTGCCTCCTCAATATCAACTCTCTCATCAACAAGTGCATCTTGTAAATCTGCATAAAAAATGGAATGATCTGCATCATCACATGAAACCTGCAAAGGCTGAGAAGTTGCCTCATTAGGACCAGCACTAGACTATCCACCTGTAAAAAGAGGGAGCAAAGCATCATACATGTCTTTGGAGCTAACAGATGTCTCCTTCGTGCGTTTAGTCTATGGATGATATAGACGATAGCCTTTTCTTTCATAACTGTACCCAACAAAACTACATCTTACTGCTTTATCATCCAATTTCCTGCAATGTTGTGGCACCAAGCATATGTCACACAACTAAAAATACGCAGATGAGCAACAGATGGCTTGCGACCATGCCAAGCCTAATATGGAGTGATATACTGCAATGCTTTAGTGGGATACTTGTTAAGTACATATGCTGCACACATAACAACCTCGAGCTAGATACTATGTCGTGAAGCCTAGCTCTTGACCATACACCTCGCCATCTCCATGAGTGACCTATTCTTTTGTTCAGCAACTCCATTTTGTTGAGGTTTATATGGTGTTGTACACTGATGTTTTATCCCACGTTCAGCTAGAAATGCATTAAAGTCAGAAGACATACACCCCCCCCCCCCCCGATAGAATGGATTTACATTCTGATAGATTTTCAACCAAAACCAAAAACTGTTTGAAGCACATGGAAACTTTGGACTTTGCCTCTTATGGATATACCCATGAATGCCTTGAAAAATCATCAATGAAAGTCACAAAGAAAAGATAGTTTTCAAAAGAGGGTGTCTGCATAGGACCACAGACATCACTATGAACAAGTTGCAATTTCTATGTAGCTCGAACATAACCATCTTTTGTGCTGAGTTTTGTCCAAAATACAGCCTTCACATACATGTTTACTAGGTGCAAAATACAGCCTTCACATACATGTTTACCAGTTGCCTCAAGTTTGGGCAAAGAGGATACCATTTCAGATTTCTATAAGCGTAGCAAACTAGCAAAATTTAGATGATCAAAGCGTGCATGACAAAGCTTTGCATTTGATATAGCTCGAGAATCATGTACTGCACATGCTGAATCATTCACAGATTTTTCATAATTTATGAGCTTATACAGCCCATGAGATAAAATGTCGGACGCAATAATCACGTCAAAATTTGACAGATCATGAACTCTACATTTGTCATCAACAAATTTCACAACCAAACCAATCTTGGCTAAGGTTGAAATTGATAACATATTCTTCTTGATCCTGGGTGCAAATAAAGCATCTAACAATGTAAAAGAACTACCATCAGTAGTAGTCAGAATGATCTTACTAACTTCCATAATAGGATAAGACGAGTTGTTGGTGCATGTAACAGTATTCCCTATAGGGGAAGACTCGAGTGAAGAGAAGAAACTGCATTGCAAGGTAATATGTTTGGTCATCCTACTATCAAAATACCAAACATAGGAGTCTACTCCACACATGCACTGCTCATTAGAAGATAGGTCAAAACTGCAAACAATAGTAAACACCCATTCTTCATCCTGCACAAGATTAGCAGACTCTCTTTTCGGTGTAGAGGCCTCTACAACAACCATTGTGGCCTCTTTCTTCTTTTCCTCTTTAGTAGCCAATTTTGGATAGCTCTTAATGACATGATCATTTTCTTTATAGTATTTACAAAACAATTTCTATTTTTTTTATTTCTTCTCATCTTTGTCTTCCTTCTTTGATTGTGTAGAATTAACACATTTCTGCTTAATAGTAGAAGAGCTCCATTAACTCTTCAAATGTTAAGGCATTTGGATTTCCTTTCATCATCAAACGAAGAGTAGAAGCAAAACTCTAATATGAGTCGGGAAGACCATTCAGAACAGTCTGCACAAGTGAACTAACAGGAAGGACTTCATCATCAGAAATCAATTATTCCTTCAAATCCTTGATCTTTGTTTGAAAACTTTCCATTGAATCACCTTCATTCATGTGCTCACTCTCCAACTTTTTTTGGAGGTAAGCAACATGAGCCTCATTCTCAGCCTAGTACAATGTGGTAAGTGTATCCCAAGAATCCTTATCTATTCTGCAAGAGCGAATGTGAGGAATAATGGCATGTTTGACAGACAAAGCTATCAATGCATGTGCCTAAGCATCTCTGCCATCCCAACAAATTTTCTCTACAGTAGGTGCAACAGAAACAACAGCACGAGCAAGAATCTATAGAATATCAGCATCTTCGATACCATGTGCATCGGCTTCAGTACCTGTATTTGGGGTACCTGTGTTCATAGGTGTAATATGATGTTTTTCAACACCCTCTACACATGGTTTTGAAAGTAGTACAATTGAAAGCACCTTGTATGTTAAGCACGCTAATGATGTGCTTCTGATCATTGTGGTGTATGTTGATGACATGCTGCCCAGTAGTCTTCTTGAGAAGCATATTGCTAATTTCAAGGCTGAATTACATGCCTCATTTGAGATGTCTGATTTGGGGCATTTGCATCACTATTTGGGCATTCAATCTATGCAAGTTGATGGTGGAATGGCTTTGTGTCAAACAAAATAAATTGACACATCATTAAAACATTTTGGCACTGAAGACTATAACCCTATTTTGACTCCTATGGAGACAGGTTTACGATTGAGTCTTCATGATGCTAGAGATGCATTTGATGTTGTTCTCTATGAGCAGGCTATTGGATGCTTGATTTACTTATGCATTACTCAGCTAGATATTCATTTTTTTGTCTCACAAATGAGCAAGTTTATGCATTTCCTAGGTGTCAAGCATTGGTAGGCGGCTAAGCACATCTTTCGATACTTGAGTGGTACCCGAATACTTGGATTGTTTTATCCCAAGGAGGGATCACTGCTGCCAGATTTGCATGGTTTTTCTGACAGTGATTGAGTTGGTTGCTATAACACTCCTGTCTCCACTAGTGGATTTTGCTTCATGCTTTGTAGCTCATGTATATCTTCGTTGAGCAAGAAGAAGCCAACTATGGCCACTTCTAGTTGTGAGGCTAAGTATAGGGCAACTTTCACAGCAATTGTTGAGTGTGTGTGACTCAAATGCCTGATGGTGGGTGTTGATCAGTCTTCTACCGCCACCATCATCACTAACAATCAGAGCGCATTGGCTGTTGCGAGGAAGTTTGTGTTCTATGCTCAGACTAAGCACATTTATGTGGATTATCATTATGCGAGGGAGAGGTTCTCTACTGGGAAGATCATCTTGGCATATGTGCGCATGCAAGAGAACATTGCATACATTTTCATGAAGGCTTTGCCTAGGGAGAAGTTTGAAGTTTTTCGCAAAGCTTTGGGCTTACTTCCTTTTGTGGTTTGATTCCACATAGCTTGGCACTTCCTTATACATGAGTGCTAGCTCCTTGTTCACCACATCACTCCTAAGGGGGACTTATTGATATATTTAGGTAGTGATGTGTCTGAATATTCTAGGACCATTGGGGCACTTTTTTCCCTCTATAGGAGGTTTTTCACCCCCGGCATGTATATACACCTATTGCCCTAACAGGCTACTTATCTTTGTACATTCTAGTGGTAATACATTTAGTATTGTGTGTTGAGCTCCAAGCTTCTTCTTCTTCCTTGTGTTATTCGCGTGCTTCCGCAGATGTCTAACTCCAACACTTCCTACGAGACTTTGATACATCTTCCTATCATTGAACTCTTCATCTCCATACCTTCTTAGCTTATGATTTACCTCCAATGCGGTTCTTGAAGTTCTACAATTTTCCATGTTGAACTTTAATATAAGATCCTTCAAATACCTTTCTTGTGTAACATACACTCCACGTTGAGTGTAAATGATCTCCATGCCTAGGAAATAAGGCAAATTTCCAAATTCACTTATCTTGAACTTATTCTCCATTTGCTTCTTGAGCTTTTGGATTCCTTTGATATTTGTACCTATAAGTATAATATCATCGACATAGATACAAATATATGTGTACCCATCTTCACTTGCTTTCACTAGCAAGCTACTATCTACCTTTGAGGCTTGATATCCAAGGTCATTTAAGAACTTCACAAGTCTGTGGTTCCAAGCTCTTGGGGGCGACTTCAATCCATACAAAGCTCTTTTGAGCTTACACACACAATCTGTTCCATTTGAATCTTTGAAACCCTCTGGTTCCTCCATGTACTTCATATGCAATATATCCATTTAGAAAAGCATTTTTAATATCGAATTGTGATAACTTCCATCCTTTGCAAGCTGCAATAGCTATAAGTGTTCTAATGGTTGACATTTTAGCCTCTGAACTATAAGTTTCATCATAGTCCACACCTCGTGTCTGAGCATATCCTTTGACCATAAGTTTAGCACTCAAAATTGTTGTTTCAATGGGAGGCCCCAAAAAGGAAGTGGAAGATGTGGGTATGACACAACCTCAACGATAAAAATAGAGGCCATAATAGAAGGGACTAGAAAAATTATTATCAAGATCAACAAATGAAGAATCATTTCTCTTGATGAATCTAAGCCACAAGGAAGGTAAAGAGGATGATCATTTATTCTACATAGATTCACGATGTTCAAATCATGTTGCAAGCAACACAATTCTCTTATCTGATTTGGAAAGTCAAAAACATAGACATGAAGTTCAAACAAGGGATGATAATAAGCACAATTTGGAGAAGATTTGTAATGTCAAATATTCCAATGATAGAAAAAATATTCTCAGCAAGGTACTCTATGTTCCCACTATTACAAAGAACCTAATAAGTGTAGGCCAATTAGTTGGGAAAGGCTTGCAAATTAGGTTCACCCAACATGGAGCCTTTGTGGAAGATCCATAGAAAGGCTTCAAGAAGATAGCGCGAGGTGAAAAGCATGGTAGGCTGTTTACGTTTGAAGTAGGAGAAACCAAAAATATAGCTCTGTTCAACTTTGGGTCTCAAAGCCTAAGTGAGTTAGAAGTGTGGCATAAGAGGCTAGCTCATGTGAATGAAAGAACCTTGAAAGATATATCTAGGGATCAAATTATTCAAGGTCACCAAACATATCAAAGCAACACGTGATTGGTAGGATCAAGGTATCATGTCTGATTTATTGATGATCATAGTAGATGGAGTATTTTATACTTTATAAAAAATAAGATTGAAGTTTTTGAGTGCCTTAAAAAGTATCTAGCACATGTGGAGAATCATACAGGCAGATCACTCAAGAAGCTCAGATCTGATGGGGGAGGGAGAATACTTCTTCACAGAGTTTGATGAGTTCTTGTAGGATAAAGGTATAAAAAAGGAAGTGACTACCAGGTACTCTCCTCAACTAAATGGAATTGCAGAGAGAAGAAACAAGACATTGGTTGGATCATCCATAACAATGCTTGAAGAGAAGAGGTTGCCACATTATCTATGGGCAGAGGCTATTTCAGTTGTTGTACCTTGTCAATAGACTACCATCCAAATAACTCCAAGGTATGACTCCTTATGAAGCACCACATGGAAGAAACACTAGTCTTGAACATTGCAAGGTGTTTGGTTGTTTAACTTATGTTCATGTACCAACACAAATAAGAGGTAAGCTAGATGAAAGGGCAACAAAGGTAGTGTTTATTGGGTATGAATCAACTAAGATGATTTCCAAGTTCTATAATCCTTCAACCAAGCAATTCACTACAAGTAGGGATGTTGTGTTTGAAGAACACATGTCCTGGTATGATGAAGACAAACAAAAGGTAAATCTACCATATGATCTTGATTTTGATTCTCATCAAATAGGAAGCAAGCATGATACACAGGTCCAGGATCCAAGAGCTGATAGAGATGATCACCAAGATGAAAAGGAAAAGTCAGGAGGCAAAGCAAAGATGCAGGAATGTGGAGAATGCTCCAAGCAAGCACCTAGAAGATCAACAAGAGAGAAGAAACAATGAGAAAGGTTTAGAAATGATTCCACATTTGTTACAAAGCATTCAATTTACTTGGCAAAAGACTCAATTTTAGAGGAACCCTCAATCGATGAAAAGGCAAAGGAAAACCCTAATTGGGAATAGGCCATGAAAGAATAAATAGATGCATTGAAGGAGACAGACACTTGGGATTTGGTTCCATTGTCATCCAATCAAAAGTTAATTGGTTGTAGATGGGTATATAAAGTTAAAAGAAACTCACATAGATCAGTTTGCAAGTAGACTACAAGACTAGTTGCCAAAAGATGCTCACAAACTCATGGTATAGACTATGAGGAAACATTCTCACCAGTTGCAGAGATGACTACAATCAGAACATTGATAAGTGTACTGCTGGAATAAATTGGAGACTCCTCCAACTTGATGTAAAAAATGCATTTCTAAATGGTTGGATAAGTGAAGAGGTATACATGTAATAACCTCCATTTTTTTAAAACCCTAATCATGCATCGTATGTTTGTAGACTTAAGAAAGCAGTGTATGGATTGAAACAAGCTCCTAAAGCTTGGAATTACATGTTGCTTACATCCTTCGAGATCAAGGGTTCAAACCTAGCAACTCAAGTCTGTCTTTATTCATCAAAAGGGATCACAATGGGGTTATTTATCTATGTGTATATATGGATGATATTATTGTGATAGGTGATGATCTAAATGCCATTTAAAGGATCAAGAGACACATGCAAGAGGAGTTCAAAATCAGTGACTTAGGTAAGCTCACATATTTCCTTAGTATGGAAGTGATTTATACAAATGAAGGGATGTATCTCACTCAGAGAAGATACATTGAAGACATACTTCTCAAGTGCACAATGGAGAACACAAAGCTTGCAAGTACACCTTTGGAGATGAATCATAAACTTAGTGTTTATGAAGATGATAAAATTGAAGGCATTAAAGACTATCATAGCTTGATAGGTAGCTTGATATATGCTACTTATAAAAGACTAGACATATCATATAGTGTGGGAGTGTGTAGTCAGTTCATGCACTCACCTAGAAGGCCACACATGGATGCAGCTAAGAGCATACGTAAGTATCTCAAAGTTACAATCAATGAAGGCATATTCCATCCTTACTCTTTATATTAGGATATCAAAATCTATTCAGCTGTAGATTGGGCATGAGCTAAGTATGATAGAAAAAGTACCTCTTGTTACTTAGCATTTGTAGGTTCAAAGCTAGTGTCATGGAGTTCCAAAAAGCAAACAACAGTTGCTTTATCCTCAATTGAAGCAGAGTACAGAGGTTTGACCATAGCGACTCAAGAGGAAATATGGTTAAAAGCATTGCATACAGATTTGGGACTTGTAAGTTCCAAACCTCACTTACTTGGAGATAATGTAAGTTCCATTCATTTGGCTATGAATCCAATTTTTCATAGAAGGACAAAGCACATAGAAGTCCACTACCACTTTGTAAGAGAGAAGCTTATGGAAAAGGAAATTGACATTTCATTTGTTTCTACTAAGAAGCAAATAGCACACAATGATGACAAAGGCACTTGATGGGATAAAGCTTTGTAGATTCAAAGGCAATACATATACTTCCTGTTCATTGCTTAGTGCTAGTTGAGTTTAGTGCTCCCTCTTCCTCAGATTCAATCAAATTGGAGAGAGTGCTTCTCTCTCTAGAGAGCTCTAAATTTAGTTTCTAAGGTCTTATTGGAAAGGTATTACTGTCTAGTTTATGTTTACAATTGTTAAGAACATTTGGTTCATTTATCATAGAGATATTGAGGATTTTGAGTCTCAGGGTCATTCTCTGCAACTCCCTAAAATTTCGGGATGATACCAGTTCAGTTTTAAGGTAATTGCTCCTTGTATAGTTCATATAAATTAGAGCTTTTATGCATTATAGCAAGCCAAATCTATGTATGACACTCCTATAAGAGGAAGTTTTCCAATTGTTATTGTGTTGGCTCCTCTTTGTGTTTGAAGTCACAACTTCTATCGATATTTAAAAGGTTTTTGTGAGCTAATCATGGTGCGAGTTATATTTTTTGCATCAACTTGTTCTTGTTGATGTTCCAAAGTACCTATTGGATTTTACTATACTAACCACAAGCTTCCAAGGTCTACTTTACATATCCAAAGAGCTAGGGCTGGTCGTATGCTGGTTTGCTAGACCAACTTCACCACTTGACAACTCATCTTTCTAAGCCTCTCCAAGCTTCTCTAACTTCTTTCAGGTCTTATGGAGCTCTGGAATCTATGCATTCACTCCGAGGGGGCGGTTTATTGGTATTATTTGATAATGATGTGTGTAAACACATTTAGGACTAGAGAGACACTTTTTTCTCTCTTTAGAAGGTGTTTTTTGCCCTAGCTTGTCTTAATGCCTATAATCGGAATGGGTTACTTATCTTTGTACATCCACTTGGTAATTCATTAAGTCTTGGGTTGTGCTCCAAGCTTCTTCTTCTTTCTTGTGTTGTTTGTGTGCTTCTAGAGACCTCAAAGTCAAAGAAAAACTAGATCAATACATTGAGGAAAGGATGGAGGACCCTGCTTATGAATGATGCTCTACATAATATAACTTCTATCACGTCTCAGTTTTTGTATTGGAGTTTTGAACAAGAGAAATCATGCATGTAGTTGACTTCCACTAGATTGTGTTGTAGCTTAACCTAGTCCCATGCCTCTTTCTCAATTCGATCAATAGCACACCCCCTTTTGGTCCCATCTATCACACATAACTTCCACCATATTGAAATCCCCTTAAAAGATGCAATGGTCCACCGATGGTCCACCAAGAAGGAATGCCATGTCATATTGATGCATATGGCTACACCATCACTCTCATGTAGGAGTTGTGGTGGCCACTACAACAGATCAGCCGTATACCAAGGTTTTTATCGAGGGAAATGAACAGGCATATTTTTGCCCCGACATCGGTGTAGGTGTTGGTATGCACATCGGTATTAAAGCGCTGGTATGAACATCGGTATGGGTGTCGGTATAGGCATTGGTATAAATGTCGGTATTATCGATGCACATACCAGCACCTTTGTTGGGTGTACCATCGCGTATACCAGCGCCTGTTGGGTGTACCAACGCTTATTTTGATGGCATTACTAGGAGTACCATCTCTTATACCGACGACCATATCTGCAAAATTATTTTTGGGCAGAGTGTGTTCTCTTTTGCTACAACAACATTACCATGATGTTGCTTAGCAAAAGACAATACACTTTGCCAAAAAAAACCGAGTACATATGATGTGTACTCTAATATCAACCAAAATATGATTTCATAAAACAGAATATTATTGGACACAAAAGAGATAATCAGAATGAACCATGAACCATGTACAAAAAGAGTTATATATTTCATAAATGAAGCATGTACAAGAGTGTGGCAAACCACTGTCATATATGATGGTTTTACAAAATGTGGCAAAGCATTGCATTGCTATATAAAAATCAAATACAATGTTGGTGTGCCAATGCCATACACATGCAAAGAACGTTCCATATCAACAGTCCTGCAACAAAGAACATTGATGAAATGAGATAAATTCACATGAAATTTACAAACAACAAGTAAAAACCAAGTTTATAAATTCATCACCTCATTGCAAACGCTCCCATGAAACGATCGCACTGCATCCCTCCAAGTCCTCCAATAGTGCAATCAATCCATGTCGATATCCATAAGCCTCCTCCATTCATGTTGGAGGACGACCCATTGCCAACTCCTGCAACAAATATACAAAATATTAGAGGAACATACATGAGAAGCTTAACACAAATAAATTCAATAAATCAAATGGTACTTACAAACTTGTGACACATCGTGTCATATCCACCGCTGCCCAAATATGACGATCCAACCGTATCTAAACGTGTGGCTGTGGCATCTCATTGCTGGCGATCTCTCTCTCTCTCTCTCTCTCTCTCTCTCTCTCTCTCTCTCTCTCTCTCTCTCTCTCTCTCTCTCTTTTCTCTCTCTCTTTCTCTCTCTATCTCTCTCTCTCATCTCTCTCTCTATCAATAGAGAATAAAACAATCACTTACAAGTATGTTCCTTTTTTGGATTATTGTCGTCAAAGTGTAATGTATGTCGTCTATCGTCAAATTCCCAAACGAATCGATGTCAAAGAACTTCTGCAAAATCAAAGAGAAGAGAAATTATGAGACCTAAAGCATAGAGAAAGACAAAGGCTAAGAGTAGGCACACTTATCAAGATGTGAGATCTAAACAAAGAGTGTGTGTGTGTGTGTGTAGAGAGAGACATCTGTGTGTTTGTGTGCACAAGACAATGCAGGTCCCAATTTGATTTGCGCACGCAAGTTCGACAGATGATAACCAGTACTCAAACATGCACAAAATGTTTAGTTTTGCCCTCGGGTTCCTGATATGTTTAAAACACGGCCTCGGTATATGCGTCGGTATGGTTGTCGATATGAGCATCGAAAATTTCCAATAAATTAACGACGCATATATCGACGCCCATACCGATGCATATACCGACACATATACCGATGCTCATACCGGTGGTCGCGAGACATCCCAATGACCCATTTTAAATGGTCATACCGACGGTCACTTGACCATCAATATCTTTAAGTAGACTTTTCCAACGTTTATACCGACGTCGAGAGTGATCGTCGGTATAGGCAGCATCGGTATGCCCCTCATATGTTGTAGTGTGCCCCACACATAAGATGCCGAAATGAGCTTTAACTTTTGTTGAAGTTTTACCCATCAATTTTGATCTCTTCAAGAAAAATAAATTCATTTTGATTAATACTCATTTTTTAGAGTTGTTTATTCCCCATAAGTATGATTGTTGCGCTTTCCTATGTGTTTCACGCTATGTGCATCATATGCTGCGGGAATGAATCATAAATATTGTGCACATATGTGTATGTTGCGATACATTTATGGGTAGAGGTCATGGGGTGCGACATTTCATTAGTCTTCTATGAAAGAATGTATACATTATAGTTTGTGGAAGATTTTATGACCAAACCATCGCGGACGTAGTCCGCATCTGCTGTTTTGTCATTGAAAGTTACTATGATATATTATTACAAAAATGAGAGAGATAAAGTTAGATTGCGGTGTAAAGTAGTTGAATGAAAAAGACCAATGGCTTTTAGCCTAAAGTATCAAGCTACTTCAAAATACTCTAAAAGTGAGATTATAAAAACTAGTGTCATCTTGCTCTGTTTAAATCTTAAGACTTGCAAATTTTTGAATTTCGTGATCAAATGACTCTATCCTTACGAATGTCTTTCATCATATTTTGGCGCCTCCATCTCCCAAAAATAACTACGAGTTGATGAGTGAAAGGTTTCGATCTAAAACACCGATACATCTGTATCCTCAATTCATGAAGCGTTTTTTCAAAAAATATGAACTCGAGGCAAAATATATAGGCATCATTCTGATGGACCATGAGCTATGGCTGATCTTTGTCTACGTGTCTGAATTTGATCTGCATGATCAACTCATCCAAATAAAACAAATAACATGGTCTCAATATAAATTAGGCTCTCCTCAAGAAGTTCATGACAAAGGACATAGATAAAGAGATGCAAAATTCTTTCCTCAAGTGGTTTCATATGCTCAAGGGCCAACCAATTCTAGAGATCAAAAGATAGTGGGAACAATAATTTGATAATATGTCTGAACATGATAAGAGATGTATAAGGTATGAAAGAGTGTCATTGTTTTTATGACTAGTAGATACTAAAGCCTGAGAAGAATTAATTCCAGTTTTTTAAGACATTGATTCCGAATCGAGGATCACAAAGGATTGTACACTCTTTTACGAAGGTTTTAGGGATATATCAAGATGCAACAAATGATGGAAATAATTCTTAAAGATTGGAAGGCCGATCTTCATGCAGATGATAGAGATGTACAAGCTCCATGAATTTGAGGACCTGTGGATATTGTACAAGTTCATAAAACATTAGAAACTCTAGTTGTGCGAGAAGTGGTTAATAATGGAGTACACATACATGCTTATGACGAGGTTAGATAAGAACAGCCCACAAGTATGAATGATATGATCTCTAAAGTCCCAGAATGCCAAGAGCTTGTCAATGTCTTCATGATGTTTACATCCTTAAGTGCTATGTATGAAAAAACCCCAAAGATGGGAGGAGCAAAGGAAAATGTGGAAGAAGGTCAAATTCAAATAAAAAACATCAAACCTAAAAAATTCAACCAAAATGCAATGAGCCCAACAAGAAGAGGTTTTCCATTCTCTGATAAACTCCTCACATCAAACAAACATCAAACATGAAACAAAACAAAATTCAACAAAATCCAACAATAAATCAAGATGGGGCTTTCCTTCTCTAATAAAATCCCTTCTCTGCTAGCCAAACAAACTTAGAAACAAGACACAATAATGACGAACAGCTAGATATATCGACAAGGCTCAAAGGTGACGAAGATGAAATACATAAAATGAATATAGTGAGCTGTATCAAGCTCAAGATCCACTTGCTTCCTTAAGAGATGACACTCGTGAAGGCTTGGAGAATGATTTGATGAAGATGGATTGTGATAGAACTACACCTTATGAGTTAGTGAGTTGGGCATGTCAAAAAATGATCCTATGGAGAATGAAATGAATGTGAATAATGAAACATTGTTCATGCATTGATACATACAATATAATGATCCTATTCATAGGGATCATAATATGTTGTAACACTCCATGAACAAAGACACACGAGAATGATCTTAAACACAAGAGTGAGAAGGATATACGATTGATTTCTCCTCTAGGTAATGATATGTATGTAGATGATGATATACAAGTAAATGAGGAATTTGGGCATGAGGATAAGGATGGAACATTAATTTAAATGTATGAAAAATTTGATATGAGTACATTACCTAATGAAATTCAGTGAGAAAAGATTGAATCAAATGGGTACATTGATGAAACTGGATTCAAATACTATCGAATGGATGAAGGTCCAATTGATTCAAATGTATATGCTAAGAGGTTTAGACATAATGAACCATTTGAGCAAGAATCAATGACTAAAAATAATGCATGAAAGGTGTTGTGTAATTATATCCTCTCACGAGAATGAGCAAGAAACATCTGAAATATATAAAGAATCATATGCTGGTGTGTTGAATATGAAAATTGACCTGCCATCAAACCACATGTATATTCTTGAGAAGGATCCTCAAAATGTGAATGAATATAGAGATTGTAATGAATCTAACTTGGAGAGGCAATAATTTATTGATTTTGATGATCAATACTTTGTTTATTATGATGTTTTTGATTCCCTTCATGATGATATGGATTCCATAATTGCTAACACTCAAATAGGAAGAAATCAAGATAGATTGGATGATAAATTTGTGCATATATTATCATATGATCATGATGAACACTTCTATTTGATGTGGAAACCTTGTGGATCTAACAAAAAACTTTATTCTGATGAATATGGAAGTCGTATATAAAATAATGCAAATGATGAGATTCCTTCAAATGATTTCATGCATGGATCGGATCAAAATGTATGTTTGAAGGAACTTTTTAATGATGGCTTAAGTAAGTTGAAAATCAAAGCTATATATACAAGTGCTCTCCATTTGTCAAGTGCATCTTCACATGATGAATTTTGGAAAGGTCGTGAACAAAAGAAACTATGCTCAAATGATTGCATCTTGGACTTTAAACTTTTTTAGGCGCTATGTATGTCAATGAAGCCTCCAATGAATGAATAGAGAAATGAAGTGGTTTTTCCAAATATCTAATATTTTCAGGTGTGATTATGTGATGTATGCAAAACAACATTTGTTGATCTATAGACATGGTCTCTTTGGTGAGCACCCAATGATAGAGATGTATTGCAAAGACAATCCTTGATTGACAAGAAATCTACAATATTGAAAGAAATTTTGTAAATATAAATGTATAAATATCTAATTTTTATGTTTTGCTTCTAAGATAGATACAAGAAACAAATAAGGAGCGGAAGATGAGGATTTGGAGTGAATGCATACGACTCAATCAAAAGTGCTAATCAATAAGGAGGTGAAACACTTCCATTATAACTTCTTTTCTTATTCATACGTATATGATATGCACTGTATCTTTTGTGCAATCCATATATTGGGGTTTGTAGAAATCTAAAAGGAGATAAAGTAAAAACAAGCAACTATAAGAATATTATGATTACATGACCTTCATGAAAGGAAAGGAAACTATATGAATTGATTTAGCTAGTGAGGTTTCCATGAGTAAAACCCTAAGTAGGAAAAGGTGAAGTCTCACCAAAATGCCTATATCCACTAGTGTGCATGAAGACTTGGCTGAGTGGATTCTTGCATTCCTCCTATTGATCTCTTATGTAACCTTGCATCTAGAACTAATTAGGATATAGTATTAGCCTTGATTTACCAGTCACCTATATATTTGTATGTGTCTGATGCCGATGCACTTCGATGGGCTAGTAGGTGGGTGGAACTACCGTGATTGGGTGATCAGGGCCATAAGCCTATGCTAGTTTTGGTATATGGTCCTACCTATATGTTGTGATCTCCCTATGGGGGTGATAGGCAGGTGTAGTCATTTTGATTGGGTGTTCAGAGCCATGATGTCGACTTTGCATGGGGCCAGCATTGTGTGTCATGTGTTATGTCGAGTTGGTAGACATGTGGAGTAAATTTGGCTAGGTGGAGAATTAGGAAGACCATTCATAATGGTCTACAAAAGTGAGCTATCTGGTATAACCTCATGAGCAGAAGTCAGCTCTTCCTTCAAGTCTTTGATGTTTGTTAGAAAATTATCCATAGAATCACCTTCATTCATGTGCTCCCTCTCCAGCTGTTTTCGGAGGTAAGCAACACAAGCCTCATTCCTAGCTTGATACAATGTGGTAAGTGTATCCCAAGCATCCTTAGTTGTTCTACAAGAGCGAATGTGAGGAATAATGGCACATTTGACACACAAAGCTATCAATGCATGTGCTTGGGCATCTCTGCCATCCCAACGAATTTGCTCTGTAGTAGGTGCAGCAAAAACCGTAGCACGAACAGGAATATGCAGAATATCATCATCTTTGACACCTTCCGCATCAGCTTCAATACCTGCAGTTGTAACAGTTGCATGTATGATAGGACATTTTTCAACACCCTACACAATGTTCCATAATCCTTTTGCAACCAATACATATCGCATCATATAAGCCCACAATGGGTAGTTGGTACCATCCAACTTATCCTCAACAACTAACATACAAAATACATCACTGCTTTCAGCCATGGTCAGTGACTAAAATACCTTGATGCAAAAAATTGACTGTATCTCAAAAAGTTGAACAAAACTGCCAGAATTGAGATAAACCTGTAGTAGACTTCGAGACGTTCATACTGGCGAACCGAAACTGGTATATACCTTTAGCACAAAAAGATGAAATAGCATGCACAAGGTGTTGATATATACCTGCTTCGTGCGATTCTAAGACTATAACCAGAGAGGTGTCGACGATGCCCTAGATGAAGTGGAGACCTACTCTGGTACCAATTGTTGGAGTTAGATGTCTGCGGAAGCAGGCGAACAACACAAGGAAGAAGAAGAAGAAGCTTCAAGCTCAACACACAATACTAAATGTATTACCACTAGAATGTACAAAGATATATATCCCTTTAGGGCAATAGGCATATATACAAGCCGGGGGAGAAAACCTCCTAAAGAGGGAGAAAAGTACCGCGACGGTCCTAGTGTGTTCACACATATCACTACCGAAATATCTCAACAAAAAAATATCATGGATAACCAAAATGTGTTTACTCTATGGATGATACAGACCATAGCCTTTACTTTAGAACTGTACCCAACAAAAACACATTTCACTGCTTTATCATCTAATTTCCTGCATTGTTGTTTAGACACTAATGCATATGTGAGATAACCAAAAACATATGGGTGAGCAACAGATAGCTTGGGGCCATGCTAAGCCTCATATGGAGTGATAGACTACAATGCTTTAGTGGGATATCTGTTAAGTACATATGTTGCACACATAACAACCTCAAGCCAGAAACTATGTAGTAAGGCCTAACTATTGACCATACACTTTGCCATCTCCATGACTGAACTGTTCTTTCATTCAGCAACTCCATTCTATTGAGATGTATACGGCACTATACACTAATGTTTTATCCCACGTTCAGCTAGAAATGCATTAAAATTAGAAGACATATGTTCCTCCCTCGATCAAAACAGAGGGTGCTTATTTTACATGCTGATAGATTTTTGGTCAAAATTAGAAACTGTTTGAAGCACATAAATACTTTGGACTTTGCTTTCAATGGATATAACCATGCATGCCTAGAAAAATCATCAATGAAATTCATGAAGTAAAGATCATTTCTAAAAGAGGATGTATGCATAGGACCATAGATATCACTGTGAACGAGCTGCAATTTTTTAGTAGCTCAGACTGAACCATCTTTTTGGGAACGAGGAATGCTGGATTTTGCCCAAAATGTAGCCTTCCCAGACATGTTTACCAAGTGCCTCAAGTTTGGCAAAGAGAATACCATTTTAAACTTCTGTAGATATAGCAAACTAGCAAAATTCAGATGACCAAAGCATGCATGCCAAAGCTTTGCATTTGATATAGCTTGAGAATCATGTACTCCACATGTTGAATCATTCACACATTTTTTATAGCCTCTGAGCTTATATAGCCCATGACATAAAATTCCAAAAGCAATAATGACATCGCCATTTGACAAATCATCAATTGTACATCTGTGATCAATAAATTTTTACAACCAAGCTAATCTTGGCTAATCCTGAAACTGATAATAATTTTTTCTTAATCCCTAGCACAAATAAAGCATCCAAGAATGTGAAAGAACAACCATCAGGAGTAGTTAGAATGATCTTACCAACTCCCATGATAGGATAAGAGGAGTTATTTTTGCATGTGATAGTATTCCTTGTAGGAGTAGGCTCGAGTGAAGTGAAGAAATTGTGTTGCAATATAATATCTTTGGTTGCCCCACTATCAAAGTACCAAACATCTAAGTCTACTGTAGACATACACTGTTCATGAGAAGATAGGTCATAACTGTAAATATTTGTAAATGCCCATTCTTCATTCTACATAAGATTAGCAAACTCTATTTTGGGTGAAGAGGCCTTTGGAACAACCATTCAGCCTCTTTCTTCCTTACCTCTTTAGCATCCAGTTTTGAATAACTCTTTATGACATGATCATTTCCTTTACAATATTTGCAATATAATTTCTCCTTTTATGTTTTGTTATCTTCTCTATCATCCTTCTTAGATGGTGCAAAATTAGTAGATTTTTGCTTAGTACTAGTAGAAGAGCTCCATTCACCTTTGCCCTTCTAACTATCCAAGAAAGCTTGATATGCAATATACACAATGGACTTGTTCTGCCTAGATTGGTCTTCCTACAACAAAACAAAGACTAGCAAATTTTATGGTATTTGAATTACCTTTCATCATCAATCAAAGAGTAGAAGGAAAACTATGATATGAATCTGGAAGACCATTCAGAACAGTCTGCACAAATGAACTCTCAGGCAAGACTTCATCAACAAAAATTGACTACTCCTTCAAATATTTGATCTTTTTCAAAAAATTATCTATGGAATCTCCTTCATTCATGTGCTCACTCTTCAATTGTTTTCAGAGGTAAGCAACACGAGCCTCGTTCCTTGTCTCGTATAAAGTGATAAGTATATCCCAAACATCCTTTACTATTTTGCAAGATCGACTATGGGGAATAATGACATGTTTGATAGACAAAGCTATCAATGCATATGGTTGAGCATCTCTTCCATGCCAATGAAGTTACTTTGTAGTAGGTGCAGCAGGAACTGTAGCATGAACAGAAATATGAAGAATATCACCATCTTCAATGCCATTTGCATCACCTTCAGCAACTGTGTTTGCAAGTGTAATAGCACATTTTTCAACATCCTGCATAATATTCCACAGTCCTTCTGAAACCAATACATGATGCATCATATAAGCCCATAATGGATAATTGATACCATCCAACTTATTCTCAACACCCAACATACGGAATACATCACTACTTTCAACCATAGTCACTAGCTAAAATATCTTGATGTAGAACAATAACTATATCTAGAAAAGTAAAATAAAACTATCCTGATAAGTTCTACTAAATATGTAGCAAACTTTGAGATGCTTCTACTCGCAAATCAAAATGTGTATATATATTTGGCATAAAAAGATAAAATTACCTATAGAAGCACTACGACAGTGCATTTGGAGGCCAAAACGAATCGAGATCGTGATTTCAACACGATACAATAAAGTTGATTTGATCTTTTAACCACGTTCAGTATGCTCACCACATTTCATGCGATTTTAAGACTGTGATCAGAGGGATGTCGAAGACATCCTAAGTAAAGCAACGACCTGCTCTAATACCAATTGTTGGAGTTTGAGGTCTACAGAAGCACGTGAATTTCACAAGAAAAAAGAAGAAGCTTAGAACATAACACGCAATACTGAATGTGCTACCACTAGAATGTACAAAGATGAGTGAACGGTTAGAATTATAGGCATATATACAAGCCAGGGAAAAAAAATCCTAAAGAGGAAAAAAAGTACCCCGATGTTCACAGAGTGTTCATATATATCACTGCCTAAATATATCAATAGCAATGATGAAATGAGGATTGCTAATTTGAAAAAGCAACTAAAATATGAGTTTTTTATGTCAAATTTGGGAGGGTTAAATTACTTTTTGGGAACTCAAGTAATCTCAATGCAAGAGGGAATTTGGATGATACAACACAACTATGCTGGAAATTCTTGAGAGATTTGGTATAAGTGCTTGTAAACCTATTGATACATCACTTTATGCTAATGCTAAGATTATAGATGATGGAAAATACTTGCATAATGCAAATGTATGTAGGAAGGTTATTTGAAGTTTGATTTACATAATGAAGATAAAACTAAACTTGAGCTTTTCAATTGGTTTAGTGAATCCATTTATGCATAAACTATGCAAAGTGCACTTAGATGTAGTGCGATGTATATTGAGATATGTAAAAGAAATATACAATTTTCACTTATTTTATGTGAGAAAAGGTTAGCCATGTATATATGCATACATAAAATGAAGATTGGACAAGGAATATCATGGATAGAAGATCAACTAGTGGATTTGCCTTCTCATTTGAAAGTCTAATCATTTCACAAAAAAAAGCAAGAAGCAATCAAATATCACTTTGTCAAGTACCGAAGTTGAATATAAAGGCATTACTCAAGCCATTTGTGAAGCAACACGGATTAAGTACCTACTTGAAGATATGGGAGTCTAAAGAAGGTGATAATTTATTGTGACAATGAGAATCATTATGCTATCAAAGAAACGAGTCTATCATGTGAGATCAAAGCACATCAAAGTTCACTATCAATTTTTTTGAGAGAAGATCATTGAAGGAGAAATGGAGTTGATTCACATCAACATTAGAGAATAAATGGCAGATATTTGTGCCAAAATTCTTCCAAATGAGAAATTATCTACTTCAGAGAAATTTTAGGACTTAGGAAGCTTTAATTTGTATCTAGATTTTATTTCATGTTGATTTCATCTTGAAAGAACATATGTATTTATTTCATTTTGTGTTCAAGCTCATCCATAGCTTGAGGGGAAGATTTGATGATGTGGAAAATAAGTCATTATTGTAAAACTAGGTTAAATCAAATAATATATGCATGTATTCTCTCGTGCATTACGTGCATACCCTTATCCAAGCTCAATGCTCCACCTCTCCCTGATTATGTGTATGTCTACACATTGATGCACCATAGACGTGTGCATCTAAAGTGATTATGGTGCTCCCAAAAAAGTGAAAACGAGAATAGAAAGAATTATACTTATGGATATCCTGAAAAAGAGAAGGAAGATATACACAGGAAATTAGCAAGATTAAAAATACATAAATAAAAACCCAAGAATGTACATTGGTTCTGAATAGAACCAAGATTTTTCAAAAGCGAAGCATATATAGAAAATCTTCTCATAACGAGGAGGATCAACATCGTTGATGATTGCGCATGGCTGCATGGAAGCTCAAATGGACCTATCTACTTTTGGGGGAGGACTTTTCGGAAGGAAAAGTTACTCCACTAATGAGAAAATTGCACCTACCACAATCCTGATATGGCCACAATCCATGTCCCAATAGACAAATAGAGAGAGTACTCCGTGTTGAATCGCTGATATCAAGAAGAGCTTAATCCACCTCCATTGTCGTTGTCATCATCTGATGATATATGGCACTCATCATAGCACTTGTCTCCATTTGGATTATTAAATCAAATGAAGTGAGCGACTACTTATTATAGGCCTTAAGAAAGAAAAAGAAAGCAAACAAGCTGACTAGATGTAAACTTAACTTTTGAATTACTTTAATTAACTATAACTTTGATGCAAAGTAGTTGTTCATGATTTTTTTTTTTTTGAAAAGAGGAGGTTCGGCTAGTTCTAGTCTCGTTGACATGAATTAATAGAAAGAAAAAATAATTATGTAAGTGAAGAGGCATAGTGAAGTGAAGAGGCATAGTGCCTATAGGACCCCATAATCCCACAAAACATAGTGCTTAGAGACCGTAAGCCCACAAAACAAGGGTAGAATGGCCCGAAAGACATACATCGTTGATGACCCCAAGGCAAAAGGAAATCTAGGTTTGAGAGCTAGCATAATGGCCACTAGTAGAACGCAAAAACTCGTTAGAAAGAGTTACACATAACGTTTCATTACTTTCCATCCCCTTCATAGCGAGCTCATTTGCTTTAGACCTTATTGATAATAATTTTTTTTTCCAAACGGAAGTTGGGCTATTTGTTTTAAATCTTATGGCCATAATTTTCTTTTTTAAATAAAGGTTCAGCCGAAGCCTACAATGCCCAGTTTTTAAAATAAAGGATCAACCGAAGCCTACTATGCCCATTCACTTGTACAGTTGGACTTTCAAACTTATGCCCATAAATTACTAAAATGACATTGCACTCCTATGAAGTCGGTGCCATGATGAATACGTAAAAGTATGGGTGGTTAGGCCTCTTGCCTATTGAGGCACGGGTGAGGGTTCAACCCCCTCCGACACCATGTAAACGACTTGCTTAACATGGAAAGTTGTATCTTGTGGCTGATGTGCCACTATTTGTTTTGCCCCCCGATAGTTGTGACCGCAATTCAACTCAGCTATGTAAACTCCTGTTCTTCTTGGATAAGGGGAGTCCCATGGTTAGTATGCCCTTCCTTGTACAGTTGCAACTTGCAATTTCAAAGTTAAAATAAACTTCGGCCGAACCTCTATAAAAAAAAAAAGGTCATAAACGATTCCTTTCTTGCGCGAAAAAGTTTTACATCGGTACTTATATTTGCCGTGAACGGCATTTCTGTCACTCTTCTGTCGATGGAATCAGTTGTACGCAATGCCAATTCTGCATTCTTTATAGAGCTTTTCGTGGCTCGTATCCCCGACTGGGCCCGACTCTTCATCGTAGCACCTGCGGCCCAGTCAATGGCGTTCATAATCACAGCCTGTTCATTTGGACCATTACGATACCGTTGCAGAAACAATGGCGTTCTTTATCAATCAACCTGTCAACTTCGACCATTTCCATACCATTGCAGAAAACTGTTGCCGCCTGTCCTTCCTCCTTTCTGACGATCATCTCCTCTTGCTTATCTCCTTTATGGAGCAAAACTTCGTTGCGTGACTTTCGGGGAAATTGAAGGCAGCAACACCTGACAGGCGTTACAAGCACAAAAGCAGAACAGTGAACGACGCGACAAAAAGCGGCACATGACATGAATTAGGTCAAGTTTCGCAAAAGATGAAGAAATGGTTGGTTACTGGTTCAATGCTAAAAACGACCAGAATCGCGCTAGAAACACGTCTGAGGCAGGCAAAGAATAAAAGAACCATGCTGTCTGTGCAAACCTCGTTGCAGAAATTGCGTATTTAGTCGCCATTGTATACCTGGAGTTTTGCCGTCCCATCAGATTTGCCATTGGAGCTTCACTCGCCATTTTCTACCTGAAGCTTTGTCGTTCGTCGTCGCAGATTTGCCTTCATCTGTTCACCTCCTCACCAAATTTGCGAGTTCTCAGCCTTCCTTTCCCCTCATCTTCGCGCATCACGTTCAAGAATTTGTCCACTAGCTCTAAGCTTCACCTCCCGTTTCAACGTTCCTTCGATGCCTTTTACTTCGCGAAACGCTAGCCTTTCACTTTCCATCTTCGACGGCTAGCCTTTCTGTTTTCATCCTCGTCTCTCTCTAAAATTCGGACCATCACTTCCTTTCCATGTAGCTTTCAGGTTCGTCAGCTTTCAATTTCTTTTGGCAGAAAGATAAAGCGGGGGACTTCTCAACTTTAGTTTGCTATGACGCAGAATGAGCGCAATGACAAATAGTGCATCCGCATGGCAGCATATGTATGGATGAGAAAATTTTGTAGATTTTCAGTACAAGATTATGTTTTTTTTTCATTTTTTATTAAAGGAGGTTTGGCAGACACTTATTCTTTCAACTTTAACTTTGGAAGTACAATTGTACAGATCAATAGGCGTAGTATGTATAGGACCTCCGTATTGTACAAAGCAGGGATTGGACTTGGTTACACCAAGTAGACTGGATTACAATTGGTTTAAATTAGCCAAAGCCGTTATATGTCCACAAAGCACGACCTTCCGTATTCCACAAAGAAAGGGTTAGACTTGATTACATCAAGTAGGCTGGATTACAACTGGTTTAAACTAGCCAAAGCCATTATATGTCCACAAAACAATGGCTAGACTAGGTTACACTAAGTAGGTTGGATGACGACTGGTTTAAACTAGGCAAAGCCATTACTTATCTAGCCTGAGGGTCAAACCCTCGACCATTGTCTCAAGAGGCCAAAGCTTTACCAAACCACCTACCAGACATGAACGAGGTGATGTTTTTCATGTGTCAAACAAAAGGTTCTCTACCCTCCTCGAACATGACTGTCAAAAAGGTGAAACAATCAGAGTACAAACATGTTAGAAAAACATATTATTTCATAAGTATCATCGTGGAAATTCCATCAAAACCATATCACATTATCGTTCTAGCGCATGGGAACTCTCCAAGCTCAAACTTTTTCTTTTCCTTGTCAAGGTACTTTTGTCCAACCCATTTTTCTCGTTCTAGTAGTGACATCAGGCAAGTACATAAAATGTTGTTGTCCCACCTCTTTATATACCTAAAATCAAATATCAGAATGATTTCGTATGCTTTAAAGGAATCTCCTCCTAAGTGAAAACTAGAGAGTACAAGATACGTAGGGTAGAAATTTGTCATTTTACTACTTCATTCTTGTTGGAGAATTCCTCTCCTAATCGCAGCGGAAAGTGTAGAAGACCTTCTCAGGATCAAGACTTTTGCCAACAGCTGAACCTTCAAATGAAAACTGGTACCAATTAAAAAATGCAATGAACTTGAAAATTTGGTCACTCAAACTAGACACCTATAGCTTTCAAATGAGCTATCAAACACTCAATTTGGAGTAGATTTGGCTTGGCAACTCTTTGATTCAAAACAGGATACCTGTCCACTCAGTTAGGCTGAAAACTGGACTTCACTAAAACCTAAATAACTCATAGAGCATAAAGAATTTGGTAAAACGTTTCTAAACAGAGGAAGTACTTGAGATAAGCTTTCCAAGGAATGTTTAAGCACTAAAAGTGGATACATGGATACATATATTGAGAGATATGACTCTCAAAAGTAGACTACCCAAAAATGGGTGTGCGACTGAACATACTCTATGAGAGTGAACTGAACGAAATGACTCAAACCAAATGAACTAGCTACAAGGAGACTTCCACACCATTGGATTTTTTGTCAAGTGAATGCTTGACATGTTGTCACCATAAATTGGAATGGTCTCCACGTGCACATCAAGATCAGCCAAGAGCTTCTTAATCCACATAGCTGTTGAGATATCAAGCTCAACATGTGATGATCCAGGATGACACGTACCAGTTTTTTGTTTCTCTGACATGTATAGTGGTCACGCCGGTATATGTCAAGGATACTTCATTGAGCTTTATTAGATTTATCTACCGAAAGTGATGGCATATTTGTTTCTTGCCAGCTCACTCATTCGCGGACATTAGGTTTTTCCTTACATACTAATCTTTATATATTGCACTTGTTGTATTCTTGTTTTTAGGTCATTCTTGTACATTCGTTTGATGCAATAGAAGAAGAAGAAGAAGAAGAAGAAGAAGAAGACGATCATTCTTCCTGGTCTCAATCTGTGTGTGTGCTTCTCCTTGAGAGTGAGAGTGTGTGTGTGAGCTCTCTTACTTATCTCCTTCCTCGTGACATGGTATCAGAGCCAACGTGGCTGTAGAGAGCTCGTGGAGAAGGCAACGGTGAAGACTACGAGGCAAGGCATGGAGAAAACGCGATTTCTCAAACGACCTCCGTTTGCTATGAAAATTGGCATAAAGGTAGAAGTCAGATCAAAGTTTCGGAGCCATCTCGACCTCCGTTTCGAGCCCGCAAGGTGGGGCCCACAGAAAAACCAGGTCAATTTCAGAAACTGCATGGAAATTTGAGTCCAGCAAATTCATCAAATACATCCACGAAAGGTAAAGAAAAGCTTTCTGCTGGTAGTAAAACATGTGTAGGTTTTGAAGATGTTGATGGAGATTCAAGTGGTTCAGAAAAGAGTCTTGATGAGGAACTTGGATTGCCCTTTGTGAAGACTCCAGGAGTAAGAAGGGCACATGCACATGATACAAGGAGAAGTGACCCAAGACCAAGAAGATCTGGGAGGATGCGTAATTCAGTGCAACGATTGACATATGATAGTTACATGGCCTGCCATTATGCTTACATGACAAAGGTAATACAAGATGCTAAACCTTCTTGTTTTGAAGATGCAATTGATAATGCAGATTGAGAAAAAGCTATGGATGAGGAGATGGCTGCACTTTATGGAAATGATACATGGAAGCTGGTTCCATTGCCACAAGGAAAGAAACCCATAGGCTGCAAATGGGTTTACAAGGTAAAGCATAATGCTGATGGTAGCATAAGCAGGTATAAAGCACGATTGGTAGCTAAAGGTTATGCACAAACATATGGCATTGATTACAAGGAGACATTCAGCC
Source organism: Ceratopteris richardii (assembly GCA_020310875.1). NCBI lineage: Eukaryota > Viridiplantae > Streptophyta > Polypodiopsida > Polypodiales > Pteridaceae > Ceratopteris > Ceratopteris richardii. The sequence goes on along the minus strand of CM035432.1, from coordinate 53,246,641 downwards.
CTGTAGCTAAAATGTCTACTGTCAGAACACTTATTGCATTAGCTACAACAAAAGGATGGACTTTACATCAGATGGATGTGAAGAATGCTTTCGTACATGGTGAATTACAGGAAGAAGTATATATGGACTAGCCACAAGAATATGAAGATTCAAAGCATCCAGAATATGTTTGCAGGTTGCAAAAGGCTTTGTATGGGTTGAAGCAAGCCCCTCGTGCATGGCATGCAAGGATTGCTGATTACTTAACCAACATTGGGTTCTCTATATGTGATGCAGATCACTCACTATATGCAAGGAAGGCTGATGATGGCATCACTATTGGGGCTATTTATGTTGATGACCTGATTGTAGGTGGTGATAATGAAGAAAGAATCAAAGAGGTAAATAAACTTCGTATGTAGGAATTCGACATGAAAGATCTTGGTGTGCTGCACTATTTCTTGGGCATTGAGTTTATACATACAGAAACAGGTATATGGATGTCACAAAGGCAATATGCCTTGAATATGCTACAAAAGTATGGTATGGCTAATTGTAAGCCAATTTCTATGCCATTAGATCAGAATTTGAAATTGGATACTACATCAGGTGAAGCATTGGAAAATGCTACTATGTATAGGAAAATTGTGGGAAGTCTTATATATCTCACAATTACAAGGCCTGATCTAAGTTATACTGTTGAACTTGAAAGTCAATTTATGCAGGTTCCCAGGAAGCCACATTTGGATGCTCTGAGGCGCACTCTACATTATGTGAGTGCTACTTTGGATTATGCATTGTTTTATGAAGCTGGTGTAGATTTGCAGGTTCATGGATACACCAATGCAAATTGGGTTGGTAGTACTCCAGATAGAAGATCTACTAGTGGCTTTCTTTTCTCACTTGGAGGTGCAGCTATTACATGGAGCAGTAAGAAGCAACCCACTGTTGCTTTGTCAAGTATAGAGGCTGAGTATAGAGGTACTTCAATGGCAGCATGTGAGGCATCATGGCAAGAGATGTTACTTGCAGATTTAGGTGTGGAAGTGCAAAAGTTTATCACTATCTATTGTGATAATCTTAGCAGCATACAGTTAGCATGGAACCCTGTTTTCCATGCTAGAACAAAGCATATCGAGGTACATTATCACTTCATCAGAGATAAGGTATTAGTAGGTGATATTGATCTTGTTTATGTGAGAACAGATGAGCAGGTTGCTGATATTTTCAGCAAAGCACTTGGAGCTGAGAAGTTGAAGAAGTTTTAGGAATGCTTGGATTACAGGATATGGCGTTGAGCTTGAGGGGGAGTGTTGAGATATCAAGCTCAACATGTGATGATCCAAGATGACACATACCAGTTTTTCGTTTCTCTGACATGTATAGTGGTCACACCGGTATATGTCACGCTTTATTAGATTTATCTACCGAGAGTGATGGCACATTTGTTTCTTGTCAGCTCACTCATTTGCAGACATTAGGTTTTTCCTTATGTATTGATCTTTATATATTGCACTTTTTGTATTCTTGTTTTTAGGTCATTCTTGTACATTCCTTTTATGTAATAGAAGAAGAAGAAGAAGAAGAAGATCATTCTTCCTGGTCTCAATCTGTGTTTGTGCTTCTCCTTGAGAGTGAGATTGTGTGTGTGAGCTCTCTTCCTTATCTCCTTCCTCGTCACAATTGCTTCACAAGTTGCAAAGGCTAATCCTCTATATTCAGCTTATGTTGATGATAGTGCAACAGTAGGTTGCTTCTTCGAGCTCCATGTGATAGGTTTGCTACCTATCATGAACACACAACCTGAAGTGGATCTTCTATCTTCCTTCGAACCATCCCAATCAGCATCACTGAAGCCCTTTACCTACAATTCTTCATCATATCCATAAAACAATGCATGATTGACGGTGTGCTTCACATATCTTAGCACTTGTTTGGCTGAATTTAAATGCTCACTTGTTGGAGCTTGCATAAATTGAGAACGAACTCCAACAATATAACACAAATCTGGTTTTGTGATCGTAGCATAGATCAACGAACCTATAATACTCCTGTATGTAGTTACATCATGTAACTTCTCTCCATGATTTGAGCATAGCTTCACATTTGTGTCCATATGTTGAGTGAGTGGTTTGCATTCACTCATTCCAAATATGAAAAGAACATCCAATAGGTACTTTCTTTGCATCAAGTAAATGCCATCTTTCCCATAGACTATCTCAATGCCTAAAAAGTATTTCAGCTCACCAAGATCAGAAATTTTAAACTCCTTACCGAGTTTTCTTTTTATCTCTTGTATTCCTGTAACATCACTTCCTGTTATGATGAGATCATCAACGTATATGCAAATATATACCTGCTTGCCTTCTTCTTTCTTCATGTAGAGAGAGGGATCTGCATTACTTGGACTATACCACACCTTGTGAGGTACTCGACCAATCTTTGATTCCAAGCACGTGGTGCTTGCTTCAGCCCATACAAAGCTTTCTTCAATCTACAAACAAAATTTGGATGCTTTCTATCTTCAAATCCAATTGGTTGACTCATGTATACCTCTTCTTGAAGTTCACCATTGAGAAAAGCATCTTTTATGTCAAGTTGGTATAATGGCCATCTCCTTGCTGCACTCACTGCAATCAAGGTTCTAATTGTTACCATCTTTGCAACCGGGCTAAAAGTCTCTTCATAGTCGATGCCATGAGTTTGCTTGAATCCTTTTGCTACTAGTCTAGCTTTATGCCTTGCTAGAGAACCATCGTCATTTCTCTTTATTTTAAACACCCATTTATCTGGAACAATCTTCATATCTTCAGCCTTTGGAACTAGCTCTCATGTGTGATTATCCTTGGGAGCTTTCATCTCTTCTTGCATAGCTTCTTGCCATTCTTTTTGTGTACATGCTTCTTCATATGCATCCGGTTCTTTGTCTTTGACCACCTGTGTCATATATGCAAAATGCTTTGCAATAAAACTATCATAGCTCAGCCTTTGAATTGGATACCTTGCTCTCGAAGACCTCCTTTCATTTTCTTTTGAATATTGCTTCTTCAACCGGTTCAACTTTACCTTTGGTGTGATCACCTCTTCATACTCTTCTTCACTTGCATTTGAATCACTATTTTGGGCAGCACTTTCAGCTTTAGATCTCTCATCCTTAGTCTCCCCTTCCATGTTGAATTTTCTCCAAGTGATGTAGAAGCTTCTGAACCTGACATTTGAGTGTTTGTTTGCTGAAATTCTTCTTGGACAACACCTCCATCATCTTCGCAATCTTCTTCAAGAATCTTCTCTTTCCCTTTGTCTCCAAACCATGGTCTTAGCTCATCAAATACCACATCTCGTGAGACTCGTAGCTCCTTTGTCACCGGATTGTAGCACTTGTATCCCTTTTGCTCCGATGAATATCCAATGAAAATACATTTTTTTGACTTTGCCTCCATCTTTGTCCTTAGTTCTTGAGGGATGTGAACATACCACACACATCCAAAAACTTTGAGATGTGTAAGGTCAGGTTTCTTACCAGAATAAACCTCCCCGGGAGTTAGATTATGCACTCTAGCCGTTGTGCACTTGTTCATCAAATAAACGGCCATACTAGTTGCTTCAGCCCAATAGTTTAGTGGCATCTTCATCTCATTGAGCATGCATCTTGCAACTTCTGTGATATGTCGATTTCTCCTTATAGCTATTCTATTTTGTTGAGGTGTGTACCTACATGTAAATTGTCTCTTGATGCCATTTTCATAAAGAAAATCTGAAAATTCTTTGGAGAAATATTCTCCTCCTCCATCGGACCTCAAGTTCTTTATGTAGCATCCTGTTTCCTTTTCTACCTATGCTTTAAATCTCTTGAACATGGAGAACACATCTAATTTTTGTTTTATGCAAAACATCTATACTTTTCTTGAATGATCTTCGATAAAAGTGACAAAATATCTATTACCAGCCACTGATGGTTGTTGTGATGGTCCCCATACATCCGTGTGTATCAAGTCGAGGACATTCCTTGCCACATAGTTGCTCTTCTTAAATGGTTGTCGAGTTTGCTTTCCTAGTTGGCATGCTTCACAAAATTCATGTAGTCCAGCATCATTGAATCTTGGAAGACCTCTTACCACTTCATGGTTGCTCATGTCCTTGAGCTTGGGAATGTTGATATGTCCAAACCTTTTGTGCCACCAATCCATTTCAGCAATCCTCTTGTTTCCAAACTGAATATACATCACCTTTCCATGTTGTTGTTGAATGTCCAAGGTGAACATCCTACCTTCTTTCCTTCCTTGAGCAATGACCTTGAATCCTTCTTTTGGATTCTTTATAAAATAGCCTTTTTCATTGAAGATAACATGATATCCTTTCTCTACCATTTGTCCTACTGAAATAAAATTCTTTGCAATAGTAGGAACATGAAGAACATCAGCCAATACCTTCTTATCTCCAAGCTTGATATCTCCAACATGCTCAATTGTGTGTTGAGTTTCATCGGCAGTCTCCACACATCCTTTTCCACTTGGAGCTTGTAGCTTTGTGAATAAATCTTCTTAGCATGTCATATGGTTGCTGCAACCTGAATCTATGAACCATTTTCGATCATCACAAGCTTTGCACATGATCAATCATAGTGTTAGAAATAACTTGTGAGATGATGAACATCACCCTTCGATTCCTCTCTTCCCAGTCAGCAAATTTTCTCCTTTACGCCGAAGTAATGCTGGACTCCATAAACCTTTACCTTTAAGGTAATAGGTGTGTGGCTGGACATACTCTATGAGAGTGAACTGAACGAAATGACTCAAACCAAATGAACTAGCTACAAGGGGACTTCCATGCCTTCTTCCTCTATTCTTGAGTGTCCTCCCTTGCCTCTTTTATAGCCAAGTGACCAAAAACTCTCATGATGAGTTTGAGAGCTCTTCTCCATCATTTCTCCACTACTTTGGATAGCCACTCCTCTTACAGTTTAGTTTTTGGATTTGATTCTCTTTCGGCCTCCACTACTTGCTGAAGTAAATGCTTCCATTTTTCATTTTTGTATTTTTCTTCTATTTGAAGAAAATCCTTTTTGCAAAAATATATACGACCTTACTTCTTTATTTTTAACAATTCTATGCATAACAAATGAATGTGACTGATTTCATCACCCTTTAAAAAAAAAATACAAAGCACCTCCCGTTACACACCTTTTGAGCTCTCAAGCTACCAATCCATAACATAACTTCAAAAAGACTCTATCACAAGACAATAAAGGTCTTACATTAATCAACCAAGTAACAAATAAAATCAAATCATATGGTTCATTGGCTTGGGTTCCACCATATTTTCTAGATGCAGTTAAAGAGTCCAATTAATTATGATTGGTTACTAACTTAAGGATATGAAATCCTCGTTGCACCAATAAGATATGAAATCCTTGTTGCACCAATAACATAAGGATATGAAATCCTTGATGCACCAATTTTAGTAGAGAAAAATAACAAAATGCAAGAAACTCTTTCCTAATCCATATTTGTGCATCGAGGAAATACCAAAATTACTTACTAAAAGCCTTAAAAATATGATAACATAATTACTATAAATATAATTAATATAACAAATACCCAAATGTACTTAATAAATAATTTTACATCCATCTCATCTAGGGATTTAGCTATTATACCAAGTTTCAATTTTACTCTACATCCACTAGACAAAAGGAGTTAGCTATTATACCAACTTTTGATTTTACTCTACATCCACTAGACAAAAGAAGACATAACTCAAAAATGTTTTGGAAAACTTCAACAATAGTGCATCTAGTTCTATGAATGGCTATTTGCATCTAGTTCTATGAATGCGCTATGTGTTTGAGGTGAATGTTTTAGTAGATTGTTTAGGATCACTACATGATCATATGAATGTGAGATCCTAATAAGTTGTGTGCCACTCTCCACCGGACAATAAATAGCTATCACCCCCATGCACCTCTAGAACCATCTCTAAGGACTATACACCCCTCATATGGACACTATGAGAGGGTAGTGCAACATAAAGAGTAAGAAAAACACCCAATGTGTGTGAGAACACAGATCATGTAGAGATAAGTACAAGGAGGATAGATAAAAAAAAATTCATGTATATTGAAAAGAAATTAATTCAAAGAGTTTCTTCCCACCGCATGCATCACACAAGGAGCTTAGGTGGTAGCTAACACTGCACACCAAATACAAAGTACTTAGGACTATACAAGGTTAGTATGTCAACTATAGACTACTATAGGTGAGTATGGATTTTGCTTTACTTCTTTTGCGACTCGCAATCTCTATCTCTTATATAGAATCTTGTCCAAATTACCCTACCTAAATAATTGAATTTGAGATTTCTATTGCATTGTTATCACAATTAGTGTTCGATTAATGGAATCTCAAGCACTAATTATGCTTCTTGACATCACGAGAGATTGATATTTCTTTACCCCATATCTACAAATATAGAACCATGATACTTGCCCAAGAATCCGTGTAATTTGCATGTTGAACTTGAACTTTTATCATATTCCACCTCTACATAGATCCGGATCACTATCCTAAAGGTCTCCTAAACTTTGATTTTGAGAACTACAATGAAATCTTTCTGTCTTGAGTCTAGAGGGCTGCCTCGGAGTCTTATAATTTATTGTTTCGAGAGTTGTGTTGGAGTCTTTTGATCTTCAAGTTATTAGCTATTGCCATGCAACTCTAGTTGTCACATTTCAACTCAATCGGTTCTTTGTAATGAGTTGTCATCACTAAAGGATTCACCTCATCCACACAAACTTGTATGAAACAAAACAAGCTACTTTGTACTCACCTTTAGTCAAGCATAATGTCATTGTAGGTTGCTTCTTATTACACTAGGTGATAACTCTAGAACCAAGTGAGAAATAATATCCAACACTAATTTTTTGGAGTACACATCTCTCACACAATAAAAATCACTAGATCTTGAAAAATGCATATCTGACGACTCAAATGTTATGTCAAAGTCCATTGTTCCTTTGATATATCTCAATATTTTCATTCCGGCTTACTAATCGTTTTGCTTTGGATTGTTAGGGAACCTTTAAAGCACTTTAATTATGAAAGTAGTATCTTTCTTATTGTTGCAAATATATACAAGGGTTTTGACCAACTTCTAGTAGTCCCTTATCATTGTAGCAGGCAAGGTGTCTTCTGAATAAAATTTGATATTGACTTCCATGGGTGAATATACAGATTTGCGCTCATTCATCCCACGAGCCTTAAACATTCTTGAGCATACTTCTATTGGGAGATAGATATAGCTCGTCGCTTTTGGCACACTTCTATCCCTAAGCAGTAACGCATGAGACCCAAGTTGGTTATTTTAACTTAGTAGTTACGTCTCTAAGTCAGCTATAATAAGAACATCATCCACATGCAAGATGATGATCACACACTTTAGTGCACTATTCATTGTGTCTGCAAGTCTTTATTTTCTTGCCATTCTACATGATCACATAGGTCCATGAACTCATTGTTGAATTAGAATGGGCTTTGGATTTTTTTCATCATATAGCTACGGCACCCAACATAGCAATTGACTTTCCAATGGAATGGCAAAAGGTTGGTTTTCTAGTTCTCCATCCTCATAAGGGGGTGCTTCCTCTTTCCAAAGAGGGGTGGTGTTTGGGTCAGACATGGATAGGGTTGCCTCTCTATTTGATGATAGAATACAAGGCTCATCCTCTACTCTGTGATCATTGGACGAACATTACATCACAGTGCATCATTACTTTATGCACCTCTCAATTGTACATTCTATAAACCTTTTGCATTTCACTCTACCCAAGGAAAATACACGTGGCTTTTTGGTTCGAGGTTGTTTCAAGTCTAGTCCAATATATGTACATAAAATAAATTGCGACTTGAAAATCTAGAAATGAGAAACAAAAGGTTTCTTACTAGAGTAGGCTTCTTGTAGTTTTTCTAGAACTAGTTTTTTGTAACTCCAGTTTAGAATGTAGACTATTGTATTTACAACCTTCTCTGAGATAGCAATTGATAGACTTCTACCTCTCGGCGTGCTTTCAGCCATTTTGACCATGGTCTAATTCTAGCATTGTACAACACCATTCTATTGTGGAGTCTGAGGTGTGGTGATTTTGCAATGTTTGACCTTCTGCTTGTAAAATTCTTCAAATACCTCTGGAAGTTAGATATCTCTCGAAGCACGCAATAGATATCTCTGGAAGCACGCAATAGCACAAGGAAGAAGGAGAAGGTTGGAGCACAATACACAATATCTCTGGAAGCACGCAATAGCACAAGGAAGAAGGAGATATCTCTGGAAGCACGCAATAGCACAAGGAAGAAGGAGAAGGTTGGAGCACAATACACAATACTAAATGTATTACCGCTAGAATGTACAAAGATAAGTTAGATATCTCTGGAAGCACGCAATAGCACAAGGAAGAAGGAGAAGGTTGGAGCACAATACACAATACTAAATGTATTACCGCTAGAATGTACAAAGATAAGTAACAAGTTAGGGCTATAGGTGTATATACAAGCCGAGGAAAAAAACCTCCTAAAGAGGGGAAAAAGTGCCTTGATAGTCCTAGTGTGTTCACACATATCACTAGCTAAAGATATCAACAAATCCCCCCTAGGAGTGATGCACTGAACAAGGAGCTAGGACTCATGTATAAGGAAGTGTCAGGTTGTGTGGAATCACTCCACAAAAGGAAATAAGCCCAAAGCTTTGCCGAAAGCTTCAAAATTCTCCCTAGGCAGAGCCTTCATGAAAAGGTCTACAATGTTCTCCTGCGTGGGAACATATGCCAAGTTGTTCTCTTCAGCAGAGAATCTCTCCCTGACATAATGATAATACACCTAATTGTGCTTAGTGTGAGCATGGAACACATGGCTCCTCACAACTACCAATGCACTTTGACTGTCAATGAAGATAATGGTGGCAGGAGACTGACCAACAACCAAATCAGCCATAAGACATCTAAGCCATACACACTCAAGACTCGCTATGAAAGCTACCCTATACTCAGCCACACAACTGAAAGTGGCCACAGTAGGCTTGTAGCTCAGTGGTGAGTAGCACCTCCTTTAATGTCAATCCGGAAAGACATGAGGATGGTATGGAGACCCCGAGCAAGTGATGTGCACAAATGGTGATGGAGAAGCACACAAGCATGCACACATATACACACACACACACACACATAAGAACAAAGAGTGAGACAATGGAAGCTTTGATTAAGATCAAAATACAATTATAATAGCTCTTCTTTAGTTCAAACTAAAATTTGTTCTCCTAAAAATTGAACTCTCTAGCTCCTTTTATAGTTTTTGACTAGCTAGTGGCCCTGTCCAGACCTAGTGTCCAACCTAGTTAAAAATTAGGTTCCTAGGCTATTTTGGAGGCTCAAATGAGCTCTAAAAATTATGAAAATTGGTACATAAATACTTCTAATACTCCTCAAGCTCAAGGACTCCTCAGCTTGAAAAAAATGGAATCTAATCTACCAAAAACGGTTTTTACAATGTTCATGTAGTGATGAAAATCACTATGAAAAGGGGATTAGCTTGGGAAAATTGAATGGCCTATTTGCTGGATCTTCTTTGACTGCTTTGCTTGCTTGGCCCTTCTCTTTGCTCTGATTCTGTATGTCGGCTCCTTTGTCTTGAGATGCCCTGACTTCTGCCAATACGCCCCCCTCTCTCGCATCTGTCGTCTCTGACAAACCCTTACTGAGCCGAACGTTTGATGTAATATGCGACCACATCTGTGGCCAAGTGATGTTCTTTGAGCCTCAGTCCTCTGGCTAAATCTGTGTGTAAGGCATCCCATCGAGTGGCGTGCGTATCTCCGGATGTGGCATACACAGCTTGTCTGAGTGTAGGGCCTGCTCCACAACAAATAAGTCTAAGACATGAGAGGGTCTAGGAATGAATATTTCTGAGTGATACTCCCAGAACCCTATGATAAACATTTCTTCAAATGTCTGTTTGAAGCATGTTGGAAGATATTTGACATGAGCATGCCACACATATACAATATTGATGGATGGTCTGGTGCTCATATCATAGACTAGATCGAGGTTGCCTTTATTGAAGCCTAGGGCTGAGAGGTGAGGTTCTTTAACATTTTTGAATGTACGGAATGTGACAAGCATGAGTTCGAATATTTTGAGGCACATTTGTGCCATTACATCTGGTACATTTTTGAACCTAATGTTCCAATGCCGAATGGTGGAAATCATATATGCTACCATTTTTAGACCACGTGGCGGTGCTAGATATACATAGTTGAGCCATTTGTCGCATCCTTTGACATTCTTGTTAGCGAACTCAAGCCATGATCATCGTCAAAAGACAGGACAATAGCAGGGATTATACTTAATATACAAGGGCATGTTGTTCCATTTGTGCATCATCTCCAGGTAGGTTTCTAGTAACTATATTCTCCATGTAGGCTGGAAGATGTTGCCCTATGTGGCGCTCTAAAGAATTTCGTCCAGGGAAAATTGGGTTGCAAAGGTTGGTTCCTTCGTGGTGCGGTGTTTGATCTCTGCATTATAATCTGGGAGAAGATCGTGATTCATTATCGTAATGTCTCGTGGTCTTTGAACAGGTTCATATGCTGTGCATCTAAATGCTCATAATTCTACTATAACTGAGAAAAACATTGATATAAAGTGTTGAATACATTATTTACAGGGGTGGATGCTGAAAAGGTTTGGAATAGAAGGGGACAGGGAGGAGGGAAAGGGGTGGTGAATGCTGCAGTGGGAAGTGGTGATGTTGGTGGTGGGGGAATGGGAGACTGTGCAAATATGGGGGAGGGAGAGGTGCAGTTGTGGGTGATATATCCATTTGGTCATGCGTGGATGTAATCGTGGGAGTAACCATATACATGGGAATGGTAGGTGTGGTGACTGTGGTGAAAGTGTACAATGGTGTGTTTAATTGTGCATGTGGGCCGCCTACATGCATGACTCTGTAACCATGGTTAGAGCCCTATAGCCCGTGGCAATCATTACAACGTTAGTGGTGTCAGACCATGAGAGTTCTGAGGGTTGACCCATATCATGTGCTTCACTAAGAGCGGTGGAGACCATGGCGGTGACAATAGAGACAATGGTGGTGGTGGTATGAGGTGAGGGGGTGGAGTTGGAGGGGAGGATGGTAAGGTTGGGGATGGGGGTGCACTTGATGTGTGGGGTTCTTCGACATATTAAGTGGCATGTGCTCTGGTGGTGGTTGTGGAAGTGGTGTCATGTGGTTTTGAAACTACAATGTGTATGTGCTTTCCTGATCTTGCTCGTCTTTTCCTGCATCTTCATTTGAATCTCTTAGAGTGGGCAAGGGCGGTGTGAACAGCTTTGGGTACTCCCAATGCATCTGCGAGCATATCAAGGGAAGCTATCAACTGGTCATCCACTGTACAATCTCTTTATTTGTACTGTGTATGCTAGGGTACCCGCGAGTTCATGTATAACATGTTGCAGATATTCATGCTCCTCTTCATCACGTGGTCCTTCCTACTCTTCATCTTTTTCTTCTTCTTCAGCCTCCTCCTAATCTTCCTCTACTTCAACAACGACTGGTTGAGTTTGGTCGGGCCGATCGGTGATTGTTTGTTGTCCACTTAACTGCTCTACTTCGATTTCCAAGTTGGCCGCATTGATCATTTTGGCTACTTCCTCATCAATTAAATCCTCAAGTGTGAAGTTGTGAGGGAACTCTAGATCTGTGGGGAACAATGGAAAGATAAGATTAGGTCCCTCTGCACTGTGCCTTGGTAATCGGATGGTGAAGGGTTGTACTTGCCTTGGAGGTGGTGGAGTCATGTCTAGTGTCAGTGTCACACCCTTAGCCTGTGCACATGGCACCTGAATAGTTCCTCTCATTTTCTTTGATGGGGGCCGTGTGGCTCATGCTCTTCATTGAAATTCCTGCACCCTAGTCCAAATGAGTGCCCTTTGGATTGGCACATCATATGCAAGGCATCGGTACACGATTCTAGTAAGTGCACAACATCCATATAGCACTGATTTCTGTTTCTTATACCAGCGTTGATGTGCAAGTTGGATCTGGTCGATAATCCAATATGGCATGTTGATTGTCAGGTTCAACATGTCTACCAAGTATAAGCTTAGCAAGATCTTCTTGGGCGGCATTGTAAATCTTTCTTGGGTTGGGAACGCGAAGTGTTGCATGCACATTTGAAGGTGGATGGGAATAGTCGGGGTCATTGCAACCATGTCCTTCAACTTAGTGAGGTTCCTGTTCTTCATATTGTCGGGATCATTGCCTCCTTCTCAATAGGGATGTGCATACCTCTCATTTCTAGAGCTTCCCTCACCAAATTGTTGGCTAATTTAAAGCGCTTAAGTTCATTCCCTCGTGTAAGAGAAGGAAGTACAAACATGCTTGTCCCCTTCTTATCTCTGCTAGGAGTGAGTGAGCCAACTAAGTATGAACACCTCAGGAAGTCAAGCTTAGGTATCTAAGCACGGAAATAGTCATCCAATCTGGCCTTCCTCCATACTTGTTGCAATCCTTCACTATTCTGAAGCTTTTCAAACTCTCGCGTAAAGAAATGGTAACGGTCCCACTGTCCATTAAACTCTATCTGAGATTCCCATAAATAGGTGCCATCCCCAAGGGGTCCTACGACTTCACTAAACCAATGAGAGTTTTTACTAACTTGTGATGTGTGCCTCTGGGGAGGATTCTGAATGGTTATGACGTGCACTGCTCTCAACTCCCGTGGCTGTTCTTTCAACTCCTCCTGGGTAGGGATACTTTCAATGTCCACTATTTGAGGACCTGTACCTACTTGATAGCTCATTCCCGTAGCCTCTACCATGGTGAGGGTATTGATCGCTAGTTCTGTGAGAGAATATATAAATACATGTTAACATTGCAATGGACACAAAATGACCATTTGTCCCCGTTACAACATTAACATGATGAATTGTGATGTGGTTAGTGGGTTAGAGTGCTCGTGTGATCGTGAGTGTGAAGTGTGGTTGGTGGATGAAGGGTCCCTAGGTGCTAATTGGGTGAGTGCAATGTAGTGTGGATACAGTTAGTATGTGGAGGTGGGTTTACACCATGGGGTCAGGGGGCTTGTTACAAGATTTGAGTTGCCAAACATAGTGTATGGCTTTACATTTTGATTTCGTGGAGACTTCGGGAGGCTTTACAATAGTGTCTACTTGGAAATGAGGCTTTTCAGGGACCCATTTATAAGTGATCCTTGTAAGAAAATAGTTACGCAATATAACACAGGAGCAGTAGCAGAGAAGATAACAGATATAGGAGAATCTCAACAATTTTCTACTAGCAACAAGTACAAAGATGATGGCGTTGTCCACCCATGCGCTCTCAAGGTAGAGCTTAACTGGTGATCTAGACAACTCTAGATAGGGAGATACAAGGTAGAGGTATGCTGGCTCAATTCGATGTCTCACGTAGTGTAGAACTCATGTATATATAGGATCATGGGTGGCCTTCTATGGACGGCTATACATGGGCAGTAGAGCATGGGGGGCCACCGCCCGCATAATTGCCATACACGGCTTAGACCAGTTGAACCGATCTAACAACTATAAATGATTTCTGACTCTGACAAAGAATATTCCATGGAATATTCCCTTTAGCATCGCATCGGGGCACTGCCGCCGGAACCTCACTAGGGGACCCTGGTAACTCCCTTTCCTCACAATACCTTACATGGTCCAATATGACCTTCATCCAACATACAAGTTGGGATTCCCATCAATTGGGTTATGCACGCTTGGCTTCTCCTCATAATGGGGGCCGTACAAAATGTGCATACAATCATGAGGGGTAGACATTGATCATATACTAACACCCCCCCTCAATGTTTACCGATGATAAATCAAGTAGGTCTCGGTCCTATGCCCATCTGTTGAAGATGCCTATTGAGCTGCTCTCTTCCAAGTGCTTTAGTGAATATGTCAACACAATTTTCCTCTGTTGGGCAATATTCTAACTTCACAATTTCATCTTCAATTAGCTCACGAATGTAATGGTACTATACTTCTATGTGCTTGGTGCGAGCATGAAATACTGGGTTCTTTGCAATATCCATACAACTTTGATTGTCACACTTGAGTAGAGTCACCATATTTGATGGAAAGCCTAGATTTGCAAGAATTCTCCTTAACCAGACTACCTCACAAGAAGCAAAACAAGCTGCTTTGTACTCTGCTTCAGTGGAGAAGAGTGCAAGAGTTGGTTGCTCCCTACTTACCCAAGAAAATATTCCTGAACCAAGTGAGAAACAATATCTAGAAACTGATTTTTTAGAATCACAATCTCCAGCCCAATCTGAATCACAATATCCTTGAAGTGTATCACCTCTGGTATAAAAAATACCAATATTCAAGGTTCCTACAATGTACCTTAGAATTCTCATTCTAGCATTCTAATTACTCTCCTTAGGTTTGTTGTAAAACCTACTTAACACTCCAACAACATTGCAAATGTATGGTCTACTGTTGCACAACAAAATAAGACTTCCAATGAGCTTCTTATACTTCTTAGCATCTACATCATGCATGTTCTCATCCATAGATAGCTTATGATTTACCTTCATAGGTGTGCTATTGGTTTGGAGTCCATCATTCCAAATGCCTTGAGAAGTTCTTTGGCATATTTTTGTTGTGAGATGAAAATGCCATCCTTCCTTTGCCATACTTCAATTCCCAGACAAAAATGGAGTAGACCTAAGTCTGTCATTTCAAACTCAATTCCCAAGTTGATTCGAGTTTGATTGATGAGTTCCTGATGATCTTCTGTAATGATCAAATCATCTACATATACAATGACAACAACTAGTTTGCTATCCCTTTTTGTTACATACAAGTTAGCATCAGAAGTACTTCTTTCAAAACCCAAATTTTTGGAAAAATTATCTATTCGTTGGCACCAAGCCCGTGGAGCTTGCTTAAGTCCATACAAAGATTCTTCAACCTGCAAACTATATTTTCTGAACTGGGCACCTCAAAACATGGTGGTTGAGATACATATACCTTCTCCTTGAGGTGACCATTCAAAAATGCAGATTTGACATCCATCTGGAAAATAGGCTAGGCCTTTTGTGCAGCTACTGCAAGTACCGTTCGAATAGTTGTCATGTGAGCTATTGGTGCAAAAGTTTCTTGAACATCAAATCCTTCGATCTGTGAAAAACCTTGTGCAACTAATCTTGCCTTATACTTTTCTAATGTTCCATCTGTTTTATACTTAGCTTTCCAAATCCATTTAGTACCTATTACCTTCTTCTTTGGTGGCAAGTCGACTAGATCCCATGTATCATTTTTTAGTATACTATCATTCTTAGATTGCATTGCCGCTCTCCAACCTGGATCATCAAGGGCTTCTTCAATGGTGGTAGGTTCCTTTATCGAGCCCATGATATATGCCATTAGAGCCATGTTAACAATGTGTTCTGAGGCTCTTCTTTGCTCCTCTATTCTTCTTCCTAATCCATCAGAGGATGATTCTGGTACATCTACATGTGGATTGTGATCATCAAAGAGCTATTGTGCCCACTTCAATAGTGGCTTATGTTGTGCAACTATAATTGGTTGACTTTTTATTGAGGAAATTTCTCCATCAGATGTTTCCTCCTCCTCAAATTTAACCTGTCCTTTGATAAGCACAAGGTGAGATATTTCTCCGTTTGATGAAATAGTAGATTTACCTTTATCTTCTACTAAGTGTGGTCATTCATCAAAAACCACATCTCGACTGACAAAAATCTTCCTTGCCTCAAGATCCCACAACCTATATGCTTTAGACTCTTCACTATATCCTAGGAAGACACACTTTTTGCTTTTTGAATCCAACTTTGATCTTGTCGAATCAGGAATATGTGCATAACAGAAACAACCAAAAATTCAGAATTACAAAACTGAAGGCTTTTTATTAGAATATGCTTCTTGAGGAGTCATCCCCTTTAGTGCTTTTGTGTAGCTTCGATTGAGAATGTAGACTGCTATATTGATTGCTTCTGCCTAGAATGAATCAGGCATATCTTGAGTCTTTAACATACAATGAGCCATTTCAAATATTGTCCTATTCATGTGCTCAACAAAGCCATTTTGTTGAGGTGTATGAGTTGTGGTAAGTTGCCTTTTCATGCCATGCTCCTTACAGTAATTATTGAATTCTATTGACAAGAATTCACCTCCTCTATCTATTATGAATTTCTTCAGTTTCCTTCCTAATTCATTTTCACATACTTATGCCACGTTTTAAATTTTTCAAAAGCATCAACCTTCTCTCGAATGAAATAAACCCACATCTTTGTACTATAATCATCGACTAACAGCAAAAAGTAGAAAGATCCTCCTAAAGCAGGTGTAGACATTTTACCGTAGAGATCAACATGTACCAACTCTAGAGGAGCTTGAGATCGATTGCTGGTCTCTCTTGGAAACGCCTTTCGTTGTTGCTTGCCCATCATACAAGCTTCACAAGGTTCCTACAACTCTGATAATGTAGGCAAATGAGCAACCATCCATGTTCTTTGCATCACCTTCAAAACTGCAAATCCAAGATGTCCAAATCATTGGTGCCATAACGTGTTTACATCTTTATCTTTTGTAGCAGTTAAGGCACTTAACTCATATAGGTTATCATGTCTTATGCCTTTACCTACTACATTACCTGATGAATCCATGATTTCTGTACCACTCTTATTGAAGTGAACTTCGAGTCCTTGATATGTTATTGCAAAAACTGACAACAAATTTCTTTTAAGTGTAGGTACATAGGGAACATCAGATAACTTTTTCTCAATCTCTGGAGAAGTGATAAAAGAGATGGTTCCAGTTCCCTCCGCTAGACACTTGGAGTCATTTCCCACCACTACATTGATGGATTCCCGTAGAAGCACTAGGGAACTATACCAATCCTTTTTACTGGTCATATGGCGAGAAGCTCGACTATCTAAAATCCATGGTTCATCAACATGAGCTTGAGTAGATGAGCATACCTCTTCAATAGCTACCCATAGTTCATGCTCTGTGTTTTTTGCAGATGCTTTGTTCTTCCACGATGATTTTATAGTCCCATTCCATTCATCAACTTGCTTATTTTTGCAATCCTTGATGGCATGACCTTTCTTTTCACAATAGAAGCAACTTCCTGTGAAATTTTTCTTCTTTGGCTTCTTCTTTGATCCATCAGAAGAACCTTTACCTTTTGCATTTGCTGAGAATGTAGCATCACTTGTACTTTGTCAATTCTTCAGCCGCATCTCCTCTTCTAAAAGCATAGCACAAATCTCTTCAAATGTAAGGGGAGTTGGTCTTACCTGAGTGTTAATGGTTGTTACTAATCTATTATACTTTGCTGGAAGAACACATACACATCTTCGACCCAGCTCTTCTGGTGTTGTAACAACACCAACTACAGCGAATTGATCTTGAAGATCTTTTATTCATTTGATAAAATCTTCAGCCTTTTCATAATCAGAATGCTTTTCATTTGTCAACTGATTTTCTACATTCTGTATCCTAGTGTGGTTCTTGGTCTCATATTGACAAGCCAATATGCCCCAAGCCTCATGTGCTTTAGTAGTATGTTGAACTAAAGTAAGCACATAATCACTTACACTAGTGACAATTGCACATAATGCATCAACATTTTGCCTCTTCCAAGCTCGTAGAAGATTTGGATCTGGTTGAATCATTAATCTTAAATTTGCTAGATCTTCAAATGGTATAGGCTCTGGATCCAATCCCATCGGTCCCATGACAATGTCAAGTAATTCATAGGAGTCCAAAATTGCAAAAATTTTGAACTTCTAGAGTGTATAGTTGGTTCCATCCATCTTCCCTTCAATGAATGCACAAGGGCGAATTCAAATAGGTGCAGCATTAACATTGTTTGAAGCACCAAGACCAGTGTTCAATGATGAAGTCATCATGTAATCACTCCAATAATCTACTGATATTCTAGTCTGCTAGTAGGCTAAAATAGTGATACTTCTCAAGCTATTCGAACCTTACGGCTCTGTACCATGTAAGACAATAGTTATGCAATATAACACAAGAGCAGTAGCAGAGAAGATAACAGACATAGGAGAATCTCAACATCTACTAGCAACAAGTACAAAGATGATGGCGTTGTCCACCAGTGCCCTCTCAAGGTAGAGCTTAAATGGTGATCTAGACAACTCTAGATAGGGAGATACAAGGTAGAGTTATGCTGGCTCAATTTGATATCTCAGGTAGTGCAGAAGTCATGTATATATAGGATCATGGGTGGCCTTCCGTGGACGGCTATATATGGGCGGTAGAGTGTGGACGGCCACCACCCGCATAATTGCCATACACGGCTTAGACCCATTGAACCGACCTAACAACTATAAATGATTTCTAACTCCGATAGAGAATATTCTATGGAATATTCTCTTTACCATTGCACCGAGGGCGCTGCCCCCGGACCCCCACCAGGGGACCCTGGTAACTGCCTTTCCTTACAATACCTTACATGGTTAAATATGACCTTCATCCAACATACAAGTTGGGATTCCCATCAATTGGGTAATGCACGCTTGGCTTCTCCTCATAATGGGGGCCTTACAAAATGTGCATACAATCATGAGGGGTAGACATTGATCATATACTAACAATCCTGCTCATGCTCATGGATGAACATGTGACGGTGTGTGTCGAGCAATTATGGGTATCGTTTTTTGGAGAGTGTGAATAATTCTTTACATTGTGTGTTTTATGTGTGGCCATTTGAGCCTCCAAACAAACCTTAGGCACCCAAATCTGTCTTGATTGTGGGTTGGCATTCATTGACTTCTTAGGTACCCAGATAGACATTACTTTTGTTAGCAAATCTCTGAGAGACTTCTTATTAGTGTCTTGTTGTCGATCACTAGTATGACATTTAGTCAGTGGTTCTAGCTTAGCTGCAACCAGAGGATCGCCTTTTCGTACCCATATTTGCTTTGGTGGCTGAGACACCTTGCTTCGTACTCTCCTTTGGCTATGAGCATAGGCCATCTGCTTCCTCTGCATTTGATACTCCTTTGGTTGCCTTGTCTCGATCTCTTTTGGAAGAGAAGGGAGTTCCACCAGATTTATGGCTTTTTTGTTGAGAACATCATCCTGCTACATCACAGAGTTTCAGACAAGAACAACATCTTTATCTTCATGTATACTCCTGGAAGGGGTTGGTGCCTTTCATATTTCCTTGAGTGCTTCATTTTCTAACACAATTGTAATGCAATTTTGATTTACTGAGACCTGAAGAAGCCCACTTATTAGGTTTAGGTTGACTACATGATCGTAGATCTAGTCTTGACCCAAGACAAGAGGCTCAGTGACTGATATACTAACACCTTAACTCTCATGAGAGCATCTTGAATGTAGATGGGAAGCTCCACCTCGCCCATGCACGGGGTTCCACACCTCCCAATCATATGAGATAAGATTTCATAGGATGAACTTTTAATTGCAATTGTTGATAATAAGAAAGTCTAACAGCACTAGTGGCTACACTTGAGTCAATCAATGCTCTCACAGTCCTCGTGCTTTATCCTTGTCTTATTTCTAGGGTCACAAAAGGACGTCAGTCAACTATTCTAAGGGAATGGACTCCTGGTGAGTCACACATGGCCATGTGATATCTTGGAGCTTTGTATGCACCTAATCTAGGCTCATCTTGACCCTATCTTCTCAATTTCGTTAAGTTCCAAAGCTTCTGCTTGCGCTTCTTTGTGAATTTGTGTTTCTTCTTCCTTACGTTTCTTGGGAGTATTGAGTCGATGAAACATTTCCTTAGTGAGGGGTTCTTGATATAGTTTGACTCTGCATCCACTGATGTAACTAGGGAAGACATCACCTTCTGGAGTAGCTAATTGAATTGCTGCACTAGTTGAGATCCTATTTATGATCATCAGTTCATAGGCACGCTTCTCTAATTTTCTTGCATGTTGTTTCAAGGTGTACACCAAAACTAAGTCTCTTGCGTTCAAGCCTTTATCCTTCACATGGGCATCGAAGTATGCCTTTTGTCTTTTCTTAGCTGCATAAATCCCTACGGCTGCTCTCAGTCTCGTTTCACCTAACCGTTCAAGATCAAAGATCCTCGAAGAGAGTTCATGACCTTTTCACTCATGCTCTTGTGCTACTTTCATTGTAGGTATGAAGAAGTCCAATGGTCGTAGTGCATTTTGGCCAAATACCATCTAAAAGGGGGTGGCTTGGAGTATCGTTTTATAGGCAAACACTATATGCCCAAAAAACATGGTCTAGCTGTTTGTCCCAATCCGAGCATTTATTATTCACTAATTTGGTCAGCACATTGCATAGAATCTTAATGGTGCTTTCGGCTTGCCCATTAGCTTGTGGATGATAGGGGGCAGACTTCTTGTGTATAACCAAGAACTCTTGAAGAAGGTTTTCAATGACTTCATTCAAGAAGTGAGTGCCTCTATCACTTATTAGCTCTATAGGTAGCCCATATCTTGCGAACACGTTCTCAAATAAGAATTTAGGTATTGTTTGAGCATCGTTCTTCGTTGTGGCTTTCACTTCTACCCACTTGGTTAGATAGTCTGTGGCCACAATGATATATTCAACATGTGAACCCTTAGCTGGGGGATTAATAAGACCTACAAAGTCTATTCCCCACTTAGAGAATGCACGCCCACCCATCATAGGTTTCAATGGCATCTCATCTTTACATATGGGATATTGAGTTCACTAACAAACATCACAATGCTTCACATAAGTATGTGCATCCATGTGAAGGGTTGGCCACCACAAGCCTACAAATAGGATTGCCTTAATCACACGGTCTGGTCCAAAGTGTCCTCCTGCTACACCTTGGTGAGTAGTTTCCAAGATCTTAAGATATTCACTCTCATGGACACACAATATTCTGAGGTAACCATCTTTACCACACTTGTATAAGTTATCTCCAATGAGTGAGTAGCCTAGTGCCTCTTGTTCAAGGCTCCTTTGTCTAGCTAATGTCATCTCTTGAGGGAATGTTTTTGTCCTCAGAAAGGCTACTAATGGTTCCCTCCAATCTGGCACTAAAGACAGTCGATAAAGAGTGGCACGTTCCACTGGAGGTCTAGTTGTGTAGATTGGGCATTCCTTGCACATCCTATGGACATTTGCTTCCATTTTTGGCCAATATACCCCTAACCTTTATAGAGCTTGAAGGGTTCTTTGTTTTGAATGGTGTTGTTGTAATGCATCCATGTGCTAATTGCAACTACTTTATGCACTTCTCCTCAACAAGATAATATTCCTTGATCTGTATGCTTGTACATACTCCCTACCATGATATGGTACTTCTAGGCTTTTACTACCTACTTATCTTGAGTGTTTATTACTGGGTGTTTAGGCCCATATGTCAATACTGGCACTAATGTCTTGGCCCACTATGGTACAACTTCCAAATTAAACAAGTAAGCATCAGGAAGATCATCTGATACTCCTTGTGGGGCCTCTCCGGATGTGAGCCTCGAGAGATCATCTGCTCTCAAGTGAGTCTTGCCTTTCCTCACCACTACCTCAAAGTCATATTCCATTAGTAAGAGGAACCATCTTACTAATCTACCTATATTGCATGGCTTGTTTACCAAGTACAGTAGATCTTGATGATCAATAAAAAATTTAAACTTTTTTGCAAGCAAATAGTGTCTAAACTTTTTTACAGCATATACCATGCCTAATCCTTCTCTTTTGCTCGTGGTGTAGTTCCGCTCAAACGCATTCAATTGTCTACTAGCATAGGCTATCGGGAGATCCATATTACCTTCACTAGGAGGTTGTGCAAGTACACATCCAATGACATAATTGGAATGGATGCATCCACATGGACATGGAATGGCTTGTTCCAATTGGGTGTAGTCAAGATTGGTGCAGAACACAATCTTCTCTTGAGCTTGTTAAAGGAGTTCTCACATTCTTGAGTCCACTCAAAGTTAGTCAAGAGGAAGTACAGAGGCTTTGCAATGATTGCATACATATGAATGAAGCATCAGTAATATCCACAATGCCCCATGAAGGCTTGTACTTCCTTGACATTCTTTGGCCTAGGTAGCTCTGGAATAGCTCTAACTTTCTCCTCATCCGTGGATATGCCATTCTTTGACACTATGTCCTAGAATCTTGCCTTGCTTGACCATAAAAACACACTTTTTTGGGTTCAAGTAGACTTGGTATTCTCTACATTTGTCAAAGATAGCTCTCAACTCTGGGATATGTGTTTGTCTTATGTTGGAATGAGCACAGAGATCATCAACATAGACTTCCAAATTTTTCCTCAAGAACTCTTAAACACGTGGCACATCAGACTTTGAAAGGTGGCTGGCACATTGGTAAGACCAAATGGCATTACTCGAAAGGCAAATATGCCCCACTACATAGCAAAGGTTGTCTTATGCTGATCTTCTCGTGTTATGGCCACTTGATTGTAGCGAGAAAAGACATCAAGGAAGTTGTATACTTCCTTGCCTGCTCTCTTTCTAAGATATGCTCAGTGATAGGAAGCGGATAATTGTCTCTAATAGTGGTTGCATTAACTTTCATCAAGTTAATGCATACACATAACTTTCCATTCTTTTTGGGCACCACTGCTATTGTTATCATAGGCCTCTCCTACTTGTGCATCACATTTAGGCATTCTCATCATGACTCTCCTATCTTCTATCTCATACTTCTTAAAGTTTTTTGGGACCTCAAAAAAGGATTCTTCCTCCTCTGGTGTGACTTCTCTCTTCTTCCTTTTCTTGCCTTCATTCTTAGTGGTTACCTGTGTGGCTAATCTCATGTCATTTGTAAGTTCTTCATGTCTCTGAGGGTGAGCTTCTACTTTGTAGAAATATTCCTCATCTGATGCGAAAGGTGGGTCCATAATAATTGACTCTAGATGGGAGTCACTTGCATCCTCAAATGCATCAGTGCTAGGTTCACATTCTTCAATAACTGAATCACACATGATTGGCTCTATCGTGAAGATTGAAATGTCATAGCCATCCTCGTCATAGTGGGGTGTCCATTGTTCTTCATTGATGGCTACATCCATTGTTGCTAAAATTTCTTCCCAACCATGAGGTTCAAATTCTTTGTCTGGAAATACTACAGGTGCATAGGCTGGGTCTTGAATTGATCTATGAGTTTCCTTAGCACCTACCTCTCTGGCCTTTTCTCTCTTCTTTTCTTCTATGGCAACCTTACACATCCATAAGTGGGTGTTTTCATGCATCCATGAGGATCCTGATCCTATGGAATGCACTGATTCTGTATCATTCGCGGCTCTATGGATGGATCCATTTTGTCCTAAGGGTCTTTCTATGTGACCATCAGCCATCTACGATTTCATTCTTATTGACCTGAGTGTTGGCTTGGGCCCCAATGCTTCAATAGGGAAGTGGTACCAATTGCAATTCCTGCACGTGAGTCCAAAATTGCCTTGGTGGTGTAACCTTGATGGGTAATGGGAAGATAGGTGTTTCCTTCTTCTCCTTTGCTCATGTCACCTATCTTGTCCAAAGGTATCTCTGCCACTATTCTATGCGATCCTACCTGGAAACGAGGTTTTTCTACTTCTGGCACCTGATTGGCTACATGTTTCCATAATTCTGGCTTAACCTTGAGTAGCTCTTATAAAGTGAGATTGCACTGCACTTTGGTGTTCTTTACTACCTCTGTATTCCTAGGTATGATTGAGTCTTCATTCCTTACCATGACCGTGGGTGCTCTCATACAAGTAGACTTCGCTTCCCATGGGCCTGTGAAATGGGGTAGCTCTTGCAAGGAATTAGACTCAAAGTCTAATCTCTCACGAGATAGTGTATCCTCCTGCTCTCCATAAATGTAAGGAATGTCTTGTGGGAATTGGTCGTGTAAGTCATCCCCAAGTTCAATAGGAGAAGGCTTTTCACTTCCTTTAGCCCATTTCTCTTCTTGAATCTCTCTTAGAAATTTTGGGGAATATCGATTCATAAAAGAAGATGTGTCTGGTTCTTTGGATTTAGGCACATATGCTTCCTAGGCAGGAAGGCTTATCCTTTCACTTGTCTTGTCCTTACCTTGAGAGGTGGGGTCCTTTTTCAGATTTTGCAATTAGCCTCTCCAATCTGTCTAATAGTCCATCAAAATGCATTTGAGTCATGGCTGAACTAGAGAAGTTAAAGAGCCGGTTGGCTTCAAACATGGTTTGAGCCAATTCCACCATCTTAGCACAAATTTTAGTTCGTTCGAGTTCTAGTTCAGCTATAGGGTAACACTTTTCATGATCCGTTACACTTGGCCCTTCTTGGATTCTAGCCTAATATGCTTTAAGCATCGTCTAGGTCCTCCGGAGTGGGATCTACTAAGACTGATACTACTCTAGGGGGTGGTAGGATTGTGTGACGTGGGTTAGAAGGTGGTGGATTGGAGGGAGATGGGAATGGTGGTGGTGGAGTAGTGTGAGAGTGAGTTTGAGATGTGAGTTCAATTATCTTGGCTTTCGTTTCTCTAAGACTTTCCTCGAGTTCACTCATTTTCTTTGACCATTATCTTCTCATTCTCTCGCGATTATCCTTTCAACCTCTAGTCCTCTTATTAGTTGTGCTCTCAGTCTCACTAACTTGAGAACTCTTTTCCTATCCTAAACCTTGGTTTTGCTGCAATGCTTGAGCTCTAGTGACCAGTTGCACTGGGCAGTAGAAGTTACACTTCCTATAGATTCTACAACTAACCCAATAATGTTCATAGGAGTGATTTTTGGGGTTCTCAGGACAATCTCATAATAGGTGCTCCTTCCCAAAATCTGGACAGAAACCTTGAATTGTCACGGAATGGGTTTGTGTAAGTGCAGGCATAGGACAATCATGAATAAGATGATCTCCCTAACATCGATAGCACAGTCCTCTAGGGAATGGGGGTCTTATTTTCCTAGGTTGAGGTTTAGAGTTGGGGTTTGCTACATGACATTTGCATACGTTGGCTCCCAACTAGGTTCACTCGGGTCTTCATAATAATATGACTCATTATGCTTAGATGACTGCATGTAGTAAGCCTATGGGCTATCAATATGAGTGGAGTCAAAGCTATGATCACTTGTGTCACTCTCTGAAAGCAGTGGTGTTATTGGCACTAAGGCTCTATTCAGATTTTCTTATACCGCTGCATACTTTACTGGAATCACCTTGGCTGGAGGAGGGAGCTGCTGCGCTAGAACTAGTTGAGGTCTTTGGTGCCCTTGATAGGGTGGTGGATAGGGTTACTAGGTCCTACCATACTGCTGTTCAGGGTATTGATTCTAGTATCTCCCTTGTTGTGGATAATTTTGCCTAGCCGCTTGCTTAGTATATGGGCAGTCTTTTGCAGTATGGTTAGTGTATCTCTGCTCTATGGTGCAGTATTGGCTGTCAGGGCTCACTTGGGGTTGAGTCATAATGGGACATACATTCACCATATGGTCACCTCCACAAATATAGCATCACTTAACTAGGGCAAACCTGAGTATTTGTTTGCTTGAGACTCCTAGTTTTTGAGCTAGCTTCTTTGCAAGTTCCTCAATACATGTGGATTGTCTGGAGAACTGCCTCTCGTGTAGCGGTTGAAACCATGTAAGGGATGTGTTCTTGAGAGTTAGACCAAATGCATTGTACTACGTGAACAGGTCATCCACTTGCTCTACCCTCAAGACTTGCCTAAATTCTACCACACGATCGTACGGATCACCTGTGCCATCGAAGCAATTCTTCATGGACTTAACGAGTTGTGTAGGCCTCAAGGTCCTTGTGTGTTCCCAAGGCCTTGGAAAAGGGGATTCGTCTATATTTCTTTGATTTCTTGATTCTCTATGTCTCTCATTTTTCATTCTATCAACCTCTATTCTTGTTCCTTCTCCTCTCGATGGATTAGCAAAGCTTACTTTCGGCCTATCTCTACTTCTGTCCCTTTGAGCTCCATGAGCTTGGAAGGTTCCAGCTCCTTGGTGACCATAAGAGGCATTAGATCTTGGTTGGGGAAAAATAAGTTGGTGACCACGTAAATTGTTCCTTCCTTATCTAGGTATGCACCATTCTCAAATTTGACTACTTGATGTTCTAGCCCAATGGGTTGATCTGGGTATTTAATCTAAACAACAGATCTTCTTAGATAGTCCTCATAGATGCGAGCACCTAATCGGTTGGTCCTAATGTATTCAAGTTGAGTTTTGTAAGGGCCTTCGAGTTTCTCTAAGTAAGCCACACCTGAACTTCCCGTGGGTCTGTCCATACCATAAGACATCTCTCATTTGCTAGTTTCAGAGCTAGGGTAGTGTGGATAATTGCTCAATTGCTGGGCCCATGGCTTAGCAGTGTGATTGACACTAGCCTCCAAAGACCTAAGGCTTTGTCTATCCCTCCCTAGATGTCATCCTGATCTAAGGTTCATATGCCTGATTGAACAACTGTAATTTTACCCCAAGCACAACCTCGTTGCCGATCAATTTGTATCATTCACTTGGTTCTTTTTTCATTGGTTATCATGTTAATGCTCTTGTGTGATAACACGTCATGAGGGATACTTGAGTTTCCACACTTTTAGTTGATCGCATCGCGTTAAATTCTTTCCTTTAAGGTTATTGATCACAAAGAGATTATATTTCTTCTTGAACTAGAGTGTTTAAGTAGTCTTCAACTTGATAGATGCCTATCATCACCCTGACTTACTTCTAGCACGACTTGCACTTAGCCTAGGCTAGGAATTTAATAGAATGCATTGAGAATGATCCAAGCTCAATTGCTTTTCCTTTGCTCTCTGGTGCTCAAGTACCCCGTTCTCAAGGTTGCAAAATACCCTTGCTTTGGGCACCCTCTATCACTCTCAATGGACCTATAATGGTCCCACAATTAGCTCAAGACTTAATTTCCATTGACTCAAATATCTATGTCCATGCATGCACTTTACAGACCCAAATATTGATTTGTTTTAATGAGAATTCCCTTAGAGATCCCTCTACTTTCTCACCCCTATGCAAGATCAACTTCAAAACGAGCTTTCCAATGAGCCCAAGATCACTCCAATTGGATATCGTATGAGGAAGTTATGACAGTTCAAGGTTCTAGGACTAAAACAAGGTTAAAACAGGCTAACAGGCAAACACGATCTCTCGAATTATTTTCTCCGGGCTTCACTATGCACCAATTGCTTGAATTGTATGCCCAAAATTTCCAAAATTTGGAAATTAAAATACCCTAAAAATTTGGCCGAAAATGCATGTTAATCGCGATCGACAGGGCTATCAATCACGATGGACAGAGCTGTCCATCCTTGCCTGTCAATCGTGATCGATAGAGTCAATCATTATGGACAGAATTGATCGCGAGGGCTGTCAATCGCGATTGATGGCGTCAATCATGAACGACACTTTTTCCAAAATTTCCGATGTGGTTTTCATTGATCAAGGTGTGTTCATTGTGATGGACACATGGCATGCGAATTATTATGTCAATCGTGAAATTTCAGTTGGTCACGATCAATGGTGTCAATCATGACTGATAGAGTCTTATGTGGCAATCCGTCGTGGCTATCGATCGTGATGGATAGGTCGGTCACGATTGACGAGGTCTATTGGTCGGCTGTGTCGATCATCACTACCAATCACAATCGATGTAGTTAACTTTTTTGTCGATCGCAATTGAAAGAGGTCAATGCCCTGAAACCTGCACGGATAGTTCTCTCACCTGCTGGAGTTGCTCCAGCTGCAATGGAAGCTGGTACCTACAAGAACACTCAGAGAAACATAGGAAACAAGTGTGCATACAAGCTCTCTCTCGCTCTCGCTCTCAAGTGAAAATGGAGATGGAGGTATATGGTTGCGGTGGTGAAGATAATGATGAATGAATATGGTGTGTGGAAGTAAAGAGGAAGGAAAAAACAAGTAAAACAAGTAAATGAAAATGCTTACCTACTCTTCCAATGTCTCTACTCTATGTCTTACCATCACAAGCTAGTCCTCAAAGCTCAATCCCCAGCAACGATGCCAAAATTTTGTGTAGCGCAGTGGTGAGTAGCACCTCCTTTAATGTCAATTGGAGAAGACATGAGGATGGTATGAAGACCTCGAGCAAGTGATGTGCACAAGTGGTGATGGAGAAGCACACAAGCATGCACACACATACACACACACACACACACACATACACATGTAAGAACAACGAGTGAGACAATGGAAGCTTTGATTAAGATCAAAACACAATTACTTGAGATCTTCTTTAGTTCAAAATACAATTTTTCTCCTCAAAAATGAGCTCTCTAGCTCCTTTTATAGTTTTTGACTAGCTAGTGGCCCTATCCAGGCCTAGTGTTTGACCTAGTTAAAAAATAGGTTCCTAGGCTATTTTGGAGGCTCAAACGAGCTCTAAAAAAATATGACAATTGGTACATAAATACTTCTAATACTCCTCAAGCTCGGGGACTCCTTGGCTTGAAAAAATGGAGTCTAATCTACCAAAAATGGTTTTTACAATGCTCATGTAGTGATGAAAATCACTATTAAAAGGGGATTAGCTTGGGAAAATTGAATGGCCTATTTGCTGGATCTTCTTTGACTGCTTTTGCCTGCTTGGACCTGTTGGTGCAGCGCTTATTGCGGAATTCCCTTACACCACAGAAACTAAGCTAGAGTGATGTTAGAACACCTCTATAATCATCAGTAGCTTAGCAAACTTTCTGAAACTAAAAACTTTATAACTGTATTTTGTGAACACTGAAATTCACTTTATAGAATGCTTCCCATTTCCTTCAAGCTTCAGTTCTAAACTGATTTACTTCAGTCTTTACACTACGGTGTTTGTTTATAGTCAAATAATCTTTGCGTCACTTAACTATGCCAAAATTGTGGTTTGAACTCACCAAAATTTCACCGGAACTTCACTGGAATGTCACCGTAATTGTACCAGAATACTACCGGAATCAATTGCAATTCTATTCGTAATTACTTCAAACGTGTATACATGAAGTAAGGAAGTGATACCTGAACTTCCTTCACTGAATAAATTCTATCTGAAGTTTAAGAAAAACTTCACCAGTTCTGGATGTCTTCTTCCGGTCAAACTTTGTACTGTGTGTACATGTCTATTTCACCGAAATCTTTGATCAACTTATAGTAGAGACTTATAGCTACAAGATAAGCTATATCTCATACAAAACTTTACACTGTACTTCAAGATCTAACTCATAGAAGTACCGGGAAATCATTTACTGAGAAAACTGTAACTGTTAACTAACTTTCACAATAACATGAAATCTCTCAGATTTCTTCACATACGAAGAATGTGCTCAAACTTCCACATGAACATGTGTTTTCTATTAGAGAAGATGTGTACAAAATATAGCTTGGCCTCACTTTGCTCATAGCTATGGAAAACTCTCCTACTCTGAGTAGTTATTCCTTACCATCTCTCTCAGATGAATACCCGACATTTCAGGTTTTGTTATTCATCTCTACATACGCGATCTCTGGCGTCTTCTACTCTCATACATATATGCTAAACGTGCGCAATTTTTCACTCTCTCATATTCTAGTTCTATGCTCTCTCTTATATACATTTTGATCTGGTTTCAACAAACTCTAATTCATGAAGTTTCTATGCTGTATATTACAGTCGTGAATTTGTCCCTTCACTACGGCTTTGGTTTTTCTGAATGCTTTGTTTTTGCTTTTCTTCGTCTTCATGTCATTATGCATAATTAGTGAGTGAATCTTCAACAGCTCCCCCTCAATCACTAATTTGCATCTTTCGGTCTTCATATATCCTTCTTTTCTTTTATACCTGCCATTTCTTTGAATCTGCTTGTCTTTACTCCATCTAAGCTTTTTGTCAGAATATCTGCAATCTGATCTTTTGTAGGAGTGAATACCAATTCAATCTCCTTCTCCATTACCTTTTCCCTCAGGAAATGATATTGAATCTCTATGTGTTTTGTTCTTGCATGAAATACTGGATTTGCTGCAAGATACAACGAGCTCATATTATCTCCATGTATGATAGGTATACCTTGATCAATACCCATGCTTTTGAACAAGGTCTGCATCCATATTACTTCTTTAGCTGCTTCCACAAGTCCTTTATACTCTGCTTCTGTTGATGATAAAGCTACTGTGTGTTGCTTCTTTGAACACCAGCTTACAAGCTTATCTCCTAGGTATATCATATACCCATGTGTTGATCTTCTGTCATCTTGACTTCCTACCCAATCTGAGTCACTATATGCTCTCAGCTTTATATCTGATGTATAAGGATAATATAATACCTCCTTTATATTTCTTTTGATATATCTAAGAACTCTTTGTCCTACAACCCAATGTTGATCTTTCGGACAATGCATGAACTGTGAGAGAACTCCCACTACATAACTGAAATCAGGTCATGTTAGTGTAGCATAAATTAAGCTTCCTACTAACGACTGATACTTTCTCATATCTTTAAACTCTCCACCACCATATTTGTTGAGTTTATGATTTACTTCAAGTGGTGTTGAAGCTTCTCTGCAATTCTCCATGTTAAACTTCTTCAGTAAGTTTAGGAGATACCTTTCTTGAGAAACATATATACCATGATCTGTATATGTAACTTCCATGCCAAGAAAATATGATAACTTTCCTAGATCACTGATCTTGAACTCTTTTTCAAGCAGCCTCTTTACCTCTTTGATTCCTTCATCTGAGGTACCTGTGATTATTATGTCAACTACATAAATACAAATGTAGATCATACCTTCATCTGTTCTCTTGATGAGTAGACTTGCATCTGTCTTCGAACTTTGATATCCAAGGTCATTAAGATACTTCACAAGTCTATAATTCCAAGCTCTTGGAGCTTGCTTCAATCCATAGAGAGCTTTTCTTAATTTGCAAACATGTTCTAGGTAACTGGAACTTACAAACCCTTCAGGCTATTCCATGTAGACTTCATCTGATATATATCCATTCATAAATGCATTCTTTATATCTAGCTGACTTAGCTTCCATCCTTTTGATGTTGCTATAGCAATCAATGTCCTTATGGTTGACATCTTTGCCACCGGACTAAACATCTCATCATAATCTATGCCATATGTCTGAGCATAGCCTTTGACAGCCAGTCTAGCTTTGTATCTGGCTATCCTTCCATCTGCAAGTTTCTTAACTTTATAAACCCATTTGTTTCCAATCAATTTCTTACCATTTGGTTTTGGAACAAGTTCCCAAGTCTTGTTCTCCTCCAGCGCATTGAACTCCTCCTTCATTGCTTCTTCCCATTGTTTCTTACCTTTTGCTTCACCGTAACTCTAAGGTTCTTCATCTTCCTTTACTAAGTAAGCATAGTTTTTCTGACTCAAATAAGAAGTGTCATAGGAATACCTTGTTGGTTGTTTTCTTACTCTATTTGACCTTCTTGGTTCAAACTCTTCATGTGTATCTGAATACACATCTTCATCAAATCTTGATCCATCTTCGTTTCTCATACCTGATCCGATCGTGGACGTACTTGCCTGCATATGATCTTCATCTCCATTCACCTGCATCTGTGATTTACCTTTTCCATTCCTTCTTATCTCTTCTTCAAGTGTTTCAACACTATGCTCTTTATCTGTATACCAGCTTTTTCCTTCATCAAATGTCACATCTCTGGAAACAGTAAACTGTTTGGTTAGAGGACTCCATAACCTATAACCCATCTGCTTTTCATCATATCCGATGAACACATATTTCTCAGCTTTTGGTTCAAGCTTATGTCTCAACTGTGATGGTACATAAGCATAAGCAACTGATCCAAACACTTTGCAATGATCAAGTGTTGGTTTCTTACCCCACCAAGCTTCATAAGGGGTCATCCCATTTAAAGCTGCACATGGTAATCTGTTTACTAGGTATGTAGCTGTATTTACAACCTCAGCCCAAAGATAATTTGGACAGTTCTTCTCCTTTAGCATTGCTCATGCAAACTCAACTAGAGTTCGGTTTCTTCTTTCTGCTACTCCATTTTGTTGCGGTGTATACCTGCAAGTTATTTCTCTTTTGATACCTGCATTCCACAGATAATCATTGAACTCTCGAGAAAAATATTCTCCGCCTCCATCAAACCTTAGTCTTTTGAGTTTTTGTCCTGTAAGTCTTTCAGCATATGCATGAAAATGCCTGAAAGCTCCAAACACTTCTGATTTCTCTTTCAAAACATAAAGAGTTATCCATCTTGTTGCATCATCAATGAAAAGAACATAATACCTTGAACCACTGATAGATCATTCTTTTGTTGGTCCCCATACATCTGTATGTGTGAGTTCTAGCACACCATCATGTTTGTAACCATATTTCTGAAATGGTAACCTGTGTGCTTTTCCCATCTGACAGGCTTCACATTTGTGAATCATATGTTGGTTCTTCATATTTGGTAATCCTTTCACGGATTGTTTCTCCACCATAACTTTGATTCCTGTTTCATTAAAATGTCCTAGCCTCTTATGCCATAGGTCTAGTTCTGTAAATACCTCATCACCATGTGTGATCAAGGCTTGACCAACATTCCCTTGTACTTTCAGAGTAAAAAGTCTACCTTCCTTTTTACCATGGACAATTTGTTTGTATCCTTTCTCTGGATCTTCAACAAATACTCCATTTGTAAACTTGAAAACCTTTCTCTACTATCTGACCCACACTGATCAGATTCTTCGGGATCGTTGGAACATACAAAACATTTGTTAGTAGGTCAGCTCCATTCTTACATTTTACCTTTCCAATTGACCTTACATTATGTTTTGTGTTATCACCTGTCTATAGTGTATGATTTGAAATGCCTCCTTCTAGTTCTAACAACAATTCTATATTTCCTGACAAATGATTTGAACAACCAGAGTCAATATAGAATACCTTGAGGTCTTCATTTTCTGACACACTTATCAAGTTCATCATCAATGTTGTATGATCGTCATTCTGCGTATCATTTGCATAATTGTAGTAGGTAGTGTTGTGAGACTGATTCTGTCCCCAACTTCTTGCTCCACCTCTACCATATCTGCCTCTTGGCTTTGTCTTCCTCTTTGATATCTTCCGCTTCTGCCTCTGCTGTTATTGTTCTGATTCTGGTTTGATCCTTGTGAATTATGCCAGCAATCATGAGCCAAGTGATTGCTTAATCCACAGATCCAGCAAGCCTTCTTGTTATTAGTCTGATTACCTCTTCATTTACCTCTTTTCCTAACGTTACCTCTTCCTCTTGCAAAATTTGCTTGATTAGTCACTTCTTCTTCATCTTTTTCTTTACCTTTATCACCTTCCTTCTTATTCCTTGCGTACATAGCCGAACTATGTCCTTTTTCTCCATCTGTCTTCAAATCTTGCTCAAACGTTAGCATTAGTCCAAGCAACTGATATAAATCTGGTACAAAATGATTTAAAGAAATTTTGGTTGAGAATACGAAAGGTTTCCACCTTTCATCTCCTCTCAAACCTGTAAGCACTTGCGCTATTAACCTGTGATCTTCGATATCTTCATTAATCGATCCAAGACTGTCTACCAAGTCCTTCATCTTAGTGACATAATCACTAATGCTTTGACTTTGCTTTTTCTTGAACGTTGTAAACTTTGACCATAAGCTAGCCTTCCTAGCTTTCGTCGTATTTTGGAAATGATCTTCCAATGCACTCCATATGTCTTCCGCTTTCTCCAAACCACTCTTCAAGGCTTCCAATTCTTCTTTCTTAGGTTGACTATCATCTTCGAAAGTCGGCTTCCTTTCTTCTCTTGTCACATATATCATTAAGTCTTTACTCATAAGTAAAGCTTCCATTCGCATTACCCATGCGGGATAGTTATCTCTATCCAATTTATCAATTGAGATATGATCTGCCATGATCTTCTTGTTTCTGTTACTTCTGGTGAGTGTAACGTTAAAGGATTTTACTTTTTGTAAACCTTTACCTTGAAAATGACTTCGGAACGCTTCTGGACACCGTTTGCTGTTGATCACCTCAGTTTTCACTTTTCTTTATGAGAATTCTTCAAATGCTCTTTCCGTTTCTTCTTCTGAGAAACCTTTTCTGCTCTTTAGAACCTTTTTTGTTCTGGTACCACTTGTGGATCTTACTGCTCTGATGCCACTGTTTGGTTAACCTTCTCTGATACCATTGTTTGGTTAACCTGCTCTGATACCACTGTTGGTGCAGCTCTTATTGCGGAATTCACTTACACCACAGAAACTAAGCTAGAGTGATGTCAGAACACCTCTATAATCATCAATAGCTTAGCAAACTAAAAACTTTATAACTGTATTTTGTGAACACTGAAATTCACTTTACAGAATGCTTCGCATTTCCTTCAAGCTTCAATTCTGAACTGATTTACTTCAGTCTTTACACTACGGTGTTTGTTTACAGTTAAATAATCTTTGTGTCACTTAACTATGTCAAAACTCTGTTTTGAACTCACCAAAATTTCACCGGAACTTCACCGGATTGTTACCGGAATGTCATCGTAATTGTACCGGAATACTACCGGAATCAACTGCAATTCTATTTGTAATTACTTCAAACGTGTATACATGAAGTAAGGAAGTGATTCCTGAACTTCCTTCACTGAATAAATTCTATCTGAAGTTTAAGAAAAACCTTCACCAGTTCTGGATGTCTTTTTTCGGTCAAACTTTGTACTGTGTGTACATGTCTATTTCACTGAAATCTTTGATCAACTTATAGTAGAGACTTATACACTGTACTTCAAGATCTAACTCATAGAAGTACCGGAAAAACATTTACTGAGAAAACTGTAACTGTTAACTAACTTTCACAGTAACATGAAATCTCTCAGATTTCTTCACATATGAAGAATGCGCTCAAACTTCCACATGAACATGTGTTTTCTATTAGAGAAGATGTGTACAAAATATAGCTTGGCCTCACTTTGCTCATAGCTATGGAAAACTCTCCTACTCTGAGTAGTTATTCCTTACCATCTCTCTTAGATGAATACCCGACATTTCAGGTTTTGTTATTCATCTCTACATATGCGATCTCTGGCATCTTCTACTCTCATACATATATGCTAAACGTGCGCAATTTTTCACTCTCTCATATTCCAGTTCTATGCTCTCTCTTATATACATTTTGATCCGGTTTCAACAACTAATTCTGGAAGTTTCTACGCTGTATATTACAGTCGTGAATTTGTCCCTTCACTAAGGCTTTGGTTTTTTTGAATGTTTTGTTTCTGCTTTTCTTCGTCTTCATGTCGTTATGCATAATTAGTGAGTGAATCTTCAACAGGACCTTCTCTTTGCTCTGATTCTGTATGTTGGCTCCCTTGTCTTGAGATGCCCTTACTACTGCCAACACTATGTTATTTCTTGCTCAAACAAGATATACATAAGCTACCAAGCATGAAGCAAAAGCCACTATTGGACACACGAGTGTCATAATGACCAGCCCAATCACTATCAGAAAAAGCATGAAAATATGACGGTAGTGATCCCCCTTGGGATAAAACAATCCATGTAGTCAGGTACCACTCAAGTAGTGAAATATGCGCTTAATGGCTTTTCGATGCTTGATACCTGACAATGCATAAACCTCCTCATCTGTGAGACAACAAATTGAATACCTGGCCAAGTAATGCATAAGTAAATCAAGCATCCAATAGTCTGCTGATAGAGAACAGCATCAAATGCATCTCTAGCATCATGAAGACTCAATCATCAACCTTTCTCCATAGGAGTGGTAATAGGCTTATAGTCTTCAAGGCCGAAATGCTACAATAATGTGTCAATATATTTCATTTGACACAAAGCCATTCCACCATCAACTTGCATAAACTGAATGCCCAAATAATGGTGCAAATGCCCCAAATCAGAGATCTCAAATGAGGCATGCAAATGAACCTTAAAATCAGCAATATGCTTGTCATAAGGACCAGTGAGCAGCATGTCATCAACATGCAAAACAATTATCAAAAGCACATCATTAGCACGTTTAACATATAAGGTGCTCTCAGTTGGATTGTTCTCAAAACCATGTGCAATCAAATAGGCATGTATCTTTTCATACCAAGCACGTGGTGCTTGCTCTAAACCATATAATGCCTTCTTTAACGTGCAAACATGGTTTGCATGCCCTTTCTGCACAAAGCCACGGGGCTAAAAAACATACACTTCTTCATGCAAGCCACGGGATTGTTTTAAAGTATGACTGATGTACATTCCAATCATGATGAGCTGCAAGAGCACAAATGCTATGAATAGTAGTCGTTCGAAATGTAGATGCAAAGGTCTCATCAAAATCAATGCCTCTTTCCTGTGCATAACCCTTGGCAACAAGCCTAGCCTTATACCTGTCAACTGTTCCATCAAGCTTATGCTTTAGCTTGTATACCCACTTAGTGCCAATGGCTTTCTTGCTAGGAGGCAAATCACATAAAGAATAGATACCATTCTTCATTATATCATCATATTCAGATTGCATAGCAGCCATCCAATTTTTAGAATTTTGTGCTTCATCAAACGAAACATGCTCATCCTCATCACAGAGACTAGAGGTAGCCATAGCATGGCAATCTGATGCAAAAGAGGCACTATGAGATCCTAAATGAGTACAGTATGACATAGCTGCATCTAATTTGTTGTCACACAAAGTGTGCACGTGCCACTTTGGCATAGTTTTTGCCTCCTCAATATCAGTTCGCTTATCAACAAGTGCATCATGTAAATCTGCATTAGAAATGGAATGATCTGCATCATCACATGAAAGCTACAAAGGTTGAGAAGTTGCCTCATTAGGACCAGCACTAGACTGCCCACCTCTAAAAAGAGGCAGCAAAGTATCATACATGTCTTTGGCGCTAACAGATGTCTCTTTCCTACATGAAAGTATAGGCTGAATAGAATCTTCCACAAAAACAACATTACATCTAACTAAAATGCATTCAGTCTATGGATGATATAGAAGATAGCCTTTGCTTTCAAAATTGTACCCAACAAAAGTACATTTTACTACATTATCATCCAATTTCCTATGATGTTGTTCAAGCACTAATGCATATGCAAGACAACAAAAAATATGCAGGTGATCAACAAATGGCTTACAACCATGCCAAGACTCATATGGAGTGATAGAATGCAATGCTTTAGTGGGACACCTGTTAAGTACATACGCTGCACACATAACAGCCTCAAGCGAGAAACTATGTGGTAAAGCCTGACTCCATTCAACAACTCCATTCTATTGAGGTGTATATGGCATTGTACATTGGTTTTTTATCCCATGTTTAGCCACAAATGCATTAAAGTTAGAAGACATGTATTCCCCCCCTCAATCAGAATGGAGGGTGCCCATGTTACATGCTGATAGATTTTTAGCCAAAACCAAAAACTATTTGAAGCACATAAACACCTTAGACTTTGTCTTCAATGGATATACCCATGCATGCCTAGAAAAATCATGGATGAAAGTCATGACGTAAAGATAGTTTCCAAAAGAGGGTGTCTGCATAGGACCACAAACATCATTATGTACAAGCTGCAATTTTTGAGTGGCTTGAACTAAACCATCTTTTGGAAAGGAGGAATGCTGCATTTTTCCCAAACTATATCGTTCACAAACATGTTTATCGGGTGCCTCAAGTTTGAGCAAAGAGGACACCATTTTTTATTTTTGCATGTGTAGCAAACTTGCAAAATTCAGATGACCAAAGCATGCATGCCAAAGCTTTGCATCTGACATAGCCTGAGAATCATGTACTGCACATGCTAAATCATTCAAAGATTTTCCATAGCCTATGAGCTTATATAGCCCACGACATAAAATACCAGAAGCAATAATCACGTCTCCATTCGATAGATCATGAACTGTACACCTATCATCAATAAATTTCATAACCAAGCTAATCTTGGCTAAAGCCAAAACCGATAACAGATTCTTCTTGATCCCTAGCATAAATAAAGCATCTGACAAAAAGAAAGAACTACCATCAATAGTATTCAGAATGATCTTACTAACTCCCATGACAAGATAATAGGAGTTGCTGGTGCATGTGATAGTATTCCCTATAGGGGCAGGCTCGAGTGAAGTAAAGAAATTGCACTGCGAGGTAATATATTTGGTTGCCCCACTATCAAAATACCAAACATTTGAGTCTACTGCAAACATACATTGCTCATGAGAAGATGAGTCAAAACTGCAAACCGTAGTAAATGCCCATTCTTGGTTCTACACAAGATTAGCAGACTCTGTTTTTGGTGTAGAGGCCTCAGCAACAACCATTCCGGCCTCTTTCTTCTTGGCCTCTTTAGCAGCCACTTTTGGATAGCTCTTAATGAAATGATCATTTGCTTTACAATATTTGCAAATTAATTTTTACTTTTTTGTTTTATTCTCACCTTTGTCTTCCTTCTTTGAATGTGCAACATTTGTAGATTTCTGCATACTAATAGATGAGCTCCATTTACCTTTGTCCTTGTGACTAGCTAGGAACGCTTGATCTACAACACGCATAATAGACCTATTCTACCTAGACTGTGTTGGAATCAATATCCTATTGGTCAAACAATATTCTTCTATTGGTCAAATTGTTTAGGTATAACAACATATGTAGACTTGGGACCTAGTTCCTCTACAAGAAGACGTGCGCCCTTCGTATATCTAGATATTTTTAAGACTCTTTCTACAAGTGAAATGAAAAAGGCAACTTGGTTAGATCATAACGTTCCCAACCTATCCACACGGGTTCGATTCCTAATTCCAGTAGTGCAGAAATGTTATTTTGTTTGACATGCTTTTGGGTAAAGCAACCAACGGATGAACAACGCGAACGCGTTTGATTTATTCTAACGATTACGATCTTGAGTTATGCTTTTGGTATAGCTTTTCATGGACAAAGAATACTATAAAAACACAAGCTTGGGCTCACTTCTATTATCCTTCACCTAGTATTCAACACAAGCTTGGAGCTTGGACCTCAATAGAGGTGGTGTTTCGTCTAGCACATGGGGCAGCCATGGTGCTAACTTGAAGCATGTCGAGGAGCAGCTATGGAGTTCTTCTTAATGATTCTTCTTGGAGAAGATGAAGGCTGTGCTCACACTCTAGCTCATGGAGAGGAGGTTATCTCTTGTTCATGGCAAGAAGACTTGGTCATTAGCAGCTTGATGGTGAGGATCGGCCGTCTACATGTAGTTGAAGATTATCTTCTACAAGAGGATGTCGGGCTATGTCAAAGACATTGGATGGTGTTTAACATAAGATTTACATCTTACGTTAAGTATTCAGGTACATATTCTCTTTATGCACACAGGTACTACTTGAATTTTATGGAGGCAGTAGCATTCATATCAGGAGGAGTCCTATTCAGCATAGGTACAAGAGAAACAGTATGTATATGCTTTATGCTTATTTTGATGAGGTGTTTGAGAAGGTGTGTTCACATGACTTTGAGGATTTCCGGCAACAAACTTGTTAGCATCCTTTGCTACTTTTTAAGTATGTGATCTTTTCACACACGTATCTGACTTAGGGTCTTCCATAGCCTAAAGTTCAGATGAGGGTTTGTTGATTATCAGTTTCACACTGATCCTTCCTCTTTCAGTCACTCATATTCACTCTTCTATAACCTATTAGGTCACACATCTCATGTATATTCAGATTTCTGCCCATACATCTGAATATGTTTGTTACATTGTACATTCACTCATTCATCTATTTCTCATCACATAGAGTGGTTGAGAGTTTTGCTCCCACATTGTACATTGAACATTGGTATATATGATACTATGAGTAAGCGATGGCTTACGTAACATCTTACACATGTCGTCTATTCTTTCTCTATCTTTATCTCTTTCATCTGTATGATTAAGTTGTCGTATGTTCATGTTTTGTCAATATTGAAGATTGCTAGATTCTGTGTTGTATATGTTGGACCTATGGAACCATGGACCTATGATATGAGCCAAGGGCCTACCTCACTTCCAACATTTGGTATCAGAGCACTAAGGTTTTGGTTTCAAAACTTTAGGTCTTTGGCATCAATGCATTAAGGCTCATTCAGATTCCCAGGTTTTCTAGACTTCCAAGTTTACAACATATGATTTAAGAGCATCTTCTAACATTTGACATTTGACTTACACACTTAATCTAGATGAGTAGAGATTTGAGAATTAGACAATTCAGTTACATGTGTATTCATCCATGTGGAGTATGAAGTTGAGGATCTGTTAGCAGCCGAATATTTTTTGACGAGTATGCAAATACTTTACAAAAGTATTGTTTGAAGACCCAGACTTGATGAAGAGAAGACTACTTCAAATTCAAGGAAGAACAATGGTTTAGAGAAGATGAAGGAATCAGATCAACATCAAATCACAGGTATCAGTTTCTACTATCAGATTATCATTTGCAAGTCATGTCTTAGAAGAGCAGCTATGAAGAGATTTGAAGGTTTCAAAGAGTGCTTTTATACACTTTCAGTCATTTGAAAGTTAAAGGCTACATCAAAACAGGTATCTAGAGGTTTTTCTAGAGAGTTTTGAGAAATCTCTTTCATGGCAAGAAAGTTCATCTAAGAAGACAAATGTAAAGATGGGATGAGTTTTTCAGCCAATTTTGTGTTGTAAGTTGGTTGAATATCAAGGTACAAATGTGATCTAGAGATAGTAACTCTAGAAGGGTAATTCATCATTCAAAAAAAGATTGGTGAATTTAGTCGTTTCAGACATTTGAAACAACATTTTGATTCAAAGATATGAGGAGATGATAAAACATGATTCTATATTCACTTCCATTTGTATACCATGTTTGTTTTATCTCTTACTCTTAGTATTAGAGGAAGAGAAAAGTTCATTTGAAGAAGTCAAGAGTGTTTGCTACTTCAAGATGAAGAAAACAAAAGGTATGGAAGAGAAGTTTGAAGATGTTGACATGATCAGGTGGAAGAAAGATGCAGAAAAAGAAAGTCCATCATTTCCAAAAGAAAAGTAAGGCTTCCTTTTCTCTTATATTTTCCATATACTTTTCCTATTTTATCCTCTACACCCAAAGACAATTCTACAAGAACATCTTATGTGAAGAAGAAGCAGTTTCTTATTTTGCATGATACTTGGTCATGATTTAGTAGATTTGACAAAGAATTGCATTGAGAGAAAGAAAAAGCAGCAAATATATGTTTTAACTCATATTTATGAGTTATATATAAGTTGAAGCTTTTGAGCAGGTGTAGCTCAAGCGTAAGCACCACCTCCTTTACTTGTCAATTCGCGGAGACGTGAGGACCGGTATGAAGACCACGAGCAAATGAAGGCACAAGTGCGTGAGTGAAAGCACACAATCATGCACACACATACACACACACGTGCACCAAGTAAGATCAAAGAGAGGAACAATGGAAAGCTTCAATTGCAAACAAGTTCTCTTACAAAAGCTCTATTCTCTAACAAGCTAACCCCAAAAATGAGCTCTCTAGCTCTTTTTATAGTTTTTTGACTAGTTTTGGCCCTGTCCAGACCTAGTGTCCGGCCTAGTTAAAAATTAGGTTCTAGGGCTTATTTGAGGGCTCAAACGAAGTCTAAAAATTATGAAAATTGGTACGATGGTACTTCTAATACTCCTCAAGCTCGAGGACTCCTCGGTTTGAACAAAATGGAGTTATAAAAATAGATAATGGCATTTACAATGGTTTTTAGTGATGAAAATCACTATTTTTGTAGGGGATTCTTCTGAAAATTTGACATACACCTCTTGGAGCTCCCTACTTGCTCCCTCTTCTTCTATGTCCACTTCTTTGATGTGATTCCATGTTTTATGCTTGACCTTGAGTTCCAACACTCTCCCCCCTCTCGAGTCTGTCGTACCTGACAGACCCTTGTTGTAAGGGTTGTTCCATGTAGTGCTTTGAGAGGTGGTGTCCATCCTTTGTATGAGCTTGTTCCTTGGATTCCAGCAAGAATGTGTCATTGTGAGCTTTCAAAACTGCAAGTTGCTCAAAAGAGGTTGTCAAGATTGATTTGGAGCAACTACTGGCTTCAATTTGCTTCCGAGATATGGATGTTGTTCCCATGACGTCCGCTAGCTCTTCCAAAGATGATGTTGAGAGCAGTCATGCCAACTACTCATAACCCATAATGAGTGATGGGTAGTGTGTTTGTGCATGGGTTGAAAAAAATATGTGCCTTGTGCACGGCCTTGTAATGTAGCCCTACGCATGCTTACTTGGAAAATGCATTGGAAGAAGTATGGTGCAAAAATTGCGGGTCTTGAGCTAAGTGCTCAAGGGTATGCTGACGAAGAGGTTTCCTAATCTATCATGGTTATGGTGTTGCCAGAGTAAAGATGCTTACCGTGGTGAAGGGTTGGTTGATGTCTGTCTCTTCAGTTGTATATTTGTGATGGAACATTGGCGATGAATGTCCATGTTGCTAGTCCACCGAAAAGTGTTTTGAGTGCCTGGTTCTATCTTCTCGTTTCAAAGCAATGTTTGCCAAATACTGAGAATTGAATTTCTTTATATTCTTTGACAAACAACATTGGGTAACTACACCAAGCATAGTTTCACATATTCTCTTTAGTTGACCATAAGCAGGAGTCTACTCATCTAGTATACAGACAAGGATTTTCGGGGTACCAAACAAACTCTTGCAAATATCTCCTTGGATGCTCTCATACATACAGTAGTTAAGCATCACTCAAGTTGTGGACCTTCAAGATCTTCACTTCCACCATGGTAAGGGGAAACCATAGGTGTGGATGCCATGTTCATGCTAAGTTCTTGACATCTACCAGATAAGGCAGCAATTACATCATCTGCTAGCCGAGACACACTTCTATCCAAACTGATAAATGCCCAGTAATCGATGGTTCAATCTTCAACTATGCATGACTCATTCATGTTCCATGAGCGAAACCTGGGAACAAGTTCTTCCTCTCTTTCTTTTTTTTCTTTTTTCTCTCTCTTTTTTTTTTTAGGAACAATATCACAAAACAAGAAGACAGATTTTAGTATCAATCAGTAAAAATCTTTGACATACGTCAATGTGCTCTTGTGCCTGGGATTCTCAAGTGTGTCTATGCACAGCTGTGTAATGTGGCCCTATATAATGCATACTTTAGAAATGCATGACCTGAATGGTGCAAAAGACAAGGTTGTGCAAGGAGCACATGGTTGTCGCTCGTCGAGGCCTGATGTCACTTGCAGATGTTGGTGTCATCTTTGTTGGAGGTATCCATTGGATCTCGAGATGACCACTGATCCTTCCTCTTTATAGGGATCCATTTTAGAACAGCCTTCGGCACTGTAGAGATTACTTTAGGCGTCTTCCTCTTTGGATGCATTCTGAACTGTGGTATCCAGTGTGGTTGGCGCTTTGGTTCGATGGAGGCTACTTGTACTTTTGGCTTCCAAACCCATATCCTTTTTGCACGTCTTCCTACTATTGTTGAAGAGCTGATTTGATCTTCTTTCGGTCTCTGTATGTGGTTCTTACCCTCTTCTCTTTTTGGCTTCTGTGTTGAGACCTTTCGCATGTGGGAGAACATAGGTTGTTGTAGATGTAAGAGCTTCTTAGGTACCCACATCTGTAATCGCCCTTGTTGGGCTACAACTAATTTCTTAGGCACCCAAACTTGTTGGATACCTTGTGATTGAGCTTGTCCGAGCTGCTTCCTTCGTCTTCTGACCTGGTTGGCTTGCCTGGATGGGATTTGTAGGGGCAAGGCTGGTGGTTTCTCTCCTTTGCGTACCCAGATCTGCGTCATGCTCGGAACTGCTTTCTTATCGAATGGTGTCTTTCTGTTTGATGTAGCAATTGTCGTGATCGGTTGTGTTTGCCTCTGTGGTGGACTTACTAGTGTGGCTACTTGATTCTTTGG
Source organism: Ceratopteris richardii (assembly GCA_020310875.1). NCBI lineage: Eukaryota > Viridiplantae > Streptophyta > Polypodiopsida > Polypodiales > Pteridaceae > Ceratopteris > Ceratopteris richardii. Next base: position 53,202,788 of record CM035432.1, on the reverse strand, counting down.
AGAAGAAGAAAGATCCACCCGCCTTCGAACCTGTTCTTCCACGATTGACTCCTTCTGCATCATAGAGCTTTTGACACATACAACATCTTCTTCCATATGATTAGTCTTAGAAGAGCTAAGAGAGTGTGTGGTGCCATGATTTGGGAGCATGCAGTTCTCTAATTCTAATGTAATGCATTGTTCATGTACCCAAACTTGAAGAATTTGACTTCTTAGGTTTAAGTTGACTGCACTGTCATAAATCCAATCTTGTCCTAAGACAAGTGGTTCTGTAAGGTTCTCATCTTGACACACTAGCACTTTGACTTTCATTGGAACATCTTGCAGGTAGATGGGAAGTTCCACCTCGCCCAAACAAGGGGTTTCCACACCTCCCAATCCTATGAGATAAGCTTCTATGGGATTGATGTTCAACTGCAAGTCTTGGCAGTAGGAAAGTCTAACTGCACTACTTGCTGCACCTGAGTCAATCAATGCTTTCACAGTCCTTGCATCCTTTCCTTGTCCTATCTCTATGGTCTCAAAGGGTCTTCGGTCAATGACTTGAGAAGTCGCTATGCCTGACTTTTGGCACATATCCATGTGATATTTTGGAGCTTTTGAGTTGACATCTAGGCCTAATCGCCTTAACTTATTTCGCCTAATACGCTCTCTGGCCTCTGCCTATGCTTCTTCTCTCACTCTTAACTCTTCTTCTTTTCGTTTCTTAGCATTGTTGAGTCTCATAAGCATATCCTCTGTAAGAGGTTCTTGGTATAACTTGACTCTACAACCACTGATATAGTTTGGCAAGATGTCTCCTTCTAGAGTGGCCAACTGAACTGCATCGCTAATGGAAATTCTATTAATGATCATGGGTCCATATCCTCTTTTTTCCAACTTACGGGCATGTTGTTTTAGTGTGTAAACCAACACTAGATCTCCCTCTTTCAATCCCTTATCTTTGATGTGTGCATCAAAGTATGCCTTTTGCCTCTTCTTTGCAGCATAGATACCTGCCGCTGCGCGTAGCCTTGTCTCACCTAAGCGTTCTAGATCAAAGATCCTAGAGGACAATTCATGTCCATTCCATTCATGCTCTTGTGCTACCTTTAAAGCTGGGATTAGGAAATCCAATGGTAGCACCGCATTCTGTCCAAAAACCATCTGAAATGGGGTGGCATTGAGTACCGTTTTGTAGGCAACTCGATAAGCCCAAACAACATGATGAAGTTGTTTGTCCCGATCAGAGCGTTTATTATTTACCAGTTTTGTCAATACGTTACAAAGGATCTTATTGGTACTCTCGGCTTGTCCGTTAGCTTGTGGGTGATAAGGGGCAGACTTCTTATGTATCACCAAGAATTCGGAGAAGATTTTCAATGACTTCATTCAAGAAGTGTGTGCCTCTATCACTTACTAACTCTATCGGTAATCCATATCTCGTGAACACATTCTCGAATAAGAACTTAGCCGTAGTCTGAGCATCATTCTTTGTGGTGGCTTTGACTTCTACCCACTTTGTAAGGTAATCTGTGGCTACAATAATATACTCTGCATGGGAGTTTCTAGCTGGGGGGTTAATAGGACCTATGAAGTCTATGCCCCACTTCGAAAATGCATGCCCTCCCATCATTGGCCTCAAAGGCATCTCATCTTTTCTAACTGGATATTGTGCACGTTGGCATGTTTCACATTTCTTCACATAGGTATGTGCATCCATATGAAGAGTGGGCCACCAAAGTCGTGAGAATAGAATGGTCTTGATTACTCGATCAGGACCAAAGTGTCCACCTGCGACACTGCTGTGTGCAGTTTCTAAGACTTTCAAATAATCTGATTCATGAACACACAGTCTTAAGTAACCATCTTTGCCTCTTCAGTATAAGTTGTCTCCTACTAAGGCATAGCCTTGAGCTTCTTGCTCCATGTTTCGTCTTCTTGCTAGACTAGCCTCTTTGGGTAATCTTCCCGATCTCATAAACTCTACCAATGGAGCACTCCAATCTGGAATTAATGATACTTGATAAAGGGTCGCATGCTCCACTGGTGGTCTCTCTCTGCACATTGGACAATTCTTGATCCACTCATGTATTGCTTTGTCCATGCTAGGCCAATACACTCCTAAACGTTTCAAATTATGCAATGTTCGTTGTTTAGAATAGTGATTTCCTAGCATTCCTTCATGGGCTTGTTGCAACCAACTACTATGTTCATCATCCTCGACACAACAAGCTAATACACCCTCAGTATCTTGTTTGTACATGCTTCCTGCCAATATGTGATATTTTTGTGATCTTACAATTTCTTCTTGTGATGTTTTCACATTCTTATTTGCAGGGCCAAAGGTGAGGACTGGTACCAACTTATTTGCCCATTTGGGAACAACTTCCAAATCGAACAGATAAGCATCAGGTACGTCATCAGACACTCCTTGCGGTGACTCTCCTAAAGTAATGCGAGAAAGGTGATCTGCCCTAAGGTGGGTTCTAACTTTCCTGACAACAACTTCAAAGTCATATTCCATTAGTAAGAGGAACCATCTTACTAAGCGTCCAGTATTGCAAGGTTTATTGACCAAATATAGCAAAGCTTGATGATCAGTGAAAAACTTGAACTTGTTGGCCAATAAATAGTGTCTAAACTTCTTCACAGCATATACCATGCCTAAGCCCTCTCGCTCAGTTGTGGTATAGTTTCGTTCAGCTGCAGTGAGCTGTCTACTAGCATATGCTATGGGCAAATCTAAGTTTCCTTCACTTGTGGGTTGTGCAAGCACACATCCTATGGCATGATTGGATGCATCCACATGGACATGGAATGGCTTATTCCAATCAGGAGTGGTCAGTATTGGTGCTGTGCACAAACATTTCTTCAGTTCATTGAAAGAATTCTCACATTCATCGTTCCACTCAAAATTAGACAACAAGGCATAAAGGGGTCTAGCTATGATCGCGTACATGTGGATAAACCTACGGTAATATCCACAATGGCCCATAAAGGCTTGTACCTCTTTAACATTCCTTGGCCTTGGTAGCTCCACTATGGCTCGTACCTTATCTTCATCTGTTGAGATTCCATTCTTAGAAACAATATGACCTAAGATTTTACCTTGACGCACCATGAACACACACTTTTCTGGGTTGAGACACACTCGATATTCTCTACACTTGTTGAAGATTTGTCTGAGCTCAGGGATGTGAAACCTTCTTTCTTGGGAATGAGCACATAAATCATCCACATACACTTCTAAGCTCTTTCGCAAGAACTCTTTGAAAACATGACACATGAGCCTTTGGAATGTTGCAGGTGCATTGGTGAGCCCAAATGGCATCACACGAAATGCAAAGATTCCCCACTCTGTAGCAAAAGCTGTTTTGTGTTGATCTTCTGGGGCAATGGCTACTTGATTGTCACCTGAAAACCCATCAAGGAAGCTATAAACTTCCTTGCCTGCAACACGCTCCAAAAGGTGTTCCGTGATTGGAAGTGGATAACTATCTCTGATCGTAGCAGCATTAACTTTTTTCAGGTTAATACACACTCGCAACTTCCCATTCTTCTTGGGTACCACTACAATGGGGGACACCCATTCAGTATGCTCAATTTCATAGATGAATCCAGCTTCAATCAACCTATCAATTTCTTCTTTTATTTTGGATGCATAGGTATCATTATATGTGTAGGGCTTCTGTTTGGTGGGCTTGGCATCAACAGTCATGGGGATAGTATGAGAGCAAATTCTTGGATCTACCCCTTTCAAGTCTCTATAGTGCCACGCAAACACATCCCTATATTCCCTTAATAGGGCTACAAGCTCCATTTCTTCTCTCGCACTTAGGTCATCTCCTATATATGTGCATCTCTCTTCGTTCTCTTCGATGGTCACTACAATCTTCTTGGTCTTTTCTTTATTATCATATGATTCTCCTATGATGGCCTCTCTCTTAGGCATTCGTACCAAAATTTTGTGGTCGTCAACTTCATATTTCTTGAAGTTTTCTGGTACTTCAAACAATGATTCCTCCTCTTCTTCTTTCACTTCTTTTCTTTTCTTTTTCTTTTGACTGCTCTCACTTCCATCCTTTGAATTTACCGTTTTAATACTTGTGAGAGGTTCTTCTTCTTTCTAGGTGAACACTCCTATATCTTCTAGATAGTGCTACTCTGAGTTAAAGCAACTATCCATCACAATGGACTCTATATCATCGTCATTCTCTTCTTCTTCTATGACATCACTAGGGTCACATTCTTCTAGCAAGGGCTGACACATGAACACTGAGATATCATAACCCTCCTCATCACAATGAGGTGTCCATTGTTCTTCATTGACAGCAATGTCCATGGTGGCTAAGATTTCTGGCCAGCCATGAGGCTCAAATTCCTCATCTGGAAAGATCATCGGTGTATAGGCTGGGTCTTTAATTGGTCTATCTCCTGGCAAAGTTCCTTCTTCTCTTGCCTTTAAACGTTTTTCCTCTTCCTCTGCGACCTTGCACATCCACAAATGAGTATCTTCATGCAACCATGATGGATTAGGTGAACTTTCAGAATGCACAGAGATTGAATCTTCTTTTGCTTTGTGGATAGGATTCCACTGTAGGGGTGGTACATCTCTGAAGGAGTAATCCTTCAAATTGACCTTGGTAGTGACCCCTAAGTGCTGCAAGTACAAGGAGTTGGTTCCCCAATCCTGTACTATTTGCAATTGTCGTAGGAAGGGTCTTCCTAGGATCATCTCATAGACATTATTTTTCTCAAAGTCACATATAGCAAATGTGTGCTCAAACTCTACACCACAAGTGGTTAGAGTTATCCCTTCTAGCAATCCGAGAGGTCTTTCAAAATGACCATCAGCCATTTGAAGCTTCATTCTAGTTGGTCTTAATGTTGGCTTGCCCCATTGCTTCCACAAGGAGGTGGTCGCAATAGCAACACCAACACCTGAATCTATGATTGCTTTGGTTGTGTAACCTTGGTAGGTGATTGGAAGATAAGTATTACCTTCTTCACCCTCACACATGTCCCCTATTTTGTCTAGAGGTATCTCTGGTACCCTTTGCTTGGAGCCTGCTTTTGGCATGTTGGAATCAAGTTCTGGAACCTAATCCTTCACATGATTCCAAAGCTCAGGTTTTGCTTTGAGCAGCTCTTCTACAGTGAGATGACACTGAACCTTAGTGTTCTTCACGACATCCGTGTTCCTTGGAACCACTGAGTCTTCATTTCTTACTAGTATTGTGGGAGCTCTAATATGGAGAGATTCAGATTCCCATGGGCCTGGAAATTGAGGCAGTTCTTCTAAGGTATTAGATTCAAAATCTAACCTTTTGGTCTTCTTGTTGTTCTGCTTCATCTCCGTAAATAGATGGAATGTCTTGGGGAAATTAATCATGAAGATCATCAATCTCAGGAATAGGAGGGGAATTACCCTTCTCCTTGGCCCATTTCTCTTCTTGTATTTCCCGCAAGAACTCTTGAGAGTACTATTGAATTGAATGAGGTATTCCTGGATTCGTGGAATTAGGAACATAAGCTCCCATTGGTGGTGAGCTTCCTCTTTCAATAACTGGTTGAGCCTGTGGAGGTAAAGAAACTTGTGGTTTGTTTACCAAGTGCTCTAATCGTTCTAGTAAGCCCTGGAAATGCAAATCCGTTTTGACAGAGTTTGTCTGATTGAACTTTTGACTAGTCTCAAGTATAGCTTGAGCTTGTTCTACCATTTTCATGCACATTTTCATCCGTTCAATCTCTAAATCTGCTCTAGGGTAACTCTTGTCTAGGTTTGCAGCTGTAGGCCCTTCTTGAAGTCGAGCCTGGTAGGCCTTGAACATCATGTCCAAACCTTCTGGGGTTGGATCTGCAAGAATAGACCCTGATTGCGGCCTATTTACAATGGGTGGTGGGGTGGGATGAGGTGGAGTGGATGGAGTTTCGGCATGCGAGGGGCTTTGAGATGCAATGTCTTCTATTTTTGTTTTCGCTTCTTTTAAGCTTTCTTCTAGTTCCGATAAACTTTTATTCCACTTGCAATTGGCCTTCTCTCTGGTATCCTTCCATGTTCTTGTTTTCCTTTTACTAGGCTCTCCTGATTCACTGGACTCTGATTGTTCTGCTGGTTTATCCTGTTTTAAGGCTTGTGCTCTAGTGACAGCTTGTATAGGAGCCACATTGCTACTACTTGAACTTGAATCTACCACTAAGCCTACCACATTAATGGGTGTAATCTTGGGTGCACTGGAGGGGTTTCTTGGACAATCTCTGGGGAGATGGTCTTTGCCACAATCAGGACAAAAAGCCTGTATTGTGATAGCATGTCCTTGACTCGAAGATGGTGGGTGGGGACAGTCACGAATGAAATGGTCACCATGACATCTGAAACAAGATCCTCTAGGGGCTTGTGGTCGCATTTGTCTCAATTGGGGCCTAGGGTTAGGATTTGTGTACATGACATTGGAGTATTTTGGCTCCCAATTTTGCTCCATAGATGGTGCCTCATATTGATACGAGAAAATCTCACTATGTTCAGGTGACTCTGTATAATAAGCATGTGGACTACCTTCATGGGAGTAGTCTGAACTATGAGCATGAGAGTCATTATCTGGTATCAATGGGGTTAGTGGCACCAATGCTCTATTTGGGTTTTCCTCTCCGACAGCATATTTGACTGGAATCACGTTGGCAGGAGCTGGTGGTTGGTTTCCTAAGACTGGTTGTGGCCTATATTGTGCCTGATATTGCTGTTGTGGTCTATAATATGGCTGTTGGTATTGGTTTTGATACCTACCTGGTTGGTAAGGTTGTTGATAATTCTGTCTAACAGCCTGCCTATTATAGGGACAATCTTGAGCCGTATGGTTTGTGTACTTCCTTTCAATAGTGCAGTATGGGGTATTCCTTTCTCTCACATTCTGGTTGTGCATTGGGCATACATTAGCCATGTGGTCGCCTCCGCAAGTATAACATCGATTCAATGGGGGTGACTCTCTGTGTTTGTCTATTTTGGACTCCCAGCTTCTTGGCAACTTGCTCGGCTATCTCCTCTATTTCCGTGGAGATTTTTGAAGTATGACTAGTAGAACTATCTGAATCCTTATAGAGTTTGGATAATCCTAACTCCTCACCCAAGTTATCTTCTATGTCAATGCATGTCCGCACACACTCTTCTATGGATCTAGGCTCTTTCAGGTACACATATGATCTTAACTTTGTGCTCAGTAAGCCATCTAAGAACAAAGCCACTTGTTTGGCTGGTGTGGGTAACTCTGGAGTAGGGCATCTTTCTAGGTACTGTCTGAACCTTCTACCTGCTAGTCGCACTGTTTCTTGGGCTGTCTGCTTGAAACTGTGGATCAGGGATGATGTGTTATGCCTGATACCACTCTTGGAAAATTCTACAATGAATTCGTCTAGCAGTTGACCTATATCGCGATAGTTGCGACTACTCAGTGGTTGAAACCAAGCTAAGGCACTGCCCTTAAGAGTCAGACCAAATGCGTCGTACTACGTGAACAAATCCTCAACCTGTTCAGCTCTTAACACTTGTTTGAACTCGGCCACATGATCATAAGGATCTCCTGACCCGTCAAAATAATTCTTCATTGCCTTGATCACTTGAGTGGGTCTAAGGGTTCTTGGGTGCTCTCGGGGTCTAGGCAATGGAAAATCATGTTCATCTCTTTGTTGCCTATGTGCTTGATTTCTCTCTCTTTCAGGTCTTTCATTTTCAAATCCTGCTCTATTTCTACCCACCGTGTGTGCAAAACTTACCTCAGGTCTCTCTCTAGTTCTTTCTCTTTGGGCTTCATGAGCTTGGGATGATCGTACTCCTTGGAGGCCATGGGAAACATTGGATCTTGGTGGAGGGAAAATCAATTCATTCTTCCAAGTATATGCATGTCTATCATGTTCTGTTACCAAGAATATCTTCTCTGATGTGTTATCCAGGTAGACAACTTTGCCTGGTATCTCAGGATCTTTGAATTCATAGATGATAACTATGCCCAATTGGCTAGGTTGATCTGGCTTGAATCTCCAAAAGGCTTCCTCTGTTTCTCTATTCAAGAAGAGTTCTATGCTTTTGTTGTCTTGATGGATCCAATCTGGTGTGATCACTCTGGTCAGAACTGACTTACCTCTAGGAGTATGGGGTCCTTGTCCTACATTTCCTTGTTCTAGGTCTCCTATCTCATTCTCATGAATGACATTTCCAAACTCATCGGTCCTATCTGGTTGGTTGGTAACCACATACATGGTTCCTTCCTTATCAATGTATGAACCCTCTTCGAACTTGACCATCGGGTGTTCAAGTCCAAAGGATTGATCTGGATTTTTGAGTTGGACCACTGATCGCCTCAAGCCATCCTCATAGATGCGAGCACCTAATCGGTTGGTCCGAATATATTCCAACTGTGTCTTATAGGGACCTTCTGGTGTTTGCAGATGGGCAGTCCCTGAGCCACCTGTAGGTTCTCCCATGCTAAAAGACATTTCTGAATCACTTGTGTCTGAACTTAGTAAACGATGACCACTTAGTTGTTGTGCCCAAGACTTGGATGTATGGTTGACACTAGCCTCAGAAGATCTAATGCTTTGTTTATCCTTGCCTAAGTGTCTACTAGATCTCAGGTTCATAAGCTTTAGTCAAGAGTCCTAATTTTCCCTTTGGTATGGTTCAAAATTCTTTGGAGCCCCCTTGGTTCCCTAGTCCCACTTGAGGGTCAACTTCAAATTATCCTATCTCAAACTCAATGCGTTATTCTTGAAAAAAACAGTTGAGATCGTGTAGGATTCAAAACAAGCTTTCCAACGAGCTATAGAGCTCAAAAAATGGACTTTGGATGAAAAAGTTATGTCATCAGGCTCCTGGGGGTCAAAACAGGCAAACAGGACCTTTGGAGAAAATCGTGATTTTGTGAACTTTCAAAGAATCGCGATGCTGTGAAATCAAAAAATCGCGATGTTGAGCACAAAATCGTGTTTTTGAAAATCGCGATTTTGAGCAGAAAATCGTGATTTGAAAATCGCGATGTTGAGCACAAAATCGTGTTTTTGAAAATCGCGATTTTGACTCAGAGAATCGTGATTCACAAAATCGTGTTTTTGGCTGAAAATGGTGATTTGTGAGAATCGCGATTTTGAGCCCGCTGAAAATCGTATTTTCTCAGAATCGTGTTTTTGGCATGAAAATCGCGATGTTGAGCAGAAAATCGTGTTTTAGAAAATCGCGAAGTTAAGCACAAAATCGTGTTTTTCGACATGAAAATCGCGATTTTGAGCACAGAATCATGTTTTTTGTCATGAAAATCGCGATTTTGAGCACAGAATCGTGTTTTTTGACATGAAAATCGCGATTTTGAGCACAGAGTCGTGTTTTAGAGAATCGTGTTTTTTGACATGAAAATCACGATTTTGAGCACAGAATCGTGTTTTAGAGAATCGTGTTTTTTGGCATGAAAATCGCGATGTTGAGCACAGAATCGTGTTTTAGAGAATCGTGTTTTTTGACATGAAAATCGCGATTTTGAGCACAGAATCGTGTTTTTTGGCATGAAAATCATGATGTTGAGCACAGAATCGTGTTTTATAGAATCGTATTTTTTACTGAAAATCGTGATTTTTTGAGAATCGTGATTTTTTGAGAATCGTGATTTTGAGTAGGGAATCGTGTTTTCTCAAAAATCGTGTTTTTTTGACTGAAAATCGTGATTTTTTTGAAAATCGCGATTTTGAGCACAGAATCGTTTTTTTTTTGAAAATCGCGATTTTGAGCAAAAATTCATGTTTTTCACAGAATAGCCTTTTTCACAAAATCGTGTTTTTACTGAAAATCGTGATTTTTTGCTGAAAATCGTGATTGGTGAGAATCGCGATTTTGAGCAGAGAATCGTGTTTTTACAGAATCGTGGTTCACAAAATCGTGTTTTCACAGAATTGTGTTTTCACAACATCGTGTTTCTCAGAATCGTATTTCTTTTGGCTGAAAATCGTGATTTGTAAGAATCGCGATTTTGAGCACAATCACAGAATCGCGATTTTGAGAATGACCACAGAATCGTGATTCTTTCAGCCAACTTTTAGGCGGGAAAACAGAAAATCGTGATTTTTCAAAAAAATTTGAATTTTCACAGAATCACGATTTTCATCACAGAATCGCGTTTTTTGGCGAGAACTTCGAATTTCTGAGCGTCGAGCAATGGCGAGCTCCATATGTGCAGAAAATCATGAAAAAACACAGCGCTTGCTCTCCCTTGCACTTCCTAACTCCTCCTCGCACAATAATGCATGAAAGATGGTATGAAAATGATGAAAATGCACTAAAAAAAACAAGAATTTTCTATGAAGAAGAAGATGGAAGAAGATGGAGATGGTGATGGTGATGAAGATGAAGAGGAAAAAACAGAAAATGAACGGAAATGACAGTTTTTTTACCTTCCAACATCGCAAATCTATGATCTTACCATCACAACGCTCGTCCTTGAAGCTCTCTCCCCGGCAACGGCGCCAAAATTTGGTGTAGCTCAAGCGTAAGCACCACCTCCTTTACTTGTCAATCCGCGGAGACGTGAGGACCGGTATGAAGACCACGAGCAAATGAAGGCACAAGTGCGTGAGTGAAAGCACACAATCATGCACACACATACACACACACGTGCACCAAGTAAGATCAAAGAGAGGAACAATGGAAAGCTTCAATTGCAAACGAGTTCTCTTACAAAAGCTCTATTCTCTAACAAGCTAACCCCAAAAATGAGCTCTCTAGCTCTTTTTATAGTTTTTTGACTAGTTTTGGCCCTGTCCAGACCTAGTGTCCGGCCTAGTTAAAAATTAGGTTCCAGGGCTTATTTGAGGGCTCAAACGAAGTCTAAAAATTATGAAAATTGGTACGATGGTACTTCTAATACTCCTCAAGCTCGAGGACTCCTCGGCTTGAACAAAATGGAGTTATAAAAATAGATAATGGTATTTACAATGGTTTTTAGTGATGAAAATCACTATTTTTGTAGGGGATTCTTCTGAAAATTTGACATACACTTCTTGGAGCTCCCTACTTGCTCCCTCTTCTTCTATGTCCACTTCTTTGATGTGATTCCATGTTTTATGCTTGACCTTGAGTTCCAACAGCAGGCAGCTTATATGTTCCCTCAAAGGATTCTTGGTGTGTCAATACATAGCTACTTGGTATATGACAAGTTACAGAGACGTATATTTCTTCTTTATCTAACTCTTGAGGTAAAAGAGTTTTTTAGCACATGTTGAAGACTTAGGTTGAGGTTTTATGTTTGGAAAAGGTTACCTCATATTCAGTATTTTCAGAAACTTCAGAAAATTCAGAATCTTGTTGATGTACAAGTCAATGGAGAATCTACTTTCAGTGATTGTCTTGTTTTTAGGATACATGCTTGTATTCAAAAAGGTGTTCCATCATATCCTATCACTTGATTGAGAAGTGGAGTTAGCCAAAATAAAATCAAGCAGGTACTGTCACATTTCACCTGGGTAAAATATGAAAGTTATGAAGTATCAACTTGTAGCTTTTGGAGTTCTCAAGGTGAGAAGTTTGTCCACTTATGTTTCAAGTAGGAGTTACAGATTCTTGGAAAGGATTTGTGTGAAGAAAAGTTTTACAACTTTATGTGAAACATGGATACTTAGAGACATTCAGGTAGCAAATCAAACATTCAGACATGAAGGTTTGATAAGAGCAGATTCTACACAAGAGAGATCATTGATCTTGAATGATCATGTATGATCTTGAGTTTTTATGAGTGAGTTGTCTATCCTTTGTTTGTGAAGATTCTTAACATTGGAAAAAGATTCAGGTTCTATCAGATTTGTCTTGTAGAAAGATAGAAGATACTTCTTATGTTACAGAAGGTTATGAATCCTAAAATGCTTTCAGCAAGGTTTTGTTATGTTAGGATCAGCTAATCTTATTCTATAATTTGGAAAGCTGAGGAATGACATGGAAAGCTATTGACATGTGTATAGTGCTAATAAAAAGGGTTCAAAGATTTTGTTTCCGATATACAGGTATTGATCACTGAAGATCAGAATTATGAAGAAGGACGTCCAAAGATTTCATAAAGTCTGATATAATTTGAAGAATACTGGATACTAGTGTTACGTCATCCAAGGGGTGATGAAACATGAAGACTTATTTTCAGCCATATGTAAAAGAATGCAGAATCATACCTTCAAGTATTCATATTTTAGGTATTCCTATATTTCCTTTGTCAGGTTCTCTTTATGTTCCATCTTTAAAAGAAGAAGGAAGAAGAAGAATGTTTGGAGAAAGTTCATGTTAGGATGTTCCTATTCAGGAGAAGGTTCCAAAATTCTATTGAAGAGAAGCTTGATATTTCAGAAAGGTATATTTGAGAAGTGCGCACATATATGTTTATACCAGGTTGTGAAGGAGAGAGGTATGAAGGATTTAAAGGATGAAGACATGATGACATCATAGATTTTTTGACTCATATTTTAGTTGATTTCAGTGGATTTCAATTGAGTTGAGTTGATTTGACTTGAGTACAGTCAAAGATGAACCAGCGTTGTTCATGATACACTAAGTTGTGAGTTGATAGTCACAAGTTCCAGGATTCAGTTCCTGATTTTGTTTAGTGTATTTACATGACGCGGCAGAAGTACGTTGAGAGACCTTTTTGTAAGGTAAATGCAAATATATGGATCCTAGTGTATATTTTCAGGTTTTTGAAAACAGGAGATAGCAGGTTTGGAGACAGTTCATGCTACATTTGTTGTCAAACAGTGATTGCTTGATGTGTACACTATTGGATATCTAGTTTACATATTTTCTCAAGTATTATGGTTCATATTCAGCAAGTTCAGGTTTTTTGAAGGAAAGTCAACTTCAGTTTTGAAGAAGACTTTTGAAGAACAAGTTCTGAAGTGCGGGAGTACAAGCTTGAAGCTTGTGATAGTTTGCAGTTTCTGACAGTTTGTAGATTCAATTCAAATTATACCAATATGACATTGCAGGGGGGATTGTTGGAATCAATATCCTATTGGTCAAACAAAATTCTTCTATTGGTCAAATTGTTCAGGTATAACAACATATGTAGAGTTGGGACCTAGTTCCTCTACAAGAAGACGTGCGCGCTTAGCATATCTAGATACTTTTGAGACTCTTTCTACAAGCAAAATGAGAAAAGCGACGTGGTTAGATCATAACGATCCCAACCTATCAACGCAGGTTTGATTCCCTATTCTAGTAGTGTGGAAAAGTTATTTTGTTTGACATGCTTTTGGGTAAAGCAACGAACGGATGAACAATGCAAACACGTTTGATTTAATCTAACGATTACGATCTTGAGTTATGCTTTTGGTATAGCTTTCCATGGACAAAGAATATTATAAAAACACAAGCTTGGGCTCACTTCTATTATCCTTCACCTAGTATTCAACACAAGCTTGGAGCTTGGACCTCAATAGAGGTGGTGTTTCGTCTAGCACATGGGGCAGCCTGTTGGGATTTGTTGGCGAAAACTTCGGCTCTAACGCCTACTGTTGCGGAAATACTTTCGCCCTGAAGGTGAGTTTCGCGACAAGGCTTGAACTCTATCAGGCCTGCGGAAATTGCCGCGCCACCGTAGTAGAATGCTAAACTAGAGTGATTCAGAACACCTCTGTAATCAACAGTAGCTCAGCCTACTTAACGTTGCTTTAACTGCGTTATTCTGCGACATAAGTTCCACCGGAACTTTACCAGACTGTTACTGGACTGACACCGTAGTTGTGCCGGAACTTCACCGAAATAAACTTAGTTCTGTTCGTAATTGCTTCAGATGAACTTATGTGAAGTAAGGAAGTAGTGTGTGAGCTTCCTTCACCGAATGAACTTCCTTCTGGAAACTTCACAGTTCTGAACTGCTACTTTCCGGTTAACTTTTGTACTGTGTGTACATCTTCATTCCACCGGAAACTGTGATCAGCTTAAAGTAGAGATGTCTAGCTACAAGATGAGCTATCTCTCACACAAAGCTTCAAACTCTGCTACGAGTTATACTTCGTTGATTTACCGAAAAATCCAGATTTCTGAGAAACTGTAACTGACCGACAAATTACTGAAATATGTTTACTGAGTAAACTGTTATACGCCGAAACATGCGTTTACAGAGAAGGTACTGAAGCACGTTTAGTAACGAGTCGTGATAGTAAACGAGAAATGGAACTTCCTACCGTAACACGAAATAACTTCAGATTCTTCACAAGTAAAGATTGCGCGCAGACATGCACATGAACATGTGTTTTCGATTAGAGAAGATGTGTACAAGTAAGCTTGGCCTCTTCTCGCTCAAGCTACAGAAACTCTCCTACAGTGAGTAGTTTCTTATTACCATCTCTCTTCAGATGAAAAGACCCGACACTTCAGGCTTGTGTTATTCATCTGTACATACGCGATCTATGGCGTCTTCTGAGAACTTCTAACTCTCTCTTCACTCATACGCGATCTATGGCGTCTTCTCTCAGTCTCTCGTTCTCCTCTGTGTATCAACTATGATTCCCTCTCCGTGTATATCTGCGTCACTCGCATACACGCACACTCCTCTTTTCTTCAACCTTTGCTGTATATATATACACTTTCTTTGGCGCTCCTTTGCTCTGTCATTCTTCAATTTGCGTTATGCGCGCCTGACGCGCCCGCCGCGGTTAAATGCTCTGTTATGCGGTCACCGCGCACTAACTTCGCATACTGTACACCTGTGCACTGATTTTCCGGAAGATTCCGTTTCTCTCTTGTTTGTTGTGTCAAATTCGTGAGTGTTTCCTTAACACAGCCATGGTGCTAACTTGAAGCATGTTGAGGAGCAGCTATGGAGTTCTTCTTAATGATTCTTCTTGGAGAAGATGAAGGGTGTGCTCACACTCTAGCTCATGGAGAGGAGGTTATCTCTTGTTCATGGCGAGAAGACTTGGTCATTAGCAGCTTGATGGTGAGGATCGACCGTCTACATGTTGTAGTTGAAGATTATCTTCTACAAGAGGATGTCGGGCTACATCAAAGACATTGGATGGTGTTTAACATAAGATTTATATCTTATGTTAAGTATTCAGGTACATATTCTCTTTATGCACACAGGTACTACTTGAATTTTATGGAGGCAGTAGCATTCATATCAGGAGGAGTCCTATTCAACATAGGTACAAGAGAAACAGTACGTATATGCTTTATGCATATTTTGATGAGGTGTTTGAGAAGGTGTGTTCACATGAGTTTGAGGATTTCCGGCAACAAACTTGTTAGCATCCTTTGCTACTTTTTAAGTATGTGATCTTTTCACACACGTATCTGACTTAGGGTCTTCCATAGCCTAAAGTTCAGATGAGGGTTTGTTGATTATCAGTTTCACACTGATCCTTCCTCTTTTAGTCACTCATATTCACTCTTCTATAACCTATTAGGTCACACATCTCATGTATATTCAGATTTCTGCCCATACATCTGAATATGTTTGTTACATTGTACATTCACTCATTCATCTATTTCTCATCACATAGAGTGGTTGAGAGTTTTGCTCCCACATTGTACATTGAACATTGGTATATATGATACTATGAGTAAGCGATGGCTTACGTAACATCTTACACATGTCGTCTATTCTTTCTCTATCTTTATCTCATCATCTGTATGATTAAGTTGTCGTATGTTCATGTTTTGTCAATATTGAAGATTGCTAGATTCTGTGTTGTATATGCTAGACCTATGGAACCATGGACCTGTGATATGAGCCAAGGGCCTACCTCACTTCCAACAGACTGATCTTCTTGCAACAGAACAGAAACTAACTCTTCAAATGTGAAGGCATTTGGATTGCCTTCCATCATCAAACAAAGAGTAAAAGCAAAACTTTGATATGAGTTAGGAAGACCATTCAGAATAGTCTACGCAAGTTAACTGTCAAAGAGGACTTCATTAGCAAAAATCAACTATTCCTTCAAATCCTTGATCTTTGTCCAAAAACTATCCATAGAATCATCTTCATTCATATGCTCACTCTCCAACTATTTTCAAAGGTAAGCAACACGAGCCTCATTCCTAGCTTGGTACAATATGCTAAGTGTATCCCAAGCATCCTTCGTTGTTCTACAAGAGTGAATGTGAGGAACAATGGCACGTTTGACAGACAACACTATCAATTCATATGCCTGAACATCTCTACCATCGCAACGAATTTGCTCTATAGTAGGTGCAAGAGGAACTGCAGCACGAATAGGAATCTACAGAATATCACCATCTTCGATGCCATTACTATCAGCTTCAGTACCTATATTTGCAAGTGTAATAGGATGTTTTTCAACACCCTGCATAATATTCCATAGTCCATTTGTGACCACTACATGATGCATCATATAAGCCCATAATGGGTAACTCATACCATCCAACT
Organism: Ceratopteris richardii; assembly: GCA_020310875.1. NCBI lineage: Eukaryota > Viridiplantae > Streptophyta > Polypodiopsida > Polypodiales > Pteridaceae > Ceratopteris > Ceratopteris richardii. The sequence continues at coordinate 53,186,400 of CM035432.1, read as the reverse complement.
TATCCTCAATAACCAACATACATAACACATCACTGGTTTCAGCCATGGCCACTGAATAAAATACCTTGTTTCAAAAAATTGACTGCATCTCAAAAAGTTGAACACAAGTACCCTATCAAGTTCTACTAAAATTGTAGCTGAATTTGAGACACTTATATTGGAAAACCAAAAGCTATATATATTTTTGTCACAAAAAGATAAAATAGCCTGCACAGGCATTGCGATAGTGCGTTCGGAGGCCAAAACGAGCTCAGATTGTGATTTTGGCACCACAAATGAATGATGTTTTGATCTCCTAATCAGCCTGAGTATGCTCATCAAATTTCGTGCAATTCTAAGGCTGCAACCAGAGGGGTGTATTTTGATTCTTCAACTTGCAATCACGTTCAAAGTGTCTAGGTTTACCACAATTCCAAAATCCTTTATTGTCCTTATGTAAATCATTTCTTTGGAAAATTTTGCAGCCTCTTCAGCTCCCCTTTCCTCGAAACTGTTCCCTACTTCCTACATGATTGTCTTGTTGACCTTGCTCTTGGTTACTGTTTCTTCATCAACTTTGGAAGCCTCTACCTCTACCTCTTTCTCTACTAGAGTAGAGTACATGCTCAAAACTAGGTATTCCTTGGGAATGCAAGTCCTCACCAAGATTCTTCTCTTCAATAATCAACATGGACACCAAATCAGGAAAATTTGGAATATCTTCTCTTGTCTGAATAGAAGTTCTAAACTACTTAAATGCAGCTCCTAAACCACAAAGGCACACTTCCACCTTATCATCATCATCTACATTTATGCCAATAAATGCAACTAACTCACATATGCTTGCTTTTGATTTTTAGGCTATAGTCACTTACCAACATGCTGTTTTCTCTAGTGTATGTAACCATTCTTGAGTTGCAAATTTTTGTGTGTTTGTATTAGTCTTATACAATGTGACCAAGCTGTTCCAAGCCATTTTTGGATTCTTAGCATCCTGTATGTGCCCAATCATGCTATCCTGTATGCTAATAGAAAACCAAGACATTACCTTATGTGCTCCTTGATTCCATTCATCATATGCTTAATTGGTTGGTAGTCCAATTCCTCTCTCGTAACCGTGAAGCATTTTCTTTCTCTCCTTTGATGTACTTCTAGTAGCTTTTTTCCATCAAGAAATTCATCATTCTAAATCTCCAAGCATGGAAGTTGTTCTTCTCCATCTTATCACTCATAAGCTGACTCATTCCATCAACATCTACCATTTCTACAGCAATTGGCAACACTATAAAAACACTAGAAGCAATACTTCTACTTGACCACTATCACATTGTGATGTGACAGTTCAATCTCAGAAAGACAGTTTTTGTGTATCAATAATACACATAATTTCTTAAAATTTTGGATCTAGAATATTTGAGTGTTTTCAAACATAACACAACTAACAATTTTGCAAATTGACCTAGTTTTCCCATGGGACCCACCTTGCGGGCTTGAAATAGAGGTTGAGATGGCCCCGAAAGAGAGTTCGAGATGCATTCTACCTTCACATTGAATTTTGTAGCAATCTAAGGTCATTTGTGAATCACATTTTTTCCATGCCTTCTATCGTAATCTTCACTATCATCCTTCTCCACCAGCTCTCTAGAGGCACACTAGCTTTGATACCATGTCATGAGAAAGGGGATAAGGAAAAGAGCTCACTCACACACTCTCACACTCAAAGAGGAGCACACACTGATTGAGGCAAGGAAGAATGATCTTGTTCATCTTCTTCTATTACATAAAGGGAATATACAAGAATGACCTAAAACAACAATGCAACTAGTGCAATATATAAAGAATAGTACATAAGTGCTGATATATTTAGATAGTGATGTGTGTGAACACACGAGGACCATCGGGGCACCTTTTTCCCTCTTTAGGAGGTTTTTTTCCCTCTGCTTCTAAATATGCCTATTGCCCTAATGGGTTACTTCTCTTTGTAAATTCTAGTGGTAATACATTCAATATTGTGTGTTGTGCTCCAAGATTCTTCTCCTTCCTTGTGTTGTTCGTGTACTTCTGCAAACCTCCAACTCCAACAATTGGTATCAGAGTAGGTCAGTGCTTCATCTAGGGCGTCTTCAACACCCCTCCTGTCATAGTCTCAGAATCGCACGAATTTCACTGAGCATACTCCGGGTGATTAAGAGATCAAAATAGCTTTTCTATATCGCGTTGAGATTGCAATCTCAGCTCGTTTCGGCCTCCGAATGCACTATCATAGTGCTTATGCAAGAAATTTTGTCTTTTTATGCCAAAGATATATATAGGTTTCAATTTCCTAGTATAAGCTTCTTGAAGTCTTCTACAAGTTTAGAAGAATTCAATAGGGTATTTTTGTTCAACTTTTTGAGATACAACCAATTTTTTGCATCAAGGTATTTTAGTTAGTAGCCATGGCTGAAAGCAATGATGTATTCCGTATGTTGGCTATTTACCCATTATGGGTTTATATGATGCGACATGTATTGGTTGCAAAAGGACTGTGGAATATTGTGCAAGGTGTTGAAAAATATCCTATTACACCTACAAATATAGTTGTTGAAGGTGATGCAGATGGCATTGAAGATGATGGAATTCTTCATGTTCCTATTCGTGCTGCAGTTCCTACTATACCTACTGTAGAGAAAATTCATTGGGATGGCATAGATGCTCAGGCACATGCATTGATAGCCTTGTCTGTCAAACATGCCATTATTCCTCACATTCACTCATGGAAAATAGCTAAGGATGCTTGGGATACACTTACCACTTTATACTAGGCAAGGAATGAGGCTCGTGTTTCTTACCTCTGAAAATAGTTGGAGAGTGAGCAGATGAATAAAGATGATTCCATGGATATTTTTCTGACAAAGATCAAAGATTTGAAAGAACACGATTTCTGCTGATGTAGTCTTGTATGACAACTCACTTGTGCAGATTATTTTGAATGGTCCTCACAATTTGGAGTTTTGCTTCTACTCTTCATTTGATTATGAAAGGCAATCCAAATGCCTTAACGTTTGAGGAGTTAGTCTCTAAACTGTTGCAAGAAGATCAATCTAGGCAGAACAAGTCCATTATGCATGTTGCAGATCAAGCTTTCCCGGCTACTGAGAAGGGCAAAGGTAAATGGAGCTCTTCTACTAGTAAGCAGAAATCTGCTAATTCTCCACAATCAAAGAAGGAAGACAGAGAAGAGAAGAAAACAAAAAAGCAGAAACTATTTTGCAAATCTTATAAAGGAAATGATCATGTCATAAAGAGCTATCCAAAACTAGTTGCTAAAGAGGCAAGGAAGAAAGAGGTTGGAATGCTCATTGCAGAGGCGTCTACACCCAAAACAGAGTCTGCTAATCTTGTGTAGAATGAAAATGGGCATTTACCACTTTTTGCAGTTATGATCCATCTTCTCATGAATAGTGTATGTCTGTAGTAGACTCAGATGTTTCGCACTTTTATAGTGGGGCAACCAAACATATTACCTCGTAGCACAGTTTCTTCACTTCACTCGAGCGTGCCCCTACAAGGAATACTATCACATGCTCCAACAACTCCTCTTCTCCTGTCATGGGAGTTGGTAAGATCATTCTCACTACTACTGATGGTAGTTCTTTTACATTTTCATATGCTTTATTTATGCCAAGGATCAAGAAGAATCTGTTAGCAGTTTCAACTTTAGCCAAGATTGGCTTGGTTGTGAAATTTGTTGATGATAGATGTATAGTTCATGATCTGTCAAACGATGATGTCATTATTGCTTATGGCATTTTATGCCATGGGTTGTCTAAGCTCATAGACTATGAAAAATTTATGAATGATTCAGCATCTATAGTACATGATGCTTAGGCTATATCAAATGCAAAGCTTTGGCATGCACGCTTTTGTCATCTGAATTTTGCTAGTTTGCTATGCCTACAGAAATTTGAAATGGTGTTCTCTTTGCCCAAACTTGAGGCACCTTGTAAACATGTATTCAAAGGCTTTATTTTGGGAAAAATGCAGCATTCCACCTTCCCAAAAGATGGTTCAGTTCGAGCTACTCATAAATTACAGCTTGTTCATGGTGATATCTATGATCCTATCCAGACACCTTCTTTTCAGAACTATCTTTTCTTCATGACTTTCATCCATGATTTTTCTATGCATGCATGGGTATATCCATTGCAAACAAATTCCCAAGTGTTTATGTGCTTCAAACCATTTTTTGTTTTGGTTGAAAATCTGTTAGCATGTAAAATGGGCACCTTTTGTTGTGATCGAGGGGGGGAATATATGTCTGCTAACTTTAATGCATTTCTAGCTGAAGGTGGGATAAAACATTAGGGTATAGTGTTCTATACACCTCAACAGAATGGATTTACTGAACAGAAGAATAGGTCACTTATGGAGATGGCAAGGTGTATGGTCAAAAATCAGGCTTAACCATAGTTTTTGGCTTGAGGTTGTCATGTGTGCAACATATGTAGTTAACACGTCTATCACTCCATATGAGGCTTGACATGGTCCCAACCCATCTGTTTCTCACCTCTGTGTTCTTGGTTGATTGACAAATGCATTCTAGTTAGCCATGATGTTGTTTTTGTGGAAGATGCTATTCAACCATTATTTTCATGTACTAAGGAGACATATGTTAGCTCCAAAGACATGTAAGACACTTTGCTGACTCTTTTTATAGGTGGAAAGTTTAGTTTTGGTCCTAATAAGGCAACTTCTAAGCCTTTATAGGTTTCATGTGATGATGCAGATCATTCCATTTTTTATGCAGATTTACATGTTGCACTTGATGATGAGAAAGCTGATATTGAGGAGGCAAAAACTTTGCCAAAATGTCAGCTTTCTCATCAACAAGTGCAAATTAGATGAGAGCATGAACAAGTGTGATATGATAGCAAATTAGATGCACTTCTATCATATCACACTTGTTCATGCTCTCATAGTGCTTCTTTTGTATCAAATTGCTATGTTATGGATGCCTCTAGATTTTATGATGAGAATGAGCCCGTTTCATTTGATGATGCGCAAAATTCTTAAAAATCGATGGTTGCTATGCAATTTGAATATGATGCTATCATGCAAAATAGTACTTCGTCTTTATGTGACTTGCCTCCTGGCAAGAAAGCCATTGGCACTAAGTGGGTATACAAACTGAAGCATAAGCGTGATGGAATAGTTGACAGGTATAAGGCTAGGCTTGTTGCAAAGGGTTATGTGTAGGAATAAGGCATTGATTTTGATGAGACCTTTGCACCTAAATGCCAAATGATTATTGTTTGTAGCATCTATGCACTTGGAGCTCATCATGGTTGGAATGAATATCAGTTGGACATTAAAACTACATTTTTGAATGGTGAGTTGCATGAAGACGTGTATGTTCTTTAGCCTTGTGGCTTTGTGGAGAAAGGGCATGAAAACCAAGAGTGGAGGTTGAAGAAGGAATTATATGGTTTGAAGCAAGCACCACATGATTGGTATGAAGAAATCCATGCCTAGCTGATTGCACATGGTTTTGAGAACAATCCAAATGAAAGCACCTTATAAATTAAGCATGCTCATGATGTGGTTTTGATCATTGTTATGTATGTTGATGACATGCTGCTCACTAGACCTCATGAGAAGCATATTGCTGATTTTAAGGCTGATCTACATGCCTCATTCAAGATGTCAGATTTGGGGTATTTGCATCATTAGTTGGGCATTCGGTTTATGCAAGTTGATGGAAGAATAGCTTTGTGTCAAACAAAATATATTGACACATTATTGTAGTGTTTTGGCCTTGAACACTGCAAGCCTATTGCCACTCCTATGGAGACGGGTTTTCAATTGAGTCTTCATGATGCTAGAGATGCATTTGATGTTATTCTCTATCAGGAGGTTGTTGGATGCTCAATTTCCTTATGCATTACTCGTCCAGATATTTAGTTTGGTGTCTCACAGATGAGCAGGTTGATGCATTGTCGAGGTGTCAAGCATTGGTAGGGGATTAAGTGCATCTTTCCCTACTTGAGTGGTAGTTGGCTACTTGGATTGTTTTATCCCAAGGGGGGATCATCACCGCTAGATTTACATGGTTCTTTTCACTATGATTGTGCTAGTTTCTATGACACTCGTGTGTCCACTAGTGGCTTTTGCTTCATGCTTAGTAGCTCATGTATATCTTGGTTGAGCAAGAAGCAGCCTATTGTGGCCACTTTCCCAATTATGAGACTGAGTATAGGGTAGCTTTCACAATGACTGTCGAGTGTATGTGGCTCAGATGCCTTATGACTGATTTGGATGTTGGTCAGTCTTCTACCACCACCATCTTCATTGACAGTCATAGCGCATTGTCAGTTGCGAGGAAACCTATGTTCTATGCTCAAACTAAGCATATTGAGGTGAATTATCATTATGTCAGGGAGAGGTTCTCTGCTCGAGAGATCTTGGCATATGTGCCCACGTAGGGTGACATTGCAGACTTTTTCACGAAAGCTCTACCTAGGGAGAAGTTTGAAGCTTTTCACAAAGCTTTGGGCTTATGTCCTTTTGTGGATTGATTCCACATAGCTTGGCACTTCCTTATACATGAGTGCCATCTCCTTGTTCACCACATTAGTCCAAGGGGGGATTTGTTGATATATTTAGGTAGTGATGTGTGTGAACACACTAGGACCACTAGGGCACCTTTTTCCCTCTTTAGGAGGTTTTTTCCCCACTTATCTTTGTACATTCTAGTGCTAATACATTTGGTATTGTGTATTGTGCTCCAAGCTTCTTCTCCTTCCTTGTGCTGTTCATGTGCTTCCGCAAACCTTCAACTCCAACAATAAGGAAAATCCTAATGTCTGAGAATGAGTGAGGTGGCAAGAAACAAATGTGCCATCACTCTCAATAAATAAATCTAGTAAAACTTACTAAAGTATCCCTAACATATATTGGCATGACTGCTATATATGTCAAAGAAACAAAAAAGTGATATGTGTCATCCTCAATCATTGTTGAAAATATTTAGGTAGTGATGTGTGTGAACACACTAGGACCGCCGGGGAACTTTTTTCCCTCTTAAGGAGGTTTTTTTCTCCCGACTTGTATATACGCCTATTGTCCTAATCTTTGTATATATGCCTACCTATCTTTGTACATTTTAGTGGTAATATGCCTCCTTGTATATACACCTACTTATCTTTGTACATTCTACTGGTAATACATTCAGTATTGTGTGTTGAGCTCCGAGCTTCTTCTTCTTCCTCGTGCTATTCGTGTGCTTCCGCAGACATCTAACTCCAACAATTGGTATCAGAGCAGATTGCCGCTTCATCTAGGGCGTCATCGATACTCCTCTAGTTGCAGTCTCAGAATCGCACAAATTTTGGTGAGCATACTCAGCGTGTTTCCGAGATCAAAACAGCTTCGCCTTATGGTGCCAAAATCGCGATCTTAGCTCCTTTCGACCTTCAAATGCACTATCGCAGCACTTATGCAAGCTATTTTGTCTTTTTGTGCCAAAGGTATATACCAGTTTTGGTTCGCCAGTATAAGCATCTCAAAGTTTGCTAGAGGTCTAGCAGAATTCATATGGGCAGTTCTGTTCAACTTTTTGAGATATAGTCAATTTTTTGCATCAAGGTATTTTAGTCACCGACCATGGCTGAAAGCAATGATGTATTCCGTATGTTGGCTGTTGAGGATAAGTTGGATGGTACCAACTACCCGTTATGGGCTTATATGATGAGACATGTATTGGTTGCAAAAGGACTGTGGAACATTGTGCAGGGTATTGAAAAACGTCCTATCACACCTGCAACTGTTACAATTGCAGGTACTAAAGCTGATGCAAAAGGTATCAAAGATGATGGTATTCTGCATATTCTTGTTCTTGCTATGGTTTTTGTTGCACCTACTGCAGAGAAGATTCACTGGGATGGCAGAGATGCCCAGGCACATGCATTGATAGCTTTGTCTGTCAAACGTGCCATTATTCCTCACATTCACTCTTGCAGAACAGTTAAGGATGCTTGGGATACACTTATCACATTGTACCAAGCTAGGAATGAGGCTCGTGTTGCTTACCTCCAAAAACAATTGGAGAGTGAGCACATGAATGAAGGTGATTCTATGGACAATTTTCTAACAAAGATCAAAGACTTGTAGGAACAATTGATTTCTTTTGATGAGGTTATACCAGATAGCTCACTTGTGCAGATCTTTCTGAATGGTCTTCCTGATTCATATCAGAGTTTTGCTTCTACTCTTCAATTGATGATGAAAGGCAATCCAAATGTCTTTCCTTTTGAGGAGTTAGTGTCTGTTTTGTTGCAGGAGGATCAGTCCAGGTAGAACAGGTCCATTATGCATGTTGTAGATCAAGCTTTCCTGGCTAGTCAGAAGGGCAAAGGAAAATGGAGCTCTTCATCTAGTAAGCAGAAATATGCTAATTCTGCATAATCGAAGAGGGAAGACAAAGATGAAAAGAAATTAGAAAAGCACAAATTGTTTTGCAAGTATTGTAAAGAAAATGATCATATCATAAAGAACTGTCCAAAACTGGCTGCTTAAGAGGCAAAGAAGAAAGAGGTTGGAATGGTTGTTGAAGAGGCCTCTACACAAAAAACAGAGTCTGTGAATCTTGTGCAAGAAGAAGAATGGGCGTTCACTACTGTTTGCAGTTTTGACCTATCTTCTCATGAGCAGTGCATGTTTGCAGTAGACTCAGATGTTTGGTACTTTGACAGTGGGGCGACCAAACATATTACCTTGGAGTGCAGTTTCTTCTCTACACTCGAGTCTGCCCCTACAGGGAACACTGTTACATGCGCCAACAACTCCTCTTATCCTATTATGGGAGTTGGTAAGATCATTTTGACTACTACTTTAAATGGTAGTTCTTTCACTTTGTTAGATGCTTTGTTTGTGCCAGGGATCAAGAAAAATCTATTATCAGTTTGTGTATTAGCCAAGATTGGCTTGGTTGTGAAATTTGTTGATGACAGATGTACAGTTCATGATCTATCAAATGGCGACGTGGTTATTGCTTCTGGCATTTTATGTCATGGAATGTATAAGCTCATAGACTATGAAAGATCTGTAAATGATTCGGCTTGTGCAGTACATGATTCTCAGGCTATGTCAGATGCAAAGCTTTGGCATGCACACTTTGGTCATCTGAATTTTGTTAGTTTGCTACGCCTGCAAAAATATGAAATGGTGTCCTCTTTGCCCAAACTTAAGTCACCTGGAAAACATGTTTGTGAAGGCTGTATTTTGGGCAAAATGCAGCGTTCATCCTTTCCAAAAGATGGTTCAGTTTGGTCTACTCAAAAATTGCAGCTTGTACATAGTGATGTCTGTGGTCCTATGCAGACACCTTCTTTTGGAAATTATCTTTACTTTGTGACTTTCATCGATGATTTTTCCAGGCATGCATGGGTATATCCATTGAAGGCAAAGTCTGAAGTGTTCATGTGCTTCAAACAGTTTTTGGTTTTGGCTAAAAATCTATGAGCATGTAAAATGGGCACCCTTTGTTCTGATCGAGGGGGGGAATATATGTCTTCTGCTTTTAATGCATTTCTGGCTGAACCTAGGATAAAACACCAGTGTATAGTGACATATACACCTCAAAAAAATGGAGTTTTTGAATGAAAGAACAGGTCACTCATGGAAATGGTGAGGTGTATGGTCAAGAGTCAGGCTCTACCACATAATTTTTGGCTTGAGGCTGTCATGTGTGCAGCATATGTACTTAGCAGGTGTCCCACTAAAGTGCTGCAGACTATCACTCCATATGAGGCTTGGCATGACCGCAAGCCATCTGTTGCTCATCTGCATGTTTTTGGTTGTTTGGCATATGCATTAGTGCCCGAACAACATCACAGAAAATTGGATGATAAAGTAGTAAAATGTATTTTTGTTGGATACACTTCTAAAAGTAAAGGCTATCGTCTATATCATCCATAGACTAAATGCATTCTGGCTAGCCGTGATGTTGTTTTTGTGGAAGATGCTATTCAGCCATTGCTTTCATGTGCTAAGGAGACATCTGTTAGCTCCAAAGACATGTATGGTACTTTGCTATCTCTTTTTATAGGTGGACAGTCTAGTGTTGGTCCTAATGAGGCAACTTCTCAGCCTTTGCAGGTTTCATGTGGTGATGCAGATCATTCCATTTCTGATGTAGATTTACATGATGCACTTATTCATGAGAGAGCTGATATTGAGCCTGCAAGAACTATGCCAAAATGGCTAATGCAAACCTCGCGTGATAGCAAATTAGATGCACCTCTGTCATATCATACTCGATCAGGCTCTCATAGTGCCTCTTTTGCATCATATTTCTATGCTATGGCTGCATCTAGTCTCTGTGATGAGACTGAGCCTGTTTCCTTTGATGAAGCACAAAATTCAGAAAATTGGATGGGTGTTGTGCAATCTGAATATGATGCAATAATGAAGAATGGTAGTTGGTCTTTATATGACTTGCCTCTTGGCAAGAAGGCCATTGGCACTAAGTGGGTATGCAAGCTAAAGCCTGAACCTGATGGTACAGTTGATAGGTATAAGGCTAGGCTTGTTGCAAAGGGTTATGCCTAGGAAAGAGGCATTGATTTTGATGAGACCTTTGCACCTACATGTCGTATGACTACTGTTCGGAGCATCTATGCACTTGCAGCCCATCATGGTTGGAATGTACATCAGTTGGACATTAAAACTACATTTCTAAATGGTGACTTGCATGAAGAAGTGTGTGTTTTTCAGCCCCGTGGCTTTGTGCAAAAGGGGCATGAAAATGAGGTGTGCACGTTAAAGAAGGCATTATATGGTTTAAAGCAAGCACCACATGCATGGTATGAGAAGATACATGCCTATCTGATTGCACATGGTTTTGAGAATAGTCCAACTGAGAGCACCTTATATGTTACACGTGCTAATGATGTGCTTCTGATCATTATTGTCTATGTTGATGACATGCTGCTCACTGGTCCTATTGAGAAGCATATTGCTGATTTGAAGGCTGATTTGCAAGCCTCATTTGAGATGTCTGATTTGGGGTATTTGCATCACTATTTGGGAATTGAGTTTATGCAAGTTGATGGTGGAATGGCTTTGTGTCAAATGAAATATATTGACACATTATTGCAGCATTTTGGCCTTGAAGACTGTAAGCTGATTGCCACTCCTATGGAGATAGGTTTATGATTGAGTCTTCATGATGCTGGTGATGCAGTTGATGTTGTTCTCTATAAGCAGGGTGTTGGATGCCTAATTTACTTATGCATTACTTGGCGAGATATTTAGTTTGTAGTTTCACAGATGAGCACGTTTATGCATTGCCCAGGAGTCAAGCATTGGCAAGTGGTTAAGCGCATCTTTCGCTACTTGAGTGGTAGTTCGCTACTTGGGTTGTTTTATCCCAAGGGGGGATCACTACCGCTAGATTTGCATGCTTTTTCTGACTTTGATTGGGCTCGTTACTATGCCACTCATGTGTCCACTAGTGGCTTTTGCTTCATGCTTGGTAGCTCATGTATATCTTGGTTGAGCAAGAAGCAACGTACTATGGCCACGTCTAGTTGTGAGGCTGAGTATAGGGAAGCTTTCACAATGACTGTTGAGTGTGTGTGGCTCAGATGCCTTATGGGTGATTTGGGTGTTGGTCAGTCTTCTACCACCACCATCTTCACTGATAGTTAGAGCGCATTGGCAGTTGCGAGGAACCCTGTGTTCCATGCTCGAACTAAGCACATTGAGGTGCATTAACATTATGTTAGGGAGAGGTTCTCTGTTGGGGAGATCAGCTTGGCATATGTGCCCATGCAAGAGAACATTGCATACCTTTTCACGAAGGCTCTACCTAGGGAGAAGTTTGAAGCTTTCCACAAAGCTTTGGGCTTACTTCCTTTTGTGGAGTGATTTCCACATAGCTTGGCACTTCCTTATAGATAAGTGCTAGCTCCTTTTTCACCGCATCACTCCCAAGGGGGATTTGTTGATATATTTAGGTAGTGATGTGTGCGAACACCCTAGGACCGCCGGGGCACTTTTTTCCCTCTTTAGGAGGTTTTTTCCCCCCGGCTTGTATATATGCCTATTGCCCTAATGGGCAACGTATCATAGTTGTAAGACATTCAGTATTGTGTGTTGAGCTCCAAGCTTCTTCTTCTTCCTTGTGTTGTTCGCGTGCTTCCGCAGATGTCTAACTCCAACAATCATAGCATGTTCAACTTGATATCTCAACATATAGAACTCCATATATAATTTCCTTGAGCAAATTAGAGTTCATTATTAGAATCTTTTCAAGATTAGGGACTCTACAAACTAGGTCATACAAATCTGTACAACCTTTCTAGTCCCCTCTATCCAAGAGTCCCATGAAAAGATCTCGAGGTGATTTGATGGGAGTGGTAGATCTGGACACCACCATTGCATGTGGGTGTAGTATTTTATAGCCTTGAGAGAATATCAAGCTCTTTTTGAGTCCAAATGTGAGAACCGAGAACATAGATTTTGCTTAGTTTTGGGTTTCCAAAGTGAGTGGGGCCCACTTTAAAGTTAAAAATAAAATGGTTAAAGTTAATTTTTTTTTTTTTTTGATAAACTGATGCATAAAACACCAAACAATATCAATATTTTTGCATTAAATCAAATATTTAAACATAACGTGATGAAAAACAACATGAACAACCACATTGCAAACCAGTAAACATAGATTCTTCACAATCCAAAGGTTCTAAACTTTCCATTACAAAAAACAATGTTGTCACTCTAGCACAATGGCAAGTACCAACGTGAGGAGATTCACCTCATAAATGTCAATACCGTGGAGATGTGAGGACCGGTATGAAGACTATGAGCAAGTGATGGCACAAGTGCGTGAGTGAAAGCATACAAGCATGCACACACATACACACACACGCACAAGGTAAGAGCAAAGAGTGGAACAATGGAAGGACTTCGATTAAAAGAGAGTTCTCTTAGAAAAGTTCAAATCTAAAACAAGATAACCCCAAAAATGAGCTCTCCAGCCCTTTTTGTAGTTTTGAGTGGTTTTGGCCCTGTCTAGACCTAGTGTCCGGCCTAGTTAAAAATTAGGTTCGAGGGCTTATTTGGGGGCTCAAACGGAGTCTAAAAATTTTGAAAATTGGCAGGATGATACTTCTATACTCTTCATGCGCAAGGACTCCTTGACTTGAACAAAATGGAGTTATAAAAATGTGAAATGATATTTACAATGGTCACTATTTTTATAGGGATTTCTTCTAAAAATTTGACATGTGCTTCTTGGAGCTCCCTACATGCTCCTTCTTCTTGTGTGTGCACTTCCTTGATGCGCTTCCATGCTTGTGCTTGACTTTGAGTGTCAACACTCCCCCCCCCCCTTCAGTCTATCATCCCTGACAGACCCTTATTGTAGGGGTTTTTCCATGTAGTGCTTTGAGAGGTGGTCTCCATTATGTATCAACAAGAGCGGTCCATCTTCCAAATGTAGCTTGGTCGATTGTCTGGTTCTTCATTTGTGACTGTTATCCTTTGCACTTTTTACTCTCTTCGCATGTACCTCTTCCTTGGATTCTAGCTTAATGGTGTAGTAGTGGCTTTCGAGAATTGCTTGGTGCCCAAAAAAGGTTGTCCCCTCCCCCCCCTTTTTTGTGAGTAGTTGTCATTGGTGGATTCTTCATGGCTACTAAATTTGTACCCTTGCTGCTCTTGGATCTTTGAACATGAGTTTCATAGTAGGATGCCAAGTACTCTTGAGCCATAATGGCAATGGGTAAGTGCATGAGTGCATGGGTTGAAAAAGATATGTGCCTTCTGCATGGCCTTGGAATGTGGCCCTATGCATGCATACTTGGGGAATGCATTGGAAGAAGTATGGAGCAAGAAATTGGTTCTTGAGCAAAGTGCTCAAGGGTATGCTAATGAAGAGGTTTCCTAATCTATCATGGTTAAAGTGTTGTCGAAGTAGTCCATTCTTACCATGGTCAAAGGTCCATCGATATTCATCTCTTCGTGTTTTGCTTCAGCATGGTGATTGATCATCGGCTTGTCTTCTGTTGTTGATGGATGTCCTTGTTGATGGTTCGCATTGGAAATTCTTCACATGCACAATCCTATTCTTTCTTTTTTTTTTTTTTTCCTTTTTATTTTGGAACAATGTCACAAAAAAAGAGGAGGGTGATTAGTATCAGTAAAATATTTTACATATGTCAAATGTGTCTCATGTGCCTTGGATTCTCATTTGTGTTTATGCATGGCCATGTAATGTGGCCCTATATTAATGCATACTTTGGAAATACATGACGTGAATAGTGCAAAAGACGAGGTTATGCAAAAGGCACATGGTTGTCATGCATCGAGGCTTTCAATGTTCTTGGTAGATGTTATGTAGCCCTCGTTGGAGGTATCCATTGTATTTCAAAGGACAACTAATTTTAGGGACCCATTTTAGAATTGTGTTGGGTTGTGTACAAGTCCTTTGTGATTCTTCATCTCTGGTTGATTGTTTAAATTTTGCCTCTGGCATGGTTGGTTCTTTGGTTCAGTGGATGGTGCTAGTACTTTTGGCTTCCAAACACATATCCTTGATGATTTCCTTCTTATTTTTTTTTCAAAGAGGTGATTTTATCTTCTTTTGGTCTCTGTGCTAGGCTCTTACCCTTTGCTCTCCTTGGTTTCTTTTTTGAGACCTTGTGCATGGTGGGGAGCTTAGGCCTTTGTGCATGTAAGAGTTCTTTGGGAACCCACATGGGTAATCACCCTTGTTGGGTTACAACTAATTTTTTTGGTACCCAAATTTGTCGGAGACGTCGTGCGTGAGCTTTTCCTAGTTGCTTGGTACGTCTTTGGGCATGTGTTGAAGCTCAAGGTCAAGGACAAAGCATGGAAGCGCATCAAGGAAGTGGACACACAAGAAGAAGGAGCTAGTAGGGAGCTCCAAGAAGCACTTGTCAAATTTTCAGATGAAATCCCTATAAAAATAGTGATTATTATCACTAAAAACCATTGTAAATACCATTTTTCATTTTTGTAACTCCATTTTGTTCAAGCCGAGGAGTCCTCGAGCTTGAGGAGTATTAGAACTACCATCCTACCAATTTTCATAATTTTTAGACTCTGTTTGAGCCCCCAAATAAGCCCTGGAACCTATTTTTTAACTAGGCCGGACACTAGGTCTGGACAGGGCCAAAACCACTCAAAAACTATAAAAAGGGCTGGAGAGCTCATTTTTGAGGCCAGCTTGTTGTAGATTTCAGCGTTGTAAGAGAGCTCTTGTATAATCGAAGATCTTCCATTGTTCCACTCCTTGCTCTTACTTTGTGTGCGTGTGTGTGTATGTGTGTGCATGCTTGTGTGCTCTCACTCACGCACTTGTGCCATCACTTGCTCACGGTCTTCATACCGGTCCTCACGTCTCCACGGATTGACATTTATGAGGTGTATCTCCTCACGTTGGTACTCACCATTGTGCTAGAGTGACACCAAATTTGGCGCCGTTGCCGGGGAGAGAGCTTGGAGGACGAGCATGTGACGGTAAGACGTAGAGTAGCGACGTTGGAAGGTAAAAAAATCATCATTTTCAGTTCAGTTTTTGAATTTTCCTTCTTCTTCATCTTCATCATCATCACCATATCCACCCGCCTTCATCTTCTCAGTTTTTTTTCCATTTTTTAGAGTACATTCACCTTGTTTTTACTTGTGGTTGTGAGCAAGAAGCTTAGAGAGGGTGCAGAACAGAGGCGCTGAAGAAGTAGCACCAAAATAGCTGAAAAATCTGAGTGAACAGCCCCAAACGTGACGAAACCTGCGCCAAGTATCGTGAGTGCAATATCGTGGGTTTGAAGGAAGATTTTGCATCTACAGACACATAGGAGTGACAAGGAGGACACAAGGTACTCATATTTGTAAAAATTTTTGAATTTGGACTCCAAAAAATCCAAGTATCGTGTTTCTCCCGCGGTTGAGGTATCGCGATACCTGACAAGTATCGTGAATCTCCTGTGGTTGAGTATCGCGATATTTCCCAGGTATCGTGTATCGTCTCAGGAAGATCGTGATACTTGGCAAGTATCGTGTATCGTTTCGGCTAGAGATCGTTTCGATCAAAGATCGCGATATTCACCAGCGATCGTGTATCGTTTGGCTTAAGTATCGTGTATCGCTTCTCAGAGATCGCGATACTTACCAAAGATCGCGTATCGTTTTGTTCAGGTATCGTCGATCGTTTGATTCAAAGATCGTGTATCGTTTGGCCTAAGTATCGTGTATCGTTTCATACCGATCGCGATACTTAACCGAGGTCGTGTATCGTGTCTAGTGTATCGTGTGATCCCGGTCGCGATACCTACCAAGTATCAAGTATTGTGTTCTCTGAGTATCGAGTATCGTTTTCCTTGAAATATCGTGTATCGTCTGGTTCAAAGATCGAGTATCGTGGACATCAAGTATCGCGATATTTCTCAACTATCGTGTATCGTGACAAGGTAAGTATCGTGTATCGTTTCGTACCGATCGCGATACTTGTTACTGATCGTGTATCGTCTTGAGCTAAGTATCGTTTTGCCCGAGTATCGTGATAGTCAAGTATCGTGTATCGAGTTCCTCAAGAATCAAGTATCGTGTCCTACAAATGTCGTGTATCGCCTGATTTGAAGCATTTCCTGAGAGGCCCTGTTTCCCTGTTTTAACCCCCAAAACCCTGAACTGGCATAACTTTCTCATATGAAATCCGTTTGCTGTGATTTTGGTTTTGTTGGAAAGCTCGTAGGGAGTACAACTGGAAAGCTCGTAGATAGGGTATTTTGAAGTTGACCCTCAAGAAAACTGGAAAACCAAGGTGTTCCAAAGGATTTTGAGCAATATAAGAGAACTTTGGGACTAGAAGCCAAGTCTTATGAACCTGAGATCTGGCAGACACTTAGGCAAGGATAGACAAAGCATTAGGTCATCTGAGGCTAGTGTCAACCATACAGCCAAGTCTTGGGCTCAACAGCTTAGTGGTTATCCTTACACACGAAGTTCAGAAACCAGTGACTCAGAAATGTCTTTTAGCATGGAAAGACCCACACGTGGCTCAGGCACTGCTTATTTACAGACACTAGAAGGTCCTTATAAGACCCAATTGGAGTATATAAGGACCAATCAATTAGGTGCTCGCATCTATGAGGATGGTCTAAGACGATCAGTGGTTCAACTCAAGAATCCTGACCAACCCTTTGGACTTGAACACCCAGTGGTCAAGTTTGAAGAGGGTGCTTACATTGATAAGGAAGGAACCATGTATGTGGTTACCAACTTACCAGATAGGACAGATGAGTTTGGAAATATCATTCCTGAGAATGAGATAGGAGACCTAGAGCAAGGGGACCTAGGAGGAGAACCCAAGACCCCTAGAGGTAAGTCAGTCTTGACTAGAGTGATCACTCCAGAATGGATTCCTCAAGATAACAAAAGCATAGAACTATTCGTGAATAGAGAAACGGAGGAAGCCTTTTGGAGGTTTAGGCCAGATCAACCCAGCCCAGTAGTCACCATCTATGAATTCAAGGACCCAGAGACACCAGGGAAAATTGTCTATCTAGATCACACATCTCAGAAATTATTCTTGGTATTAGATCATGACAGACATGCTTACACTTGGCAAGGTGAATCAATTTTCCCTCCACCAAGATCTAATGTTTCCCAGGGCCTCCAAGGAGCCGGATCATCCAAGGCTCATGAAACCCAGAGGGAAAGAACTAGAGAGAGACCGGAGGTAAGCTTTGCAGACACTGTAGGCAGAGACAGATCAGGATATGGAACGGAAAGACCTGAAAGGGAGAGACATAGAGTTTATAGGCATCAAAGAGATGATCATGATTTCCCATTGCCTAGACCACGAGAGCACTCAAGAACCCTTAGACCCTCTCAAGTGGTTAAGACAATGAAGAACTACTTTGATGGATTTGGAGATCCTTATGATCATGTGGCGGAGTTCAAACAAGTGCTAAGAGCTGAACAGGTTGAAGACTTATTCACCCAGTTCGAGGCATTTGGTTTGACTCTTAAGGGTACTGCCTTAGCTTGGTTTCAACCTCTAAACAGTTGCAACTATAGAGAGATAGGTCAGCTGCTAGAAGAATTCATTGTGGAATTTTCCAAAAGCGGTATCAGGCATAACACATCATCCTTGATCCACAAGCAGACACCCCAAGAAACAGTGCGACTTGCAGGAAGAAGGTTTAGACAGTACTTGGAAAGATGCCCTGTACCAGAATTAC
Organism: Ceratopteris richardii; assembly: GCA_020310875.1. Lineage (NCBI taxonomy): Eukaryota > Viridiplantae > Streptophyta > Polypodiopsida > Polypodiales > Pteridaceae > Ceratopteris > Ceratopteris richardii. The sequence goes on along the minus strand of CM035432.1, from coordinate 53,168,167 downwards.
CCACATCAGCCAAACAGGTGGCACTGTTTTTAGATGGCCTATTGAGCACAAAATTAAGGTCATATGTATACTTGAAAGAGCCTAGATCCATAGAAGAGTGTGTACGGATATGCATTGACATAGAAGACAACTTGGGTGAGGAGTTAGGACTATCCAAACTCTATAAGGACTCTGATAGTTCTACAAGTCATACCTCTAGAACCTCCACTGAGATAGATGAGATAGCTGAGCAAGTGGCCAAAAAGCTAGGAGTTCAAAATAGACAAATGCCAAGGGTCACTTCAGTGAAGCGATGTTATACATGTGGAGGAGATCACATGGCTAATGTTTGCCCGTTGACGACTCAACCCCAAGGAAACCCTAATGCTCTATATTGCACCATTGAGAGGAAATATACAAATCATACGACCCAAGATTGTCCCTATAACAGGCAGGCTGTTAGACAAAATTATCAGCAACCTTACCCGCAGGGTAGGTATCAGAATCAGTACCAACAGCCATATTATAGGCCACAACAATATCAACCTCAATACCAGCAGCAATATCAAGCACCATATAGGCCACAACCAGTCCTAGGAAACCAACCGCCAGCTCCTGCCAATGTGATCCCAGTTAAATATACGATGGCGGAGGAGAACCCTAATAGAGCATTGGTGCCACTAACCCCATTGGTCTCAGAAAATGATTCTCACGCTCATGGTTCAGACTACTTCCATGAAGATAGTCCACATGCTTATTATATAGAGTCACCTGAGCAAAGCGAGACTTCTCAGTATCAATATGAGACACCACCTATGGAACAAAATTAGGAGCCAGAATACTCCAACGTCATGTATACGAATCCAAATCCTAGGCCCCAATTGAGACAAGTAAGACCACAAGCCCCTAGAGGACCATGCTTTAGATGTCAGGGCGACCATTTCATTCGTGAATGCCCCCACCAACCAGCTCTGGGACTAGGACAAAACATCACAATACAAGGCTTTTGTCCTGAGTGCGGAAAGGAACATCTTCCTAGAGAGTGTCCCAGGAATCCCTCTAGTGCACCCAAGGTCACACCCATCAACGTGGTAGGCTTAGTGGCAGATTCAAGTTCAAGTAGCAGTAATGTGGCTCCTGTACAGGCAGTTACTAGGGCACAAGCTGCACAACAAGCAAAACCATCTGAGCAATCGGAGTCAAGTGAGGCAGGAGAACCTAGTAAGAGGAAACCAAGAACATGGAAGGATACCAGAGAGAAGGCTAATCGCAAGTGGAAAAAAAAGCTATCCGAGCTAGAAGAAAGCCTAAGGGATACCAAAACAAAAATAGAAGACATTGCATCTCAAAGCCCCTCACATACCGAAGCTCCATCCACTCCACCTCATTCCACCCCACCACCCATTGTAAATAACCCAAAACCAGGGTCTGTTCTTGTAGATCCAACCCCAGAAGGCTTGGACATGATGTTCAAGGCCTACCAGGCTCGTCTTCAAGAAGGGCCAACAACTGCAAACTTGGACAAGAGTTACCCGAGAGCAGATTTAGAGATTGAACGGATGAAAATGTGCATGAAAATGGTAGAACAAGCTCAAGCTATACTTGAGACTAGTCAAAAGTTCAATCAAACAAACTCTGTCAAACCGGATTTGCATTTCTAGGGCTTACTAGAAAGATTAGAGCAGTTGGTAAACAAACCACAAGTTTCTTTACCTCCATAGGTTCAACCAGTTATTGAGAGAGGAAGCTCACCACCAATGGGAGCTTATGTTCCTAATTCCATGGATGCTGGAATACCTCCTTCAATTCAACAGTACTCTCAAGAGTTCTTGCGGGAAATACAAGAAGAGAAATGGGCCAAGGAGAAGGGTAACTCCCCTCCTATACTGAGATTGATGATCTTCATGATCAATTTCCCCAAGACATCCCGTCTATCTATGGAGATCAAACATAGCAACAAGAGGATGAGAGATTAGATTTTGAATCTAATTCTTTACAAGAGTTGCCTCATTTCACAGGCCCATGGGAATCTGAATCTATCCAGATCAGAGCTCCCACAATATTGGTAAGAAATGAAGACTCAGTGATTCCAAGAAACACTGATGTTGTTAAGAACACTAAGGTTCAATGTCATCTCACTGTGGAAGAGCTGCTCAAAGCAAAACCTGGGCTCTGGAATCATGTGAAGGATCAGGTTCCAGAACTTGAATCCAATATGCCAAAAGTAGGCTCTAAGCAAAAAGTTCCAGAGATACCTCTCGACAAGATAGGAGACATGAGCGAAGGTGAAGAAGGTAACACTTATCTTCCGATCACCTATCAAGGTTACACAACCAAAGCAATTGTAGATTCGGGTGCTGGTGTTGCTATTGCGACCACCTCCTTGTGGAAGCGATGGGGCAAACCCACATTAAGACCAACAAGAATGAAGCTTCAAATGGCAGATGGTCATTTTGAAAGACCTATAGGATTGCTCGAAGGGATAACTCTAACCACTTGTGGTGTAGAGTTTGAACATACATTTGCTATATGTGACTTTGAAAAAAATAATGTCTACGAGATGATCCTAGGAAGACCCTTCCTACGACAATTGCAAATAGTACAGGATTGGGGAACCAACTCCTTGTACTTACAGCACTTAGGGGTCACCACCAAGGTCAATCTGAAGGATTACACCTTCAGAGATGTACCACCCCTATAGTGGAATCCTATCCACAAAGCAAAAGAAGATTCAATCTTTGTGCATTCTGAAAGTTCACCTGATCCATCCTGGCTGCATGAAGATACTCACTTGTGGATGTGCAAGGTCGCAGAGGAAGAGGAAAAGCATCTAAAAGCAAGAGAAGATGGAACTCCCCCAGGAGATAGACCAATAAAAGACCCAGCCTATACACCGATGATATTTCCAGATGAGGAATTTGAGCCTCATGGTTGGGAAGAAATCTTAGCCACCATGGACATTGCAGTCAATGAAGAACAATGGACACCTCATTGTGATGAGGAGGGTTATGATATTTCAGTGTTCATGTGTCATCCCCTGTTGGAAGAGTGTGATCCTAGTGAGTTCATAGAAGAAGAAGAGAATGACGATGATCTAGAATCCATTGTGATGGATACTTACTTTGACTCAGAGGAACACTATTTAGAAGACATAGGAGTGTTAACCCAAAAAGAAGAAGAACCCCTCACGAGTATTAAAACGATAAATTCAAAGGAAAAAAGTGAAGGAGGTCAAAAGAAAAAGAAAAGAAAAGCAGTGAAACAAGAAGAGGAAGAATCATTGTTTGAAGTACGAGAAAATTTCAAGAAATATGAAGTGGAAGACCGAAAAATTTTGGTACGGATGCCTAAGAGAGAGGCCATTATAGGAGAAGCATATGACAATAAAGAAAAGACCAAAAAAATTGTAGTGACCATTGAAGGGAACGATGTACGTACATAGGAGATGACCTAAGTGCAAAAGAAGAAGCAGAGCTTGTAGCTCTATTAAGGGAATATAGGGATGTGTTCGCATGGCACTATAGAGACTTGAAAGGAGTAGATCCAAAGATTTGCTCTCATACGATTCCGATGACCGCTGATGCCAAGCCCACCAAACAAAAGCCCTACACATATAATGACAATTATGCAGCCAAAATAAAGGAGGAAATTGACAGGCTGATTGAAGCTGGATTCATCTATGAGATTGAGCACACTGAATGGGTGTCCCCCATTGTGGTGGTGCCCAAGAAGAATGGGAAATTGCGAGTGTGCATTAACCTTAAAAAAGTTAATGCCGCTACGATCAGAGATAGTTATCCACTTCCAATCACCGAACATCTATTGGAGCGTGTTGCAGGCAAGGAAGTTTATAGCTTCCTTGATGGATTTTCAGGTTACAACCAAGTAGCCATTGCCCCCGAAGATCAACACAAAACGGCCTTTGCCACAGAATGGGGAATTTTTGCATTTCGTGTGATGCCATTTGGGCTCACCAATGCACCTGCAACATTCCAAAGGCTCATGTGTCATGTCTTCAAAGAGTTCTTGCGAAAGAGCTTAGAAGTATATGTGGATGATTTATGCACTCATTCCCAAGAAAGAAGTTACCACATCCTTGAGCTCAGACAGATCTTCAACAAGTGTAGAGAATATCGAGTGTGTCTGAACCCAGAGAAGTGTGTGTTCATGGTACGACAAGGTAAGATCTTAGGTCACATTGTTTCTAAGAATGGAATTTCAACAGATGAAGACAAGGTAAGAGCGATAGCAGAGTTACCAAGACCAAGGAATGTTAAAGAGGTACAAGCCTTTATGGGCCATTGTGGATATTACCGTAGGTTTATCCACATGTATGCCATCATTGCTAAACCTCTTTATGGGTTGTTACCAAATTTTGAGTGGAACGAGGAATGCGAGAATTCCTTCAACGAGCTGAAAAGATGTTTGTGCACAGCACCAATATTGACTACTCCGGATTGGAGCAAACCCTTTCATGTCCATGTAGATGCCTCCAATCATGCAATAGGATGTGTGCTAGCACAACCCACAGGTGAAGGAAACCTAGATTTGCCGATAGCATATGCTAGTAGGCAATTAAATGTAGCTGAACGAAATTATACCACAACGGAGAGAGAAGGCTTAGGCATGGTATACGCTGTGAAAAAGTTTAGACACTATTTATTGGCCAATAAGTTCAAGTTTTTCACTGATCATCAAGCTTTACTATATTTGTTCAATAAACCTTGCAATACAGGCCGCTTGGTGAGATGGTTCCTCTTACTAATGGAATATGACTTTGAAGTTGTTGTCAGGAAAGGTAGAACCCATCTTAGGGCAGACCATCTTTCTCGTATCACTTCAGGAGAGCCACCGCAAGGAGTGTCTGATGAATTGCCCGATGCTTATCTGTTCAATTTAGAAGTTATTCCTAAATGGGCAAATAAGTTGGTACCAGTCCTAACCTTCGGGCCTGCAAATAAAAATGTGAAGACAAGCAAAGAAGAAATTGTAAAATCACAAAAGTATCAAATATTGGCCGGAAATATGTACAAGCAAGATACCGAGGGCGTATTAGCTTGTTGTGTCGAGGACGATGAACATACTAGTTGGTTGCAACAAGCCCATGAGGGACTGCTAGGAAATCACTACCCTAAACAACGAACATTGCAGAATCTAAAACGTTTAGGAGTGTATTGGCCTAGCATGGACAAAGAAATACAGGAGTGGATCCAGAATTGTCCAGTGTGCCAGAAGAGACCCCCAGTGGAGCATGCCACTCTTTATCATGTGTCATTAATCCCAGATTGGAGTGCTCCATTGGTTGAGTTCATGAGATCGGGAACATTACCCAATCAGGCTAGTCTTGCAAGAAAACGGAGCATGGAGCAAGAGGCTCAAGACTATGCCTTAGTAGGAGACAACCTATATCGAAGAGGCAAGGATGGTTACCTAAGACTGTGTGTTCATGAATCAGACTATTTGAAAGTCTTAGAAACTGCACACAGCAGTGCTGCAGGTGGACACTTTGGGCCTGACAGAGTAATTAAGACCATTCTATTCTCAGGACTTTGGTGGCCCACTCTTCATATGGATGCATATACTTATGTGAAGAAATGTGACACATGCCAACGTGCCCAATATCCGATAAGAAAAGACGAGATGCCTTTAAGGCCAATGATGGGAGGACGTGCATTTTCAAAGTGGCGTATAGACTTTGTAGGTCCCATCAACCCCCCAACTAGAAACTCCCATGCAGAATACATTATTGTAGCCACAGATTACCTTACAAAGTGGGTGGAAGTAAAAGCCACAACAAAGAATGATGCTCAAACGACAGCTAAGTTCTTATTCGAAAATGTGTTCACTAGATATGGGCTACCAATAGAGTTGGTTAGTGATAGAGGTACGCACTTCTTGAATGAGGTCATTGAAAATCTCCTTCAAGAATTCATGGTGATACATAAGAAGTCTGCCCCCTATCACCCACAAGCTAACGGACAAGCCGAGAGCACGAATAAGATCCTATGTAACGTATTAACGAAACTTGTAAATAATAAACGCTCTGATTGGGACAAACAACTTCATCATGCTGTTTGGGCATACCGAGTTGCCTACAAAACGGTACTCAATGCTACCCCATTTCAGATGGTCTTTGGACAGAATGCCGTGCTACCATTGGACTTCCTAATCCCAGCCTTGAAAGTAGCACAAGAGCATGAGTGGCATGGACATGAATTGTCCTCTAGGATCTTTGATCTAGAATGTTTAGGTGAGACGAGGCTACGAGCAGCAGCAGGCATCTATGCTGCAAAGAAACGGCAAAAGGCATACTTTGATGCCCATGTGAAGGACAAAGGGTTGAAAGAAGGAGATCTGGTGCTGGTTTATACGCTAAAGCAACATGCCCGCAAATTGGAGAAACGAGGATATGGACCCATGATCATTAATAGACTCTCCACTAGCGGTGCAGTTCAATTGGCTACTTTAGAAGGTGATATCCTACCAAACTATATTAGTGGATGCCGAGTCAAGTTATATAAAGAACCTCTTACAGAGGAAATGCTCATGAGACTCAACATTGCTAAGAAGCGAAAAGAAGAGGAGTTAAGAGTTAGAGAAGAAGCACAAGCAGAGGCGAGAGAGCGCATTAGAAGAAATAAGCTACGGCGGCTGGGCCTAGATGTCAACACAAAAGCTCCAAAATATCACATGGACATGTGCCAAAAATCGGGCATAACTACTTCTCAAATAATTGATCGACGGCCCTTTGTGACTATAGAGGTAGGACAAGGAAAGAGTATAAAGACTGTGAGAGCATTAGTTGATTCAGGTGCAGCAACTAGTGCAGTTCGACTTTCATACTGCCAAGACCTGCAATTGGATATCAAGCCCATAGAAGCCTATCTCATAGGATTGGGAGGTGTGGAAACCTCTTGTTTGGGAGAGGTGGAACTTCCCATCTACCTTCAAGATGTTCCAATAAAAGTCAAAATGCTAGTGTGTCATGATGAGGACCTCACAGAGCCACTTGTCTTGGGTCAAGATTGGATTTACGACCATGCTGTCAACTTGAACCTAAGAAGTCAACTTCTTCATGTTTGGGCACATGAATAATGCATTACATTAGAATTGGAGAATTGCATGGCCACTGACCAAGACACCACACGCTCTCTTCTTTCCTCTAAGGCTAATCTTCTCGAACAAGATGTTGTAAATGTCAAAAGATCTATGATCCAGACGGACACAATCATGGAAGGACAGTCGCAAAGGCAAGAAGAACCTTCTTCTTTTTCAAAAAGTAAAGCATCCACATTAGTCCAACCTCAGAAGCAAACAAAACAGTGCAAGATAGCCAGTCTATCAAATAGACAAAGAGCCTTCAAGAAGAAAGAAGTTATGGGCATGAAGCAGATCTGGGTAAAGAAAGGAGTGCAACCATCGATGTTGCCTCAAAGATTCCCACCCAACCAGATCGACCATGAAAAAAGAAGGACCAAGCACCTACGACAGGCTCAAGCACGAAGAATCGTTTGGGTACCGAAGCTATCAAAGAAGGTCGACCACAATCATGTACAAATTTGGGTGCCTAAAAAATTAGCTACAGCTCAACACGGGCGATTACAGATGTGGGTACCCAAGAAGCTCTTACATACACAACGGCCTATGCTCCCCACCAGGCAAAAGGTCTCAACAAAGAAGCCAAGGAAAGCAAAGGGTAAGAACAAAACACAAAGAACAAACGAAGATAAACTCAACCCTTCTGCAAAAGAAAGCAGGCAATCATCAAGGATATGGGTTTGGAAGCCAAAAGCACCAACAACATCCACAGAACCAAAAGGCCAACCACATGGGATACCAAAGTTTGGAAAGCATCCAAAGATGAAGTGGCCTGAGGTGATCTCTACAGTACCAAACCCTATTCCAAAATGGGTTTCAATCCGGAGGATTACATCATTTCGAGATCCAATAGACACCTCCAATCAAAGAATTCATCAAGTATGCAAGTAACATCAAAAGCCTCGACCAGCAGCAACCATGTGCCTTTGGCATAACCTAGTCGTTTGCACCATTCAGGTCATGCATTTCCAAAGTATGCATCAATATAGGGCCACCTTACATGGCCGTGCATAGACACAATTGAGAAATCCCAGGCACATGAGACACAATTTTCACATGCAAAATATGTTATTGAAACTAACCTCTTTCTTCTTGTTTGATGCCATCGTGTTCCAAAAAGAAAAAAAAAGAAAAAAAGGGGCAAAGAAGAGGACTGTGCTTGAAAATGCTCATCAACGAACTTTCAGCAAGGACACCCATCAACAAAAAGGACAAGCCGATGGTCAAACACCATGATGGAACTACAACACGAAGAGCTGAAGATCAACGGACCCTTCACCATGGTAAGACGTGTATGCTTCAACAACACTATAACCATGATCGATTAGGAAACCTCTTCGTCAGCATACCCTTGAGCACTTAGCTCAAGACCCAATCTCTTGCACCATACTTCTTGCCATGCATTTTCCAAGTACGCATACGCAGGGCCACATTACAAGGCCATGCACAAGGCACATATTTTGTCCAACCCCCGCACTAAAGCACTTATCCATCATCCATTATGGGTTACAAGTACTTGGCAGGAAAACTATGAAAGCCATCTTTGGAAGAATCAGCGGACATCACGGTGACCACTACAAGAACAAGCGAGCCATCCACCACTGAGAGTTGCTCATAATCAACATTGAACACCTCCTTTGAGCAACTAGTAGTTTTGGAAAACTCACAAATGCACCATCCAGATGGAATACAAGGCAGAAGTACGTACAAAGGGACTACAAACTGCAAGAGATAATAGTGGCAAAGTGAAGAACCAGACAAACGACCAGAATACATTGGGAAGAGGGATCGCCCCTGTTGGACGCAAAGGGCGCTACCTCCCAACGTACTACATGGAACGACCACTACAATAAGGGTCTGTCAGGGACGACAGACTCAAGAGGGGGGGGAGTGTTGAAGCTCAAGGTCAAGGACAAAGCATGGAAGCGCATCAAGGAAGTGGACACACAAGAAGAAGGAGCTAGTAGGGAGCTCCAAGAAGCACCTGCCAAATTTTCAGATGAAATCCCTATAAAAATAGTGATTATTATCACTAAAAACCATTGTAAATACCATTTTTCATTTTTGTAACTCCATTTTGTTCAAGCCGAGGAGTCCTCAAGCTTGAGGAGTATTAGAACTACCATCCTACCAATTTTCATAATTTTTAGACTCCGTTTGAGCCCCCAAATAAGCCCTGGAACCTATTTTTTAACTAGGCCGGACACTAGGTCTGGACAGGGCCAAAACCACTCAAAAACTATAAAAAGGGCTGGAGAGCTCATTTTTGAGGCCAGCTTGTTGTAGATTTCAGCGTTGTAAGAGAGCTCTTGTATAATCGAAGATCTTCCATTGTTCCACTCCTTGCTCTTACTTTGTGTGCGTGTGTGTGTATGTGTGTGCATGCTTGTGTGCTCTCACTCACGCACTTGTGCCATCACTTGCTCACGGTCTTCATACCGGTCCTTACGTCTCCACGGATTGACATTTATGAGGTGTATCTCCTCGCGTTGGTACTCACCATTGTGCTAGAGTGACAACATGGCTAGCTTGCTTGGATGGAAATGGTTGTGGCAAGGTAGGTGGTTGCTCTCCTTTTCGTACCCAAATCTGCTTCATGCTCGAAACTATGTTCTTCTTGAAATCTCTTTGTCTATTTGATATAGCGGTTGTCATGTATGGTTTCACTGGCCTTTTTGGTTGAATTGTTAGGATAGCATTAGTCTTTGCACAAGAGGAGGAGTCTGCTTGCCTTTGAGCCCGTTCTTCCATGATTGAGTTCTTTTGGAACATAGAGCCTTTGACACATACAATATCTTTTTTACTAAGATTAGTCCTAGAAGAACTAAGAGAATATGTGAACTCTGGATTTGTGAGCATGCAAGTCTCTAATTCTAATGTAATGCATTGTTCCTGAACCCAACTTGAAGAAGTCAACTTCTTAGGTTTAAGTTGACTGCATGGTCGTAAATCCAATCTTGACCTAAGACAAGAGGTCTACTTTACACTCCTCAACTTGTTCTTGGCTGGTGTGAAGCAGGGATTTGCAACACCAGTTCATCTCTAGAATCTATCCACCATCTTCCCTAACAATGGCATCAGAGCAACAATAAGGAAAAATGGGAGATGGATTTCCATCATTCATTGATAAATTGGATAGGGATAATTATTCAGGATGGTCCCTAAGGATGAAGGCTTACCTCCAAGGAAGAAGCTTGTATGGATACATCTCTGGAGATGAAGAAATGCCAATATTCAGAAGTAAACATCAACCTACAAGAGAAGAGCAAGAAAGACTAGCTGCATGGTGTGCAAAGGATGCTCTAGCCAGGTCTTATATACTCAACTCAATATCTGATTTCTTATTACCTCATATTAGGAATTGCAAGACCTCCCAAGAGACTTGGGAAGTAATCTCTTCATACTTCTCATCAAATACGAGCGCTAGGAAGAACCAGCTTTGGATGGAGTTCACAACCTTGAAGAAGCAACCAAAGCAAAGTGTAGCTGACTATGTGACCAAGATGAAGGATGTAGCTAATGAACTTGGGAGCATTGGAGAAGAAATAGAAAAGGGGTAGATAGTAAGGTAGATCATAAATGGCATCAAGGTTGATGAAAAATGGGAGTCCTTCACCACATCAATGGATTTGTATATGGACATGCAGATACGTGACCTCAATACATTGATGGGACAATTTTTCACACATGAGGCAAAGCTCAACAAGAATGGGGATAATTCTAGAGGTAATCAATCTTCCACCCTTTACAGAGATAAAAGTAAGAATAAAGATAAAGGCAGAGCTAAGAAGAATGAAGAGGATGCAAGTACCTCTCAAGTGAACTTCATAGGTAGAGGAAGAGGTACTAAAGGAAGGGGCTGAGGAGGAAAGCAAGGCAGGGGGAGATCCTACAACTCTTCAACTGGCAACTTTTGTGGATTGACCAATCATACCACAGATGAGTGCTTTAGGAACATCAAGAATCAAAGAGGAAGAGGCTTCCATAGAGGATGCTATGGACAATCAAGAGGTAGGTTCAATAATGGAGGAACAATTATCATCAAAACTACAACCAAGGCTACAACAACAACTATCAAGGAGGCTTGAAAGGAAGAAGAGACTACAAAAACTACATAGAAGACCAAGAGGATTCTATATTGATCATGAACATGACATCCAAGCAAGGTAAAGATGATGAGCATCTATTCTATATTTATTCTGGTTGCTCCAATCATGTAGCAAGCAACATAGCATTGCTATCTGATCTTGAAGAACCTAAAGGGAAGCATGAAGTCCAGACAGGTGATGACACTAGGCACTATGTTAAGAAGATTGAAAATGTTAGATTCAGAAGGCATGGAGCATATGTGGAGGACCCTCAACAAGGCTTCAACAGGATTGCAAAAGGTGAGAAATTTGGTAGAATCTTTACATTTGAAGTTGAAGATACTAGAAATATTGCTCTCTTCAATTACAAAGATCAAACCCTATATGAATTGGTGATATGGCATAACAGACTAGGTCATATAGGTGAAAGGAAACTAAAGAAAATATGTCGGGATTAGAGTGTTCTTGGCATTCCAAATGTGTCCAAGCAACACATGATTTACAAATGTGAAGCATGCCAATTTGGCAAATCACACAGGCAACCATTCAACATAAAAGGATACATGTATGAAGACTACTTGGAGCTTGTACACAAAGATGTGTGGGGTCCTAGCAGAGAGCCATCAATCTCAGGATCAAGGTATTATGTTTGATTCATAGATGACTATAGTAGATGGACAATTCTTTACTTTATGAAGCATAAAGATGAATTCTTCACTTGTTTCAAGAAGTATTTTGCATTGGTTGAGAATCAAACAGGTAGAAGCTTGAAGAGGCTCAGATTTGATGGAGCTGGTGAGTATTTCTCACATGATTTTGACTCCTTCTTACAGAACAGAGGCATAAAGAGAGAGGTTACAACAAGGTACACTCAGAATGGAGTGGTAGAGAGAAGAAATAGACTAATAGTAGAGGCTGCAAGATCAATGTTGAATGAAAAGAAACTTCCAAATTACTTATGGGCAGATTGTTTCCATAGCCACATAATTAATTAATAGGCTTCCATCCAAGACTCTGAATGGAATGACACCTTATGAGCCATGGAATGGCAAAAGACCTTCCCTAGACCATTGTAAAATCTTTGGGTGCATTGCTTATGCACATATACCCTCACAAATTAGAGAAAAGCTTGATCCAAAAGCTGAAAGATGTATATTCATTGGCTATGAACAAAATCAAAAAGGATATAGGTTGTATAATCCCTCTAACAAAGGATTTATAGTTAGTAGGGATGTGGTTTTTGATGAAAATAAATCCTCGTTTGAAGATGATTGCAAGAAAATAAAGTTATCCTATGAATTGAAAGTGATTTTCCAACTCTGACTCAAGAAGAACCACAAATATGAGAAGATGTCAACTGAGAAGACAAAGAATAGATTGACTTCAAGGCTTGGAAGTTCAAAGGCAAGACAAAATTCAAACAATTTGAAGACATTCCAGATTCATCTAATCAAGCACTTAGAGGATCTCAAATGGAGAGCAAGAAACCCATAAGATATGGCTATGACACATCATGGTCACCAAGCATTCTATACACATGGCTAAAGATTCAATATTAGAGGAGCCTTCTTCATTTGAAGAAGCCAATAAGAAGGAAGAATGGAGTGAAGCTATGTAGGAAGAAATTGAACCACTTCAAGAGAACAACACTTGGGATTTGGTTCCCAAGAAACCAAGCATGAAGGTAATAGGATCCATGTGGATTTACAAAGTAAAGAAGAATTTAGATGGTTCAATCAAAAGGTATAAAGCAAGGCTAGTAGCAAAGGGGTTTGCTCAAACCCATGGAGTAGATTATGAGGAGACCTTCTCACCTATGGCTAAGATGCCAACAATCAGAGTCTTAGTAAGGATTGCTGCTTCAAAGAATTGGAACTTATATCAATTAGATGTTAAAAATGAATTCCTTAATGGATGGATCTCTAAAGAAGTCTACATGGCTAAACCACCAGGATATGAAGACAAGGACAAACCAAATTATGTATGCAAATTAAGGAAAGTACTTTATGGTTTAAAACAAGCTCCTAGAGCTTGGAGCCATAGACTAGTTACTTATTTGCAAGATCAAGGTTTTGTTGCTAGCAAAGCCTATTCTTCTTTCTTCATAAAGAAGACTAGTTTATAAGCTATTTATCTATGTGTTCATGTGGATGACATTATCGTTACAAGAAATGATGCCAATGGAATCAAGCATATCAAAGCTCAAATGATGGAAGAGTTTTAAATATGTGACCTTGGTTTGTTAACATACTTTCTTGGATTAGAACTTGTATATTCAGATTTTGGTGTCTTTATTACTCAGAGGAAGTACATTCATGATATGCTTTTTAAGTTCAAGATGGAGAATGCAAAAATTGCAAGTACACCCATGGAACTCAACCACAAACTTAGTTCTTATGAGGGACAACTACTTGAAGACATTACATGATACCAAAATCTTGTTGGGAGTCTCAATTATGCAACCCTAACAAGAGTAGAAATATGTTATGGAGTAAGGATATTAAGTCAATTTATGCATACACCAAGAAAATCTCACATGGAAGCTGCCAAGAGAATCTTAAAGTATTTAAATGGTACCATAAATGAAGGGCTATTTTATCCATTCACATCTGACTTGGATATCAAGCTATACTCTGATATAGATTGGGCTACCTCAATATATAATAGGAGGAGCACTTCTGGCTACTTATCTTTTGTAGGTTCAAAGTTGATTTCATGGTTATCAAAGAAACAACCAATTGTGGCATTATCATCAATTGAAGTTGAATATAGAGGCCTAGCAAATGCAACACAAGAAGCAATGTGGTTCAAGCTACTCGACTCAGAATTGGGGATACACACCTACACTCCAATGATCTTTTGAGATAACACTAGCTCACTTCATTTGGCTACCTATCTTATGTACCATGCAAGGACTTGCACTTAAGTGCACTATCACTATGCGAGAGAAAAGCTACTTAGCAAGGACATCCAATTTTCCTATGTGTCCATAAATCTACAATGTGCTGACATGTTAACCAAATCTATGGATGGCACCAAATTGAATGGGTTCAAGATAATGATTGGATTACAAGAAATCAAGGAGAAATGAAGACCAAGCATGCTAGGCTTGAGGGGGAGTTGTTGGTGCAAATGAGTCCAATCCTACATACTTCCTATGATGTGCTCCATGTGTCAATATAGGTGATAACTCTTCCACCCATCTAGGAAATACTTCTCGGTTAAATAGGTAAGTGTTTGGTAGCTCATCTGCTACTCCCATTGTTGGTTCTCTATGACTCATCCTAGATAAGTGGTCCACCCTAATCTGCATATTACCCTTCTTGAACACTACCTCAAAATCGAATACCATAAATAACAAAAACCATCTAACTAGTCTTCCCATATTGCAAGGTTTATTGACCAAGTACAATAGAGCTTGGTGATCAATAAAGAATTTGAATTTTTTGGCTAGTAGGTAATGTCTAAAGTTCTTCACTACAAAGACCATCCCTAATCCTTCTCGCTCATTCATGGTATAATTCTGTTTTGTATGGTTTAATTGTATGTTGGCCTAGGCTATAGGACGATCTAGCTTTTCCTCATTGGCTAATTGTCCTAATATGCTTCCAATGGTGAAATTAGATTCGTCAACATGAATATGGAATGATTTATTATAATTAGGCACTTTTAGAATTGGTGTTGAACTCAATCTTCATTTTTAACTCATTAAATGACTACTCACATTCATCCGTCCAAGTGAACTGAGCTAAAACTCCGTAGAGAGGTTTTACAATAATAACATACATGTGAATTAATTTACAATAGTATCCACAATGTCCCATAAATGCTTGCACTTCTTTCACATTCTTGGGTCTGGGTAATTCAAGAATTAGTTTTGTTGGGAAAGATGGATGGATGCTCCATGAGACTGAGTAGGTACTGATGGAGAGTATTAATCTCCAAAAGAATAAGTTGTACTTGAACTTAGAACTCCTCTATATCAAGAACAACTTCAGACTCCACTTAATTTTAGAAAACAATCACCAAATTATCAGAATTTTGACTAACTGTTGAAAACTGAAATTTCTTGGAAAGTCTGCCACAGATTAATTACTGATTGACTAATCAATCCTGTTCAGTCAAGGCTAAAGATGGGAGCACTCTTCTGAGTAAGGTTCTTTATGTTCCCACAATTCCAAAGAATTTGATTAGTGTAGGTCAAATTGTGGAAAAAGGATATGAGGTAAGGTTCACCCATGATGGAGTCTATGTTGAAGACCCTAGTCAAGGGTATAAACAGGTTGTTACAGGAAAGAAGGAAGGGAGGCTTTTCACATTGAAGGTACAAGGAAATGTTGGACATGCTATGTTCACATATGGAGAGCAGAAGGTATCTGAATTGGATCTTTGGCATAAAAGACTTGGACATTTCAATGAGAGAGGTATTAAAGAAATGATTAACAATGATTCAGTGCTTGGGTTGCCTAACATTGCAGGTCAACACATGACATGCAGATGTGAGGCATGTCAATTAGGTAAGGCCCATAAGCAACCTTATTCCAAGCATGGGTTTATGTATTCAGAAAGACTTGAGTTGGTGCATACAGATTTGTGGGGTCCTTCAAAGGACTTTAGTATAAATGGTTCAAGATATTATGTCATATATGTTGATGATGCTACCAGATGGATCACAATTTATGTGATTAAAGAAAAGTCAGAAGTGTTTAATACATTTAAACACTATCATGCATATGCAG
Source organism: Ceratopteris richardii (assembly GCA_020310875.1). NCBI lineage: Eukaryota > Viridiplantae > Streptophyta > Polypodiopsida > Polypodiales > Pteridaceae > Ceratopteris > Ceratopteris richardii. The sequence continues at coordinate 53,152,263 of CM035432.1, read as the reverse complement.
AAAGGATTACAGGTCAAAAATTGAAGAGACTAAGGTCAGATGGAGGGGGAGAGTATTTTTCAAATGAATTCAATGATTACTTGTGGAATGCAGGTATAAAGAGAGAAGTTACTTGCAGGTACTCTCCTCAACAAAATGGGGTAGCAGAAAGAAGAAACAAGACACTTGTTGAATTTGCAAGGTCCATGATGAAAGAGAAGAATTGCCCAAATTATTTGTGGGCTGAAGCTGTTAATACAGCTACATATTTGGTCAATAGATTGCCTTGTAAAGCTTTGCAAGGTATGACACCATATGAAGCTTGGTGGGGTAAGAGACCTACCTTGGATCATTGCATAATATTTGGATGCTTGGCATATGCATATATGCCATCTCAATTGAGGCATAAGTTGGAGCCTAAGGCAGAAAAGTATGTATTCATTGGTTATGATGATAAGCAAATGGGATACAGGTTGTGGGGTCCATCCACAAAGCAATTCCTTGTATCCAAGGATGTTACATTTGATGAGCAAGGTACTTGGTATGCAGGTAAATATAATATACATGCAGATGTTGAAGAAGTAGTGGATCAAAGGAAAGGTAAAGCAAAGATTCAATTACTTGATGAAAATGAGAATAATGAAGTACAGGTTGAAGTTGAAGAGAGGCCAAGGTTTGATCCAGAATGTGATGAACCAGAGACTTCAAAAAGTGCAGAAGTTAGGAGGTCATCTAGGCACAAATGGCAACCCACAAGGTATAGCTATGATACCTCATTCTTGACTACTAAAGATTATGCTTATTTGGTAAAAGCAGATGAAGATCCATCTACATATGATGAAGCCAAAGGCAAGAGAAACTGGGAAGAAGCCATGCAAGAGGAGTATGATGCATTGATAGAGAATCAGACTTGGGATCTGGTTCCTAAACCTAATAGCCAGAAAATTATTGGATGTAAGTGGGTTTACAAAACAAAAAGATTTGCAGATGGAAGTGTGTCTATGTACAAAGCCAGACTTGTTGTGAAAGGGTATGCACAGACATATGGAGTGGACTATGATGAGACCTATAGTCCTGTGGCAAAAATGACAACCATCAGAACTCTCATAGCAATTGCTGCTTGCAAAGGTTGGAAGTTATCTCAATTAGATGTTAAAAATGCTTTTTTTGAATGGTTACATTTCAGATGAAGTTTACATGGAGCAACCAGATGGGTTCAAAGATCAAGTGAGTCCAAATTATGTGTGTAAGCTCAAGAGAGCTTTGTATGGATTAAAGCAGGTCCCAAGGGCATGGAATTATAGGCTTGTAAAGTTCTTGAAGGATCTTGGATTTCAAGCATCAAAGGCAGATAGTAGCTTGCTAGTCAAAGCAAGTGAAGATGGATTCATTTATGTTTGTATTTATGTTGATGACATAATACTTACAGGAACAGATGATAAAGGAATACAAATGATCAAGAAGCAGATGGAGAAAGAGTTCAAAATCAGTGATTTGGGGAACTTGTCATTCTTCTTGGGAATGGAGATTTTATATACTCAACATGGAGTATATGTGACCCAAGAAAGGTATCTTAAAAATTTGCTAACCAAATTTAACATGGAAGAGTGCAGGGTTGCACCTACACCATTGGATGTGAACCATAAATTGTCTAGATTTGGAGGAGAAGAATTCAGAGACATGAAGCTCTATCAAAGTTTGGTTGGTAGCTTGATTTATGCTACATTAACAAGGCCTGATTTGTCATATGCAGTTGGTGTGCTTTCACAATTCATGCATTGTCCCAGAAAGGAACATTGGATTGCAGGACAAAGAGTACTTAGGTACATCAAGGGTACACTCAGAGAAGGACTGTACTATGGATTTACTTCTGATACAAGAGTAAAGATATATGGTGATGCAGATTGGGCAGGTAATGTGGATGATAGAAGATCAACACATGGATATTTGTGCTATGTAGGAGACAAATTGATTTCATGGTGTTCTAAGAAGCAACATACAGTTGCTTTGTCATCTACAGAAGCAGAATATAAAGGTATGGTGGAAGCTGCAAAGGAGGTAATATGGCTAAAGACACTTATGAAGGTTTTTGATGTGATTCAAAGTACTCCTATTATTTGTGGAGACAATATGAGTTCTCTATATTTGGCAGCTAATCTTGTGTTTCATGCTAGAACTAAACATATTGAAATACAGTATCATTTTCTGAGAGAGAAGGTCATTGATAAGGAAATTGAAGTTATGCATACTCCTACAAAAGATCAACTTGCAGATATGATGACAAAAAGTTTAGATGGACCAAAGTTACAGAAGTTCAAAGACATGGCAGGAATAAAAAGGATGCAGATAATCACAATTGATGATTGAGGGGGATCTGTTGGAGCAAGACAATCAACAAATTGTGATTATACAAAGGGTAGAAGTAAAGACATGAAGAGAAGATTGAAGATCAATGTCATGAATTGAAGGAAAGAATTAGATAGTAAAGTTCTTTAATCAAATGTACATTAATTCTTAAAGAGACTTCAATATACTTGAAGTAGTTACGAGTTAGGACTTGTATATATATATATATTATATAAGTACATGCTTGTAGTCATATATGAGATATAGAGAAGAGAGTTGAGATGAGTTAGTTGATGTACATTGTATAGATCATCCATCAGATGTATGAAGAAAACAGATAAGTAAAAATTTTAGATATGGCGCGTCGATCTTCTCTCCCATTCTCCTTCTGTGCTTAATTTTTTGAGAAATCCTTTTGCATGTATCTAAGTCCATAGCTAATCTATCTATGACTAGAATTTGAGAGGTTAATTGCAATCAGGTTGAGAGAATTCAGTTTAGGAACATTCATATGTGAAGATGTTCTGAGAGTCGTCAAAACTGGCGCAGATTTCATGTTCAGAGAAATGAACATTGCTCAGTGCATGGTGTAAAGTTTTACACAAGTGAGGGCTCAAAATCTAAGTTGAAAGGTAAGCCATCTATGGCTAAAAGATCTTGATCAAACGGGATTTACTTTGGGAGAACCAGTGTTAAGAAATTACAGGTGTTAAGGTCGCCATTGCAAAGAAGCTGTTTCAGACATAGGTAAAGTGTTTCACACATTTCTCACAGTATACTCAATCATTTTGAGAAATTTAACTTGGAGAAGTTGCGCAACCTTAAGGCAAAGCATTGTGCAAAGTTTTGGAGATATTCCTTCAATCAAATGAGCTACTTTTTCCACGACTCACTTTGGTAGGTGATTACAAAGGATTCCAAGTCAATTTGACTTTTACAATGAGGTAAAGTGGTAATTAACCACTAGCATATGTTCCTATGCTTCTTCATGTATGTGTAAACTTTAATGCATCCTTTGAGCCAAATGTGTAGGCTTGCAATTTACACCAAGAGCTCCCCCTCAAGCCAAACATTTTGGCTTAAGTCTTCATCTTCAATCTTCAAGTATATCCCGCAATCCAATCATGGATTTGAACCTGCAAAGTTTTGTTCCATCCAAAGCTTTAGTCAACAAATCTACACATTGCATGTTGGTTGATACATAGGTAAGTTGAATGTCCTTGCTTATCAATTTCTCTCTCACATAATGGTAATGAACCTCTATGTGTTTGGTCCTAGCATGATAGATAGGATTAGCTACAAGGTGAAGAGAGCTTGTATTATCCCCAAAGATAATTGGTGACCTAGTATACAATCCCAATTATGTATACAAAAGTTTAATCCAAATTGCTTCTTGTGTGGCATTAGCCAGTCCTCTATACTCTGCCTCTGTGGAAGACAAAGCAACAGCAGGTTGCTTCTTTGAAGACCATGAAATTGGTTTGTCACCTGCAAAGGAAATATATCCAGAAGTGCTCCTCCTATCATCCTTGCATCCTGCCCAATCTGCATCTGAATAGATTTTTATATCAATATCTGAAGTGTAAGGGAAATACAAACCATGGTTCTGTGTACCCTTGAGATACTTCAAGATTCTCTTGGCAGCCTCTAAGTGAGGTATCCTTGGCTTGTGCATAAATTGACTTAGCACACTTACTCCATATGCAATATCAATTCTTGTAAGAGTAGCATAGTTCAAACTACCCACCATACTTTGATAACCTGTAATGTCTTTGACTTCATCACCTTCATGGGCACTTAGCTTTAGGTTTACCTCCATTGGAGTGCTTGCTACTTTAGCATCCTGCAAGTGAAACTTCTTCAACATATCTTGTACATACTTTTTTTGAGTAATGTATATCCCTGAATTAGTGTAAACTAATTCAAGCCCTAGAAAATACTTCAATAAACCAAGATCATTGATCTTGAACTCCTTCATCATCTGGCTTTTGATATACCTGATTCCATTGACATCATTACCTATAATGATGATGTCATCAACATAAACACAGAGATATATTACCTCTGAATTACTTCTCTTAATGAACAGAGAAGTGTCAGCCTTGCTCATGACAAAACCTTGGTCTTGGAGGTATGTAGTTAACCTGTAATTCCATGCCCTAGGTGCCTGCTTCAATCCATATAAAGCCTTTTTTAATTTGCAAACATAAGTTACCTTCTTAGGGTCCTCATAGCTAGGAGGTTGTGACATATAAACTTCTTCTAAAATCCATCCATTCAAGAAAGCATTCTTGACATCCAATTGGTACATGTTCCAATTCTTTGATGCAGCCACACTTACCAACACTCTGATTGTTGGCATCTTGGCCACAAGAGAAAATGTCTCTTCATAGTCAATGCCTTGGGTTTGTGCAAAACCCTTGGCTACCAATCTGGCTTTGTACCTATTAATTGTTCCATCAGAATTTCTTTTCAACTTATAGATCCATCTCGATCCTATTACCTTCATAGAATCCTTCTTGGGTACTAACTCCCATGTGTCACTCTCCTTGAGTGCTTCAATCTCCTCATCCATAGCTTCTTTCCATTTTGATTTGGTTATTGCTTCTTCATATGAACCTGGTTCTTCATTTGACAAATCTTTGGCAAGATAAACTGAATGTTTAGTAACAAGAGATGTATGATACCCATATCTAATAGGTTTCTTGCTTTCTCTTTGAGATCTTCTGATTGATTGAGTTGAAGATTCAGGTATGTCTTCAAGGTTCTTCATCTTCATTTTGCCCTTGGACTTCCATGCCTTGAATTCTTCAAGGTTGATAGTGTCTTCATCGTCTGAACTTGAGTCTTCATTTTGAGTAGGTTCCTCCTTTGCAAGTTTTGGAAATTCCTCTTCCAAATCATAGGGTAGTTTAACCTTCCTGCATTCATTCTCATACCAAGAATCATTTTCATCAAAGATCACATCTTTGCTTACCATAAATCCCTTATTGGTAGGATTATAAAACCTGTAACCTTTTTTATTTAAATCATACCCAATGAAAATGCATTTTTCAGCCTTTGGGTCTAGCTTACCTCTTATCTGAGAAGGAATGTGCACATATGCTACACATCCAAATTTTGCAGTGATTCTAATGATGGTCTCTTACCATGCCATGCTTCATAGGGTGTCATACCATCAAGTGACTTAGATGGTAACCTGTTTATGAGGTAAGTGGCAGTAGAAACACTCTCTGCCCATAGATAGTTAGGTAACTTCTTCTCATTAAGCATAGATCTAGCTGTCTCAACAATTAACCTATTTCTTCTTTCAGCTAGCCCATTCTGTTCAGGAGAATACCTTGTGGTTGTCTCTCTTTTGATGCCTCTGTCCTGCAAGAAGTTTTCAAATTCATTGGAGAATTACTCACCTCCTCCATTTGACCTTAGCCTCTTCAAATTCCTTCCTGTCTGATTTTCAACTAATGCAAGATATTTCTTAAAACAATTAAATACCTCATCCTTGTGCTTCATGAAGTATAATACAATCCATCTACTATAATCATCAATGAAAGACACATAGTACCTTGATCGTGAGACTGAGGGGTCTTTGCTAGGTCCCCAAACATCTGTGTGTACAAGCTCTAGGTAGTCTTCATGCATATATCCTTTCTTGGAGAAGGGTAACCTGTGAGACTTACCAAATTGACAAGCACCACACTTGTAAATCATATGTTGTTTGGATACCTTAGGTATCCCAAGCACACATTGGTCCCTGCATATTTGTTTCAAGGTTCTTTCTCCTATGTGCCCTAACCTTTTGTGCCAAATCTCAAGCTCTGAAAGTGTTTGATCTTTATAACTGTATAGTGCAATATTCTTTGTATCTTCCAACTCAAAAGTGAAAAGTCTACCTGATTTTTCTCCTTTAGCAATCCTCTTGAAACCATGTCTTGGGTCCTCCACATATGCTCCATATTGATTGAATCTGACTTGCAAACCTTTCTCGACAATCTGACCAACACTCATCAAATTTTTGGTAATGGTTGGTACATAGAGTACCGTGCTCAACAAATTCTGATTACCATCACAAGTCTTAACATTTCCAACTTTAACTACTGAATGCTTTGTATCATCACCTGTTTGGACTTAATGTTTACCTTTTGGTTCCTCAAGATCAGAGAGTAGTGCCACATTGCCAGCCACATGATTTGAGCACCCTGAGTCAATGTAGAATAAGTGGTCATCATTTGTACCTGACTTTGAAGTCATGTTCATGATCAGAAGAGAGTCATCCTGCTCCTCTGTGTAGTTGTTGTAGTCCTTTCTGGTTTTGAATCCTCCTTGGTAGTTGCCATTGTAATTGTTGTTGTAATTGTTGTTGTAATTCTTGTTGTAATTGTTGTTGTGGCCTTGGTGATGGTTGAACCTTCCTCTTGACTGTGAGTATCCACCTCTTTGGTAGCCTCTTCCTCTCTGATTTTTGTAATTCCTGAAACACTCATCTGTAGTATGATTTGATAAACCACAAATGTTGCATGGTGATGAGTTATAGGGTCTCCCCCTACCTTGCTTACCTCCTCTGCCCCTTCCTCTTGAAGATCTACCTCTCCTTGCATAGTTGGCTTGGGAGGTAGAGCCTTCATCTTCCATTTTTTTGCTCTTGCCTTTATCCTGAGACTTCTTATCAGTGTATAGGGCAAAAGAGTTATTACCTTTGGATGTATCTCCATTTTCGGTGAGCTTTGCTTCATGTGTAAATAGTTGTCCCATGAGAGTTGTAAGATCTGGAGTGTGCATGTCCATGTAGAGATCCATTGCAGTGGTGAAGCTTTCCCATTTGTCATCAGCCTTGATTCCATTGATCACTTGCCTTACAATTTGTTCTTCTTCAATTTCTTCTCCTATGCTTGCTAACTGATCTGCAACATCTTTGATCTTGGTCACAAATTCTGAAACAGCTTGCTTAGGTTGCTTCCTTAGTGTTGTGAATTCAATCCACAACTGATTTTTCCTAGCCCTTGTATTGGAGGAAAAGTATGATGAAAAGGTTTCCCAAGTTTCTTGGGATGTCTTACAATTTCTGATATGTGGCAAAAGAAAGTCAGAGATAAAGTTGAGTAAATATGACCTTGCCAATGCATCCTTAGCACACCATGTGTTGAGTTTTTCTTGTTCTTCCTTGGTTGGCAATCCTCTTGCTTTGAATGAGGGCAATTCCTCATCTCCTGAGATGTATCCATAGAGACTCCTTCCTTGTAAGTAGGTCTTCATCCTTAGAGACCAAGCTTGATAGTTGTTCCTGTCCAATTTATCAATAAATGAAGGAAAACCATCTCCCATTTTACCTCTATTGCTCTGATACCACTGTTGGGAAAGATGGATGGATGCTCCAAGAGACTGAGTAGGTACTGCTAAACCTGCTTTGTACCAGCCGTCTTTTGCTTCAGAGTTGATACGTAGACCTTCTTAGCTTTCCAATAACACCAAAAAATAGCCTATGTACTTTGGAAGTGATGTGTGTAATGATTGGACCAAAACAGATAACTTTGAAGTTCACAAACTCAAGAAAACCTTCTATTTTTGTCTTGACACCTGCTGGATGTTTTACTCAGTGTGACCAGCATAGTAGAAATTGATAAAATTACTTCTAGGGGTATTTAATTAGCTTAGTAAGCTACCATTTGCAAGTGGAATAATGTAAAAAGATAAACTATGCTAAGAGAAATCAATTTAGCAAGTTTAGCTATACCCCCGACTTTTTAGGACTGTAGCAGAAAATGACCAGAGTTCACCTCGATGCAGATTTCTCTGAAATGGCTGAATAGAATCACTTCAAACTTTGAAAGCATTTAGATGATTTTGAGCTGAATCCAACAAGTGTTGAATCACTTGATTTGGTGAAGAATTGATCGAGATATGCCCTTGACAAGTTGACAGACTTTTGAGTAGACTAACAGAGAACTCAGAGATGAATGATGTAAATGTATCTATTAATGAACAATTGTATACAATCCCATTGGCATGAATAACATTGCCTAATGGTGTAGAGAGGTGTAGGCTATAGTATAGTCCTCACACACACTCAAAATCAGTAGAATGAGGCTCGGGAACTGATCTCTCTTACATGTGACTTTTCATGTTCACTTTTTTATATGAAGTGAGCAAAGATTTGAATTCAAATTCAAATTTTGGCTCCCTATGATCAAGCTCCTAAATGCTTGAAGATATTTCTTCAATCAAATGAGCTAATTTTTCCACGACTCACTTTGGTAGGTGATTACAAAGGATTCCAAGTCAATTTGACTTTTACAATGAGGTAAAGTGGTCATTAACCACTAGCATATGTTCCTATGCTTCTTCATGTATGTGTAGAATTTAATGCATCCTTTGAGCCAAATGTGTAGGCTTGCAATTTACACCAACAAGTTTGATTTTATTTTCCTCTATTGAAATACCATTTTTGGACACTATATGTCCCAATATTTTTCTTGGTCTTACCATGAAGAAGCATTTCCCTGGATTCAAGCACACTCGATATTGTCCACATTTATTGCATATTTGCCCAAGCTTGGGTATATGGACTGGGTGTTGAGATGAATATGTACATAAGTCATCTACATAGACTGCTGCCATAATTTTTCTGAAAAATTCTTTGAAAACATGACACATTAACCTTTGGAAATTCATTGGGGTGTTAGTCAAGACAAAAGGCACATCTCTAATTGCACACACTCCCAATTCTATAGAAAAGTAGTTTTGTGTTGGACTTCAGTAGCAATTGCTACTTAATTGTAAATTGAAAATCTATCAAGAAAGCTATAAATTTCCTTGCTTGCTACTCTTTCAAAAAGATGATCTGTAATGGGTAATGGATAGCTATCTTGAATAGTGATAGAATTAACCTTTTTTAAGTTAATACAAATCGTAAGCTTGCCATTCTTCTTTGGTACAACCACCAAAGGAGAAACCGATTCAGTGTGTTTGATCTCATATATGACTCGTGGTGCTAACATTTTGTCTATCTCCTCTTTAATTTTGGTTGAGTATACATTGTTATATGTGTAAGGTCTTTTTTAAGAGGGTTTGGCATCAAGTGTCATTGGAATTCTATGAGAACATATAGAGGGATCAAGTCCTTTCAAATCTTTATAAGTCCAAGAAAAAACATCCCTATATTCTTGTATTAACTCTATGAGCTCTCGTTCCTGCTCTATGGAAACATCCTTGCCAATATATGTGCATCTCTCTTCATCCTAGGGTTACTACAATTTTCTTTGTTTGCTCTTTGTTGACATCTCTCCCTCTTGGAGCACTATAGTGTACATGTTCAAGTCATAACCTTCTTCATCTATGCATTTATTCATGATTAGCACTTATTCATTCATGCACATATCTAAGATTGCTAATGTTTCCATCTATCCATGAGGTTCAAAAGCCTCATCAGGAAATATATGAGGCATGTATGCTGGATCTTCTATAGGCATGTCTTTGTCATGTCGTGATTGCCAATGTTGTAACCTTTTTTCCTCTCTTTGGGCTGCCTTACAAATCCATAGCTTGGTATCTTTGTTCATTCATGATTGATCACTAGAACCAGCACCATGGGTTGATACGTCATCCTCCTCCCTATGGATTGTATTTCACTGAAGAGGTGGAACATATCTATATGAAAAGTTTTGGAGATTTATTTTAGTTGTCATGCCCTGGAGTTGAAGATATAAAGCATCTTGTCCCCAATCTTGAGCTACCTTTAGTTGTCTCATAAAAGGTCTTGCTAGAATCATCTCATAATTAGCTACCTTGCCAAATTTGCATATGGCTAAGGTATGTTAAAGTTCTACCCCACATGTCATCAAAATTACGTTCTCTAGGATTCCTAATGGGCGTTCTACATGACCATCTGCTAGTTGTTGTTCCATGCATGTTGGTCTTAAGGCTCATTTTCCCCATTTTTCCCAAATCTCTTTGGTAGATTTTCCTATTGTAGCACCAATATCTAGTATAACCTTGGTCATTTACCCTTGAAAGGTAATTGGAAGACAAGTATTTCCTTCATCACCTTCACAAAAGTCTCAAACATTTTCCACAAGTATTTTAATAGTTGGTGTTCCTTTAACCTTCTCTTGGTGAGTTGATGCGCTTTGTTCCTTCAAATTCAACTAATTGGCCAATTTCCCCCATAGATGGGTCTTTATTTGCAAGAGTTCCTCCAAGGTTAAAGAACAATGAACTTTAGTTTCTTTTTTCAACTCCTCAAGAGTGGTCAAAACTTCCTCTCAAGTTCCCTTTTCCTTGCATCCTATTGTAGGGGCCCAGAAGAGATCTGACTTTTGTTCATATTCAGCCATATAATTTGGAAGTGTAGTCAAGCTTACAACTTCAGCCCTATTTTGATCTTTCTTAAATAGATCCTCAAGTTTTAATTCATGCTCCATCAAAGGTTGATTCATAGAAGCATTTAGATTTGTGAAGGGAGGGATTCCATCTTCCATTTTCTTCCATGTCCCTTATTGAACTTTGGCCCACAAGTCATATGGCCAATTAGCCTCTACCTCCAAAATCATAGAGTTTATGTCTATGCTCTCCAACCCTATTTTTTCTTCAATTTGCTTAGTTGGTTCTTATTTCTTCTATTTTGAATTTGATTTTCCTAAACATCCATATAATGTCTCTTTTAGGATTCTCAGTTCAAGGAGGTTGGTGCTCATTGTTCTAGCATAGTCTGCGAAATTTCAATCTATTTCTTACATATTTCTAATCTTCCCTTCCTGAGATCTCCTCTTGGGTAATTGCAACCATGTTGCTCTAGACTAGGTCCTATCTCTATTCTAGACTGATAAGCTTTCAATCACATCTTTAAGTCTTCAGGTATAGGATTTACTAGAATTGATCATACCTGCTTCTTTCTTCCTTCACCACATTCATGTTTTGTTTGGTTGGACTATTTGTCCTAGCTTAGTTGTTTTGTATAGATTTGTCTTTTTCTTCAGCCAACTTTTTAATCCACTTGTTCTCAATTTTCTCCTGTTTTGCTTTCCATTTTTTAGCTTTCTTTCCTCTTGAGGTGTCTTATGGTTCTTTCAAGACCTCTATTACTTGAGGTAAATATTCTACCTCATTTTCACTCTTGAGACTATCCATTCTCTAGTGTTCTAGGTTTTCCTTAGCTTTGGCTCTTGTGATGGCTTTTAATGGTATTATGTATTCCACTTCTTGAGGATTCAATTACTTCGATCACATCTAAGTAGCAGACGATGCTTTAGAAGGGTTTTTGGGACAATCTCTAAACAAGTGTTATTTTCCAAAGTTACTACAATACCCTTCCCAAAACCTCTGAGGTGGTGGATGGTAAAGCATTCTGCAATCCCTAATGTAATGATCTCCTCAAAAACTATAACATGATCCTCTAGGGGTAGGTCCTCTAGTTGTAGGTCTTCGTGGAGCTTGAGCCCTACATGTTGCATACATTAGATTGCCATATTTCAACCCATAAGAGTTTCGAAAGCCATCATGATTTTAATATTGTTGTTCATAAGAAGATTCATACTCTATGAGATTCTGAATGTAGGAATAACAATCTCCATAGTTCTATATGTACCCTTGATTTCGGTTTTCAGTGATAATCAATGGGGTCATAGGTACTACTAATTTTTCTAGGTTCTCTTCTAGTTGTGTATGCTTGAGAGGTACTATGTTTTAAGGGTGTGGTGGATGTTGCCCTAACACTGGTTGAGGTTAAGTGTATCCTTGCTACTCATAAGGCCTTTGAGACATGGGTGGTCCTTGATAGCGAACATATCTTGGAGCCTCCGTGGCTTGTTCCCTAGGTTGGTATCCAAACAACCTGTATTGTAGTGGTTGAAATTGTCTAGAATGTTTGTTATAGGGACAATTTTTGGTAATGTGATTGTTGTATCTCTACTCTATATGACAGTAGATATTTGGTCCTTGCGTTGGCTGCCTATTGTATTGATATGGTTGTGGGGGGATAGGTCCTCCTGTTGCACAAGCATGAGATGGGTGGTCCCCTCCACAATGCATGCATCTTCTTAACATTGGCATTCTCATAGGTTGGCTTTCATAGGGTTTTTGTTCTTGTTGGTTTTGAACTCCTAGCTTTTTAACCACTAAATCCACTGATTCCTCAACATTTCTGGATTGGGAGGATACACTACTAGATGTATCATCTGACTTGCTTGGAGTTTGTGGAATCTTCAATTCATCTGCTAAGTTATCTTCCAGATCTATGCACTCTAGTAGGCACTTTTCTACTGTTTGTAAGCATTCACACACACACCAAGGTTCTCAAATTTTTGTTAGTTAAACCATCCAGGAATAATGATATCATCTTTTGTTGGGTTGGTCTCTTAGCCATCGGACATCGGTCCACATATTGATTAAATTTCCTAGCCGCCAATCTTACTAATTCATTAGGCGCTTTCTTGAAACTATGGATCAAGGAAGAGGAATTGTGTTTGATTCCTCTCTTTGTGAATTCACCAACGAATTCTTCAAAAAAATGCTCTATATTAGCAAATCGGTTGGGTTCCAAAGGTTGGAAAAATGTCAAGGCTTTTGCTATGAGAGTGAGTCCAAAGGATTGATATTGAATGAAAAAATCATCTATCTATTCAGCTTTCAAAACCTGCTTAAATTCAACTACATGGTCATAAGGATCCCCTGATCTGTCATAATGGTTTTTGAGGAATTTTTCCACCTAGTAAGGTCTTAATCTTCTACCCATCTCAAGAGGTCAAGGATTGACTTTAACCACAAAAAATACACCTAGGCCTCTTCCTTGTGGGCTCTCATAGGGAAGGGTAGTCGGTTCATCATCTCACTTCCCAAGTGAGTATTGGATATTGAACTAGTATTTGGCATAGGGAAGTGAACATGTGGTATAAGTGGAACACTTTGCTAACTATTTTGCCCTATTAAAGGGTTTTCCTAGCTTTGTTGTTGTCCTTGAGGATTTTGGGATGTGGTTGTCTCATCCCTTGTGGGGAATACTGGCAAATCCATGTATTGTAGCCTAGATCTCTCTAGATCAGTGATTCCTCAATATCATCTTTTGTTTTGATCCAAATAAGTAACTCTAGAAGAGTCTTTAGGATCATGCAATTCATAAATGGTAGTTGGGTTAATGTTATTTCCCATTATGAGTGAAGTGCCTTACAACAATTTTTCATTTCTTGCTATTAGATAAAAGTCCATCAGGTCATCATCTTGAGGGATCCTATCTCTTCTTCAAATCTTCATTACTACTGATCTTCCTCTTGGGGTAGACACCGCTTCTCTATTGTAAGTTCTAGTTGGATTATTTAGTTCCTCTTTCATTGAACCTTTTAGGATACTCAACCACTAAGTATAATTTCCCTCGTTTGTCCATGTAAAATCCTCCTTCAAATTTTACTACTATTCCGTGCAAAACTTTCGAGTTAGTTGAATTCCTAAGTCTTGCCAGTGACCTAATAAGAGCATCTAAGTAAATAGGAACTCCATGCAAGTTTGTAGAGACATAGTACAATGAAGCCCTATATTCACCTTCTATCATAGACATGAGTTTTGTTGAATGGATAGAGCTATGCATGTCCTCATAGGCCATCCTTCTTCTGAGTCACTAGAAGTGCTAAAATAAGTAGAGTGAATGCTTCTTTAGGTTACACTTCTTGCTGAGGATATCACGCTTCCTTCACTTCCTAGGACACAACTAGATTGTAGGTTCTTTCATAGTCTAGGGGCCTTTTCTTGGGGTATTCTATCAAGCCTTGGAAATAGCTTTGATTGATTTTTGAGTACTAAAATTCATCAACAATTTCAATTTAGAGCCAAGTATGATTTGTGAATTAATTTCCCTAATACATGATAACTAAGATGTTCATGATACACGATACTAATGCTTGATGATATGATACTGGGACACTCAAGAGATCCCATGATACATGATACTAGACCTCCACGATATGATACATGAGGCTAGGCAATACACTATACAATGCACCTCTCACTACACAACACACGATATACAATATCTCTGGTCAAAACGATACATGATACATGATACTAGATGTGAACAATGGACGATATATGATACCAGGTGTGCATGATATATGATACCTTGGGTCAAAACAATACATGATGCATGTCTCGAATCGGTGATACATGATACCTGGAATGACGATACTCAACTAGGTAATACATGATACCAAAGTATCATGGTACATGCTAGGAATAAGGTATCGGCTATACACGATACTTGCCAAGTATCAGTGACACCCGAGAATTCGGTATTGTGATACCGAACTCAACCGATCATAATACTTGGATTTTTCGAAGTCCAAATCAGAAAATTTTGTGCTCGTGAGTTTTTTATGCTCTCCTTGTCACCCCCATGTGCTTTTAGCCTCAAAATTCATCTAAGATGTACCTCATGATACTCGGTAGGTGTCATTTCACCCCGTGTTAGTGATCAATCAAGAAAATGATATGTTCACAATGAAGTGTTCACCTCAAAGAGTATCTTCCTAAAACTTTGGTACTAGAGTCCAACTAGACTCCTTGTCCAAGAAATACAAGTTCAATGATATTGATCATCTAGTAGTCTCCATGATACTTGCGTTCATATGTGATTTGAATTGTGGTGGTTTTTTGGTTTTTAGTCTCTAGTCTGGGCTACTGACTCAAGAAGAAAATGAAAAACTTTTTTTTTGGTTTTTGAAATGTGGTAGATTTATCCTACTTTGGAGCTCTCTTACCTACTTCCTCACGTTCTTTATGTACCTACACTTAAAAGGATTTCTTTGTTAGTTTCTGCAATAAGAGATCGTGGACTCGAAGTTCACTTCAATAAGAGTGGTGCAGAAATCATGGATTCATCAGGTAATGTAGTAGGTGAAGGCATAAGACATGATAACTTGTATGAGTTAAGTGCCTTAACTGCTACAGAAGATAAAGATGTAAGCAGGTTATGGCACCAACGATTTGGGCATCTTAGATTTGCACTTTTGAAGGAGATGCAAAGAACAGGGATGGTTGCTCATTTTCCTGCATTTTCAGAGTTGCAGGAACCTTGTGAAGCTTGTATGATGGGCAAGCAACAACGAAAGGAATTTCCAAGAGAGACTAGCAATCGATCTCAAGCTCCTCTAGAGTTGTTACATGCTGATCTCTACGGTAAAATGTCTTCACCTGCTTTAGGAGGATCTTTCTACTTTTTGTTGTTAATCGATGATTATAGTAGAAAGATGTGGGTTTATTTCATTCGAGAGAAGGCCGACACTTTTGAAAAATTTAAAACGTGGCATAAGTATGTGGAAAATGAATCAGGAAGGAAACAAAAGAAATTCAGAACAGATAGAGGAGGTGAATTCTTGTCAGTAGAATTCAATAATTACTATAAGCGGCTCATTGTATGTTAAAGGCTCAAGACATGCCTGATTCATTCTGGCCAGAAGTAGTCAATACAGCAGTCTACATTCTCAATCGAAGCTACACGAAAGCACTGAAGGGGATGACTCCTCAAGAAGCATATTCTGGTAAAAAGCCTTCAGTTTTGCATTTTTTAATTTTTGGTTGTTTCTGTTATGTAGATATTCCTGATTCAACAAGATCAAAGTTGGATTCAAAAAGCAAAAAGTGTGTCTTTCTAGGATATAATGAAGAGTCTAAAGCATACAGGTTGTGGGATCCTGAGGCAAGGAAGATTTTTGTCAATCGAGATGTGGTGTTTGATGAACGACCACACTTAGTAGAAGATAAAGGTAAATCTACTATCTCATCAACGGAGAAATATCTTACCTTGTGCCTATCAAAAGATAGGTTAAAGTTGAGGAGGAGGAAACATCTAATGGAGAAATTTCCTCAATAAAAAGCCAACCAATTGTAGTTGCACAGCATAAGCCACTACCAAAGTGGGCACAATAGCTCTTTGATGATCACACTCCACATGTAGATGTACGAGAATCATCCTCGGATGGATTACGAAGATCAAAGAGAATAGAGGAGCAAAGAAGGGCCTTAGAACACATTGTTAACATGGCTCTAATGGCAGATATCATGGGCTCAATAAAGGAACCTACCACCATTGAAGAAGCCCTTGATGATCCAGGTTGGAGAGCGGCAATGCAATCTGAGTATGATAGTATACTAAAAAATGATACATAGGATCTAGTCGACTTGCCGCCAAAGAAGAAGGTAATAGGTACTAAATGGATTTCGAAAGCTAAGTATAAAGCAGATGGAACATTAGAAAAGTATAAGGCAAGATTAGTTGCACAGGGTTTTTCACAGATCAAAGGATTTGATGTTCAAGAAACTTTTGCACCAACAACATGTTGGATTTTATTGATCTCCAAAGTACAGCTAGAAGTAGGTGAAACCCAACAGGACCTAGTTGACTTTTTCACAAACTTGTATGCATAGACCAATTTTCTTGCAGAGAAAATTTCTCTTTACTCACTTAGAATTTTCCAAAACTGTTTCACACACATAAACTAGACTCTAAGAGCTTTCCAACAAGATATAGAACACCTCAAATGGATAAATACACAATGAGCTATGACCTCTGCAATATGCAGCTTTAATGGAGATCTTGAAACAGAGATGAACCTGACGACACACATCACTTGCAGAGACTATTGCTCTTAACTCACAACTCCAATGACTTTGAAACTTTCCAAAATACAAGTAGACTTAAAGAGATTTCTAAAAAGCCAAAGAACACATGATTTGGATACATACACAAGGAGATACGACCTCTGCACGTTTGAGGTTTAATGGAGACCTTCAGCAGGGATAAAAAACAGAGAACACACACTATTTGCAGAGAGTATTGCTCTCCGCTCACAAATCCAATGATTATGAAAATTTACAGGAAAAAATTAGACAGTACGAGCTTTCCAATGAGCTATCAAACATGTAATTTGGATATATAATGAGAGAGATACAAGCTCTGCAATCTCTGCATACAAAACTACAGTAGTGTAGAGATACACATATGACTCTCTTGGACATCCCACAAGATCACGACTTTTCTCCTCCTTTTATAGCATGGGAAACTAATCTAAAACCTTCTTAATACATCTAAATTCATGGTAGACACTTGGATGGAGGTATTACATGACTCAAGTGCTCAAATAAGCAAAGTATTGATGGACTTTGAGAACTAGCCACATCGACCTTCCACTAGGACACCACTGAAGCTCCCTTGTGACTCACTAATTTGACTCACCATGTTCTAGAACTCACGTGGTATTTTTGCTACATTTTTTATGAATAATATGAGCCTTCTTGAAGTATTTGAAGACTTCCCAAAGGTATTTACATAATTTGAAACTTGTACCTTACATAAAACAAATGTTCGCAACATTCTCCCCCTCAAGTTTCAAAGGGTATTTCCTTCATGCCAAGAATATAGTTGAATCTTTGAAGCTTTGGTCCATCCAAGGATTTGGTGAAGATATCTGCAACTTGATCCTTTGTTCCAACAAAAAAAACATGCACATTCAAGTCATGAAACAACTTTTTAAACCACATAACCTGAGTAGTAGCCAATGATAAACCTCTATACTCAGCCTCTGTAGAAGATAAAGCAACTGTAGGCTGTTTCTTTGAACTCCATGTTAATGTCTTGTTTCCTGCTATTACCACATATCCACTTGTGGATCTTCTGTCATCTTTGCTTCCAGCCCAATCTGCATCACTAAAGACTTTAAGAGTTAGATCAGCATCATGACTATAAAATAATCCTTCGTTCATGGTACCTTTCAAATACCTAAGCACTCTTTTCGCTGCATGCATATGAGGTACTCTAGGTTCATGCATAAACTGTGACAATACTCCCACTGCATAACATATATCAGGTCTAGTTTTTGTTGCATACATCAAAGATCCTACCATGGATCTATATACATTCATATCATGCAACTCATCACCTTCCTTTGCACTCAGCTTTACATTACATTCCATTGGAGTAGAAACAAATTTACATTCCTGCATACCAAACCTTTTCAGCATATCACATATATACTTTCTTTGTATCAACCCCAAGTCTTGTTATCTTGTAGTGCTTCCATTTCTTCTCTCATTGCTTTCTCCCACTTTTCATCTCCTTTGGCCTCGTCATAACATGTGGGTTCATTTTCCTGCTCAACTTTTGTCATAAAAGCATAATGAGTATTCATGAAAGATTCATAAGTATACCTTTGAGGTTGCTTACTTACTCTTGAAGTTCTTCTTACCTCCAATGTAGATGCTCTTCCTTTCTTATTAGGAACCTTTGATGATTCTCCATACTCACATACATCACTAATTTCCTCTCCTTCATCATTAACTTCAACAAGTTTGAGTTTACCTTTACTTTTAACACTTGGAGGTGACTCTTGCCTTAATCTTCCATTGAAAGGTCATCCTCTTTCTTCATCTAAACCACTCCTTTCATCATTTAAACTTCCTGATGGCTGAACTATGCATTCATCTCCTTCAACCACACCTTCTTCATTTTCATCCATGACCTACAAACAATTCTTATCTGCATACCATGAAAGTGATTCATCAAAGTTTACATCTCTTGACACAACAACCTTATTGGTATGAGGATTATAGCATCTATATCCTCTTTGAGTATCTGCATAACCAATAAATATACATTTTTCTGATTTCGCATCAAGTTTAGATCTCACCTCACTAGGTACATGTACATAACATACACAACCAAATACTTTCAAATGACTTACACTTGGTTTCCTTCCATGCCATACCTCATATGGTGTCAAATGATGAACTCCAGCAGTCGGAAGTCTATTCATAATGTAAACACTTGTGCTAACAGCTTCAGCCCAAAAATAATTAGGCAAACACATATCATTAAGCATGCTTCTAGATGCTTCTGCTATGATTCTGTTTCTTCTTTCTGCGACTCCATTTTGTTGTGGAGTATACTTGCATGTAACTTCTCTTTTGATACCTTCATCATGCAAAAAATCAGTAAAAGCTTGAGAGAAATACTCTCCCCCTCCATCCGATCTTAGCTTCTTAATATACCTTCCTGTTTGCTTTTCGACATATGATTTGAACTTCTTGAAACAATCAAAGACCTCACTCTTATGTTTAATAAAATACACAAATGTCATTCTACTATGATCGTCAATGAATGATACATAGTACTTATTACCAACCAAGGATGCCTCTTTAGTAGGTCCCCACACATCTGTGTGTATGAGATCTAGCAAACCATCACTTACATAGCTTGAATGCTTGAAAGGTTGTCTACTCTGCTTACCCATTTGACATGCTTCACAAAGATGCACCATATGTTGCTTAGTAAGATAAGGTAATCCTTCAACAATCCTCTTCTTTGATAGCTCCTTTAACCTGTGTACATTCATGTTTCCAATCCTTTTGTGCCATAGATCAAGCTTTGCTATTCGATGCATACCATAAGAGAAATAGTTTGTATGATTTGGGTTTACCTTGAATGTAAACAATCTGCCTTGTTTTTTACCTCTAGCAATTAACCTCCTTTGCTTTGGATCCTCAATGAAGCAACCTGCATGATTAAATCTCACTTGTAGACCTTTTTCTACCATTTGACCAACCGACATCAAATTCTTAGTGATCGTTGGCACATAAAGTACATCCTTCAAGCAATTTGTCTTGCTCTTATCCTGCATAACAACATCTCCAACCTGCATAATCTTATGTGTTGTATCATCTCCTGTTTCAACATGACCTTTACATGACGGATTATGCATATTAGAAAACCATGAAGCATCATGAGACATGTGATTAGAACAACCACTATCTACATACCATACATCGCTATTGCAATTCATCTTAGTTTCTACATTCATCATAAGAAGAGAATCATAATCATCACTTTTACCTTCAACTGCATAATTTCCTTGTTGTTTACCTCTTCTTGAATAGCCTCCTCTTCGATTACCACCTTGATTATTTTCATTTTGATAACAATCTTTGGCATAGTGTCCATACCTTCCACATATATAGCAATTGTTCTTATTATCTTCACTCCTTTGTCTTTGGTTGTAGTTGTAGTAGCCTCTCTGTTGGTGCAGATCAATCACCAATTGAATGTTTGAAGACAAAAGAATGAAGAATGAGATCAATTCTTGAAGCTTGGAAGGAAGACACATTCAGAGTATGTGAGGAATGTACACATATGTACATAGTTCACTTAGATCTTTGATTAGTCATAGACTTGTACAAATTTATCTATAAATACCATGAAAATGTCGAGACGTGGTATGAGAGCATATGTGAGAATAGATAGAAGTCAAGAATAAGGAAGATAGATGTTATGAGACATGTGAAAAATTAGTTGAGTTTCCTCTCATCACTCAACTGTAATTTTTCTGAGTTAATGAAGAAATATTGCGCCCGATCTTTTCGTGTCTGCTCCGTTTGTGTTTGATCAATTGAGAAATCCTTTTGAGGATATCTAAGTTGTTAGTTAATGAGTCTGTGACCTGAGTTTCAGAGTCTAATTGCAAACAGGCTAGGAGAATTGTAAGTAGGAACATTCATATGTGTTGAGTGTTCACAGTTCTCTAAAACAGGCGCAAATTTCGATCTTAATCTTTTGGTTAGTTCTCACTCCATAGTTTAAAGTTTTGTGCAAGTAAGCACTTAATCTTTAAGTTGAAAGGTGATCTACTCGTAGCTAAAAGCATTTGCTTAAACGGGTTTTGTACTGAGAGAATTGAAGTTAAGAAGTTAGGGGTGTCTAAATCGACTTCTCAGAAGTACAGATTTAGACATAGGTAACTTGTGAAGTTGATTTCTCAAGTTATACTAAACCTTTTTGAGAACTTTAACTTGGAGGAGATGCGCAATCTCTAGGCGACACTCCATACAAAATTTCATAGAAAACTTTACATGTTTGATAGGTCAATGAGAAGAAATTGTGCAGCAGACTTTCTGTGTTTCATCTTCTTCACAGAATTTGTCAATTTTTGATAATTTGAAGATTGGACCTCTAATTTAGTGAAGGTTTTGACTTACTCTTGATATAGAGGTGTTCTAACTTCAAGAGTAGGTTGTTCTTTTGGAGATTAACACTCTCCATCAGTGGTATCAGAGCAGGAGACATCAAATCAAGGAAAGGAAGGTCTCGACTGCTGCAGATTCAAGAAATTCAACAATTGAAGAACTAAAAGGTGAAAGTTTGAAGGCAAAGCAAGAGGAGGAGACCATACGACATCAAGAAGGACAAAAGGAGTCTAATTCGAAGTAAAGGTACATATATTGTTCATAAAGCTTGAAGATTTCAATACACAGGTAGACACAAGATGGGAGATTCTCTACAGATAGAGAAATTGGATAGGGAAAACTATCCTGCATGGTCAATGAGGATGGAAGCTCATCTTATGAGCAAAGATTTAATTGCTTACATCACAGGAGAAGAAGAGAAGCCACAGTTCAGAGATCCTAGTGTTCCAACTAGGGAAGAGTTAGCAGATTTGAAAAATTGGATGAAGAAAGATGCTCAAGCTAGGAGCATTATATATATGGCAGTTAATGATTACTTGTTACCTCATATTCGAGGTCTTGAAAGTGCAACTGATATTTGGAATGCTTTGGAGGAGCATTTCCAGAATACTACAAAGTCAAGGAAGGCATCCTTATGGGCAGAGTTTACAACCTTTAAGAAGAAGGCCTCTCAATCTATTTCAGACTATGTAACAAGGATGAAAGACATTGCAGATGCATTAGGAGCTGTTGATGAGGACATTGAGGAGGATAAATTGGTAAGGCAAATCCTTACAGGGTTGAGAGGTGATGACAAATGGAAGCCATTCATTTTGTCTACAGAATTATCACTTGACCATTTCACTCCTGATTTAAATCAATTGCTAGGTCATATGCTAACATTTGAGCAGGATGTTAAAGGAGATGGTGACAAGAGTGCAGGTCATGCAATGTACTCAAAGGATAAGAAGAAGAATAGCAAAGGAAAACAACAAGCAGGTGAAGATGAAGGAACAACTACTCAAGCCAACTTCCTAAGAGGAAGAGGAGGTGGCAAAGGTAGAGGAAGAGGCAGAAACAACAAGGATGGAGGCAAAGCTTGCTGGATTTGTGGTAAGACAAATCACTTAGCTAATGATTGTTGGCACAATACTCAGAGTAATAATGGATATAATCAAAATTATAATTCAAGAGGAAGAGGTGGCAGAAATCAAAGAGGTAATTTCAGAGGCAGAGGTGGTAGGAGTTACTTTGGAAGAAATGCAGGTAGAGGATTCCAAAGTCAACAATATAACAACACCTACTACAATTATGCTTCAGATCAAAAGGAGGATTCAACATTGATAATGAATGCAACTTGTGAAAGGCAGAATGAAGATCAAAGAGTTTTCTACATTGACTCAGGGTGTAGCAATCACCTGAGTGGTAATATATCCTTGATGACTGATTTGGAGAATAATGTTTTTAATCATGTTGTTCAGACAGGTGACAACACAAAGCACAATGTGAAGTCAATTGGATCAGTGAAGGCCAAGGATGGTGGCACCTTATTGAGTAAGGTCTTGTATGTTCCTACAATCCCTAAGAATTTGATAAGTGTAGGACAAATTGTTGAAAAGGGATATGAAGTAAGATTCACTAATGATGGAGTATATGTGGAAGACCCTAGCCAAGGGTATAAACAGATTGTTTCAGGGAAAAAGGAAGGAAGATTATTTACATTGAAGATTCAAGGCAATATTGGTCATGCTATGTTCACATATGGAGGACATAAGATCTCTGAGTTAGATCTTTGGCACAAGAGGCTTGGACATTTTAATGAAAGAGGTATTAAAGATATGGTTAACAATGGTTCAGTGCTTGGATTGCCTAATGTTGCAGGTCAACATATGACATACAAATGTGAGGCATGTCAATTAGGTAAGGCTCATAAGAACTCTTACTCCAAGCATGGTTTTATGCACTCAGAGAAGCTTGAGTTGGTACACACAGATGTGTGGGGACCATCAAAAGATTTCAGTATAAATGGGTCAAGGTATTATGTGATTTATGTTGATGATGCTACTAGATGGATCACTATCTATGTGATCAAAGATAAGTCAGAAGTGTTTAACACATTTAAACACTATCATGCATATGCAGAAAGAATTACAGGTCATAAGTTGAAAAGATTAAGGTCAGATGGAGGGGGAGAGTATTTCTCTAATGAGTTCAGTGATTATTTATGGAATGCAGGTATAAAAAGGGAAGTTACTTGCAGGTACTCTCCTCAACAAAATGGTGTTGCAGAAAGGAGAAATAGAACACTTGTTGAGTTTGCAAGATCCATGATGAAGGAGAAAAATTGTCCTAATTATTTGTGGGCTGAGGCTGTAAATACAGCCACTTATTTGGTCAATAGGTTACCATGTAAAGCCTTGCAGGGTATGACACCATATGAGGCTTGGTGGGGTAAGAGACCTACCTTGGATCATTGTAGAGTTTTTGGATGTGTGGCATATGCATATGTGCCATCACAATTAAGGCACAAATTGGAGCCTAAAGCTGAAAAATATGTTTTCATTGGTTATGATGATAAGCAGATGGGCTATAGATTGTGGAGTCCATCTACAAAACAATTCATGGTTTCTAAAGATGTTACATTTGATGAGCAAAGCACTTGGTATGCAGGTACAATCAATATCAATACAGGTGATGAAGAAGAAGTGAGCCAAAGGAAAGGTAAATCAAAGGTTCAGATATTTAATGAACAAGAGAATAATGAAGTGCAGGTTGAAGTGGAAGAAGCCCCAAGATTTGATCCTGAACATGATGAACCAGAAACCTCAAGAAGTGGAGAGCTTAGGAGGTCTACAAGGAATAAGTGGCAACCTACAAGGTATAGCTATGATACTTCATTTTTGGCCACAAAAGATTATGCTTATATGGTGAATACAGATGAAGACCCTTCTACATATGAAGAGGCAAAAGGTAAGGAAAAATGGGAGAAAGCTATGCAGGAAGAATATGATGCACTATTGGAGAATCAAACATGGGATTTGGTTCCAAAGCCAAATAGTCAGAAGATCATTGGATGCAAGTGGGTTTACAAGACCAAAAGGTTTGCAGATGGAAGTGTGTCTAGATACAAAGCTAGACTTGTTGTCAAAGGGTTTGCTCAGACTTATGGTGTTGACTATGATGAGACTTATAGTCCTGTGGCAAAGATGACAACCATCAGGACACTTATTGCTATTGCTGCATGTAAAGGTTGGAAGTTATGTCAACTTGATGTGAAAAATGCTTTTTTGAATGGTTATATTTCAGATGATGTATTCATGGAGCAACCTCAAGGGTTCAGAGATAAAAGGTATCCAGATCATGTGTGCAAGCTCAAGAGAGCTTTGTATGGCTTGAAGCAGGCCCCAAGGGCATGGAACTATAGACTTGTGAAGTTCCTAAAAGAACTTGGATTTCAGGTGTCTAAAGCAGATAGTAGCTTGCTTGTTAAAGCAAGTGATAATGGTTTCATATACATGTGCATATATGTTGATGATATAATCCTTACAGGTACATATGAAGAAGGAATACAAAGACTCAAGAAGCAAATGGAAAAGGAGTTCAAGATAAGTGACTTGGGAGACTTGTCATACTTCTTGGGCATGGAGATTACATATACTCAACATGGAGTATTTGTGACCCAAGAAAGGTACTTGAAGAACTTGTTAATCAAGTTTAAAATGGATGATTGTAGGGTAGCACCTACACCAATGGAGGTGAATCACAAATTGAGTAAGTTTGGAGGTGAAGAATTCAAGGACATGAGACAATATCAGAGTTTGGTTGGTAGCCTTATCTATGCTACTTTAACTAGACCTGATTTATCATATGCAGTTGGAGTTTTGTCTCAATTCATGCATTGTCCTAGAAAAGAGCATTGGGTTGCAGGTCAAAGAGTGTTGAGGTACATTAAGGGTACACTCAATGAAGGTTTGTATTATGGGTTTACCTCAGATACAAATATCAAAATTTATAGTGATGCAGATTGGGCAGGTAATCCAGATGATAGAAGGTCAACTTTTGGATACATGTGTTATGTGGGAGATAAACTTATCTCATGGTGCTCCAAGAAGCAACATACAGTTGCTTTGTCTTCTACAGAAGCAGAGTATAAAGGAATGGTTGAAGCTGCAAAGGAAGTAATTTGGGTCTAGACATTGATGAAGAGTTTTGACATTGTGCATGGAGTACCAATTATATATGGAGATAACATGAGTTCATTGTATTTAGCTGCTAATCCTGTTTTTCATGCCAGGACCAAACATATTGAGATACAGTATCACTTTCTAAGAGAGAAGGTGATGGATAAGGAGATTGAAGTCATACATACTTCAACAAAAGATCAGATAGCTGATATGCTTACAAAGAGCTTGGATGGACCAAAGCTACAGAAGTTTAAAGACATGGCAGGTATAAAGAAGAAAGGAGAAACCTCAATTGATGATTGAGGGGGAGCTGTTGGTGCAGATCAATCACCAATTGAATGTTTGAAGACAAAAGAATGAAGAATGAGATCAATTCTTGAAGCTTGGAAGGAAGACACATTCAGAGTATGTGAGGAATGTACACATATGTACATAGTTCACTTAGATCTTTGATTAGTCATAGACTTGTACAAATTTATCTATAAATACCATGAAAATGTCGAGGCGTGGTATGAGAGCATTGTTAGTATATGATCAATGTCTACCCCTCATGATTGTATGCACATTTTGTAAGGCCCCCTTTATGAGGAGAAGCCAAGCGTGCATTACCCAATTGATGGGAATCCCAACTTGAATGTTGGATGAAGGTCATATTGGACCATGTAAGATATTATAAGGAAAGGGAGTTACCAGGGTCCCCAATTGTGGGGTCCGGGGCAGCGGTGAGCAGCCCCGGCTGGGGGGTCCAAGGGGGCCAGCGGGCCCCCTGGCTGGGGGGTCCCAGGGGGCCAGCGGGCCCCCTGGTGGGGGTCCGGGGGCAGCGCCCCCGGCGCGACGGTAAAGGGAATATTCCATGGAATATTCCCTGTCGGAGTCAGAAAACATTTATATTTGTTAGGTCGGTTCAACCAGTCTAAGCCGTGTATGGCAATTACGCGGGCGGTGGCCACCCACGCTCTGCCGCCCATGTATTGCCGTCCATGGCAGGCCACCCATGATCCTATATATACATGACTTCTGCACTACCTAAGACACCGAGTTGAGCCAGCATACCTCTACCTTGTATCTCCCTATCTAGAGTTGTCTAGATCACCATTTAAGCTCTACCTTGAGAGCGCACGGGTGGACAACGCCATCATCTTTGTACTTGCTGCTAGTAGAAAATTGTTGAGATTCTCCTATATCTGTTATCTTCTCTGCTATTGCTCCTGTGTTATATTGCGTAACTATTGTCTTACATGGTATCAGAGCTGTAAGGTTCGAATAGCTTGAGAAGTATCATTATTTTAGCCTACTAGCAGACTAGAATATCAGTAGATTATTCGAGTGATTACATGATGGCTTCATCGTCGAACACTAGTCTTGGTGCTTCTGCTAATGTTAATGCTGCACCTATTCGAATTCGTCCACCTGCATTCACTGAAGGGAAGCTGGATGGAACCAACTATACACTCTGGAAGTTCAAAATTTCTGCAATTTTGGACTCCTATGAATTACTTGACACTGTCATGGGACCAATGGGATTGGATCCAGAGCCTATACCAGTTGAAGATCCAGCAAATTCAAGATTGATGATTCAGCCAGATCCAGATCTTCTACGAGCTTGGAAGAGGCGGAATGCTGATGCATTATGTGCGATTGTCACTAGTGTAAGTGATTCTGTGCTTACTTTAGTTCAACATACTACTAAAGCACATGAGGCTTGGGGCATATTGGCTCGACAATATGAGACCAAGAACCACACTAGGATACAGAATTTAGAAAATCAGTTGGCAAATGAAAAGCATTCTGATTCTGAAAAGGCTGAAGATTTTATCAAACGGATAAAGCAACTTCAAGATCAATTGGCTGCAGTTGGTGTTGTTATAACACCAGAAGAGCTGGCTCGAAGATCTGTACGTGTTCTTCCAGCAAAGTATGATGGATTAGTAACAGCCCTTAACACTCAGGTAAGGCCAACTCCTCTTACATTTGAAGAGTTTTGTGCGATGCTTTTAGAAGAAGAGATGCGGCTGAAGAATCGGCAAAGTACAACTGATGCTGCATTCTCAGCAAATGCAAAAGGTAAAGGCTCTTCTGAGGGATCAAAGAAGAAGCCAAAGAAGAAAAAGTTCACAGGAAGTTGCTTCTATTGTGAAAAGAAAGGCCATGCCATCAAGGATTGCAGAAAGAAGCAAGCTGATGAACGGAATGGGACTGTAAAATCATCATGGAAGAACAAAGAGTCTGCAAACAACACAGAGCTGGAACTTTGGGTAGCTATTGAAGAGGTATGTTCATCTGCTCAAGCTCGTGTTGATGAGCCATGGATTTTAGATAGTGGAGCTTCTCGCCATATGACCAGTAAAAAGGATTGGTATAGTTCCCTAGTGCCTCTGCGGGAATCCATCAATGTAGTGGTGGGAAATGACTCCAAGTGTCCAGCCGAAGGAACTGGAACCATCTCTTTTATCACTTCTCCAGGTGTTGAGAAAAAGTTATCCGATGTTCTCTACGTACCTACACTCAAAAGAAATTTGTTGTCAGTTTCTGCAATAACAGATCGTGGACTTGAAGTTCACTTCAATAAGAGTGGTGCAGAAATCATGGATTCATCAGGTAATGTTGTAGGTAAAGGGATACGACGGGATAACTTGTATGAGTTAAGTGCTTTAACTGCTACAGAAGATAAAGATGTAAGCAGGTTATGGCACCAAAGATTTGGGCATCTCGGATTTGCAGTTTTGAAGGAGATGCAAGGAACAGGGATGGTTGCTCATTTGCCTGCATTTTCAGATTTGCAGGAACCTTGTGAAGCTTGTATGATGGGCAAGCAACAACGAAAGGCATTTCCAAGAGAGACCAGCAATCGATCTCAAGCTCCTCTAGAGTTGGTACATGCTGATCTCTGCGGTAAAATGTCTACACCTGCTTTAGGAGGATCTTTCTACTTTTTGCTGTTAGTCGACGATTATAGTAGAAAGATGTGGGTTTATTTCATTCGAGAGAAGGCTGATGCTTTTGAAAAATTTAAAACGTGGCATAAGTATGTAGAAAATGAATCAGGAAGGAAACTGAAGAAATTTAGAACAGATAGAGGAGGTGAATTCTTGTCAACAGAATTCAACAATTACTGTAAGGATCATGGTGTGAAAAGGCAACTTACCACAGCTCATACACCTCAACAAAATGGCGTTGTTGAGCGCAGGAACAGGACAGTAGTTGAAATGGCTCGTTGTATGTTGAAGGCTCAAGACATGCCTGATTCATTCTGGGCAGAAGCAGTCAATACAGCAGTGTACATCCTCAATCGAAGCTACACAAAAGCACTAAAGGGGATGACTCCTCAAGAAGCATATTCTGGTAAAAAGCCTTCAGTTTTGCATTTCAGAATTTTTGGTTGTTTCTGTTATGCACATATTCCTGATTCAACAAGATCAAAGTTGGATTCAAAAAGCAAAAAGTGTGTCTTCCTAGGATATAGTGAAGAGTCTAAAGCATACAGGTTATGGGATCCTGAGGCAAGGAAGATTTTTGTCAGCCGAGATGTGGTGTTTGATGAACGACCACACTTAGTAGAAGATAAAGGTAAATCTACTATCTCATCAAACAGAGAAATATCTCACCTTGTGCCTATCAAAAGACAGGTTAAAGTTGAGGAGGAGGAAACATCTGATGGAGAAATTTCCTCAATAAAAAGCCAACCAGTTGTAGCTGCACAGCGTAAGCCACTACCAAAGTGGGCACAACAGCTCTTTGATGATCACAATCCACATGTAGATGTACCAGAATCATCATCGGATGGATTACGAAGATCAAAGAGAATAAAGGAGCAAAGAAGAGCCTCAGAACACATTGTTAACATGGCTCTAATGGCAGATATCATGGGTTCGATAAAGGAACCTACCACCATTGAAGAAGCCATTGATGATCCAGATTGGAGAGCGGCAATGCAATCTGAGTATGATAGTATACTCAAAAATGATACATGGGATCTAGTCGACTTGCCGCCAAAGAAGAAGGTAATAGGTACAAAATGGATTTGGAAAGCTAAGTATAAAGTTGATGGAACATTAGAAAAGTATAAGGCACGATTAGTTGCACAGGGTTTTTCACAGATTGAAGGATTTGATGTTCAAGAAACTTTTGCACCAACAGCACGCATGACAACTATTCGGACGGTACTTGCAGTAGCTGCACAAAAGTCTTGGCCTATTTTCCAGATGGATGTCAAATCTGCATTTTTGAATGGTCACCTCAAGGAGGAGGTATATGTATCTCAACCACCAGGTTTTGAGGTGCCCAATTCAGAAAATAAAGTTTGCAGGTTGAAGAAAGCTTTGTATGGACTTAAGCAAGCTCCACGGGCTTGGTACCAACGAATAGATCATTTTTTCAAAAATATGGGTTTTGAAAGAAGTACTTCTGATGCTAACTTGTATGTAACGAAAAGGGATAGCAAGCTAGTTGTTGTCATTGTATATGTAGATGATTTGATCATTACAGGAGATCATCAAGAACTCATCAATCAAACTCGAATCAGCTTGGGAACTGAGTTTGAAATGACAGACTTAGGTCTACTCCATTTTTGTCTGGGAATTGAAGTATGGCAAAGGAAGGATGGCATTTTCATCTCACAACAAAAATATTCCAAAGAAATTCTCAAGGCATTTGGAATGATGGACTGCAAACCAACTAGCACACCTATGGAGGTAAATCATAAGCTATCTATGGATGATAACATGCCTGATGTAGATGCTAAGAAGTATAGGAAGCTCGTTGGAAGTCTTATTTTTCTGTGCAACACTAGACCAGACATTTGCTATGCTGTTGGAGTGTTAAGCAGGTTTTCCAACAAACCTAAGGAGAGTCACTGGAATGCTGGAATGCGAATTCTAAGGTACATTGTAGGAACCTTGGATTTTGGTATTTTGTATACCACAGGTGATACACTCCAAGGATATTGTGATTCAGATTGGGCTGGAGATTGTGATTCTAGAAAATCAGTTTCTGGATATTGTTTCTCACTTGGTTCAGGAATATTTTCTTGGGTAAGTAGGAAGCAACCAACTCTCGCACTCTCCTCCACTGAAGCAGAGTACAAAGCAGCTTGTTTTGCTTCTTGTGAGGCAGTCTGGTTAAGGAGAATTCTTGCAGATCTAGGCTTTCCATCAAATATGCCAACTGTACTCAAGTGTGATAATCAAAGTTGTATGGCTATTGCAAAGAACCCAGTATTTCATGCTCGCACCAAGCACATAGAAGTACAGTACCATTACATTCGTGAGCTAATTGAAGATGAAATTTTGGAGCTAGAATATTGCCCAACAGAGGCAAATTGTGCTGACATATTCACTAAAGCACTTGGAAGAGAGCAGCTCAACAAGCATCTTCAACAGATGGGCATAGGACCGAGACCTACTTGACTTATCATCGGTAAACATTGAGGGGGGGTGTTAGTATATGATCAATGTCTACCCCTCATGATTGTATGCACATTTTGTAAGGCCCCCTTTATGAGGAGAAGCCAAGCGTGCATTACCCAATTGATGGGAATCCCAACTTGAATGTTGGATGAAGGTCATATTGGACCATGTAAGATATTATAAGGAAAGGGAGTTACCAGGGTCCCCAATTGTGGGGTCCGGGGCAGCGGTGAGTAGCCCCGGCTGGGGGGTCCAAGGGGGCCAGCGGGCCCCCTGGCTGGGGGGTCCCAGGGGGCCAGCGGGCCCCCTGGTGGGGGTCCGGGGGCAGCGCCCCCGGCGCGACGGTAAAGGGAATATTCCATGGAATATTCCCTGTCGGAGTCAGAAAACATTTATATTTGTTAGGTCGGTTCAACCAGTCTAAGCCGTGTATGGCAATTACGCGGGCGGTGGCCACCCACGCTCTGCCGCCCATGTATTGCCGTCCATGGCAGGCCACCCATGATCCTATATATACATGACTTCTGCACTACCTAAGACACCGAGTTGAGCCAGCATACCTCTACCTTGTATCTCCCTATCTAGAGTTGTCTAGATCACCATTTAAGCTCTACCTTGAGAGCGCACGGGTGGACAACGCCATCATCTTTGTACTTGCTGCTAGTAGAAAATTGTTGAGATTCTCCTATATCTGTTATCTTCTCTGCTATTGCTCCTGTGTTATATTGCGTAACTATTGTCTTACAAGCATATGTGAGAATAGATAGAAGTCAAGAATAAGGAAGATAGATGTTATGAGACATGTGAAAAATTAGTTGAGTTTCCTCTCATCACTCAACTGTAATTTTTCTGAGTTAATGAAGAAATATTGCGCCCGATCTTTTCGTGTCTGCTCCGTTTGTGTTTGATCAATTGAGAAATCCTTTTGAGGATATCTAAGTTGTTAGTTAATGAGTCTGTGACCTGAGTTTCAGAGTCTAATTGCAAACAGGCTAGGAGAATTGTAAGTAGGAACATTCATATGTGTTGAGTGTTCACAGTTCTCTAAAACAGGCGCAAATTTCGATCTTAATCTTTTGGTTAGTTCTCACTCCATAGTTTAAAGTTTTGTGCAAGTAAGCACTTAATCTTTAAGTTGAAAGGTGATCTACTCGTAGCTAAAAGCATTTGCTTAAACGGGTTTTGTACTGAGAGAATTGAAGTTAAGAAGTTAGGGGTGTCTAAATCGACTTCTCAGAAGTACATATTTAGACATAGGTAACTTGTGAAGTTGATTTCTCAAGTTATACTAAAACGTTTTGAGAACTTTAACTTGGAGGAGATGCGCAATCTCTAGGCGACACTCCATACAAAATTTCATAGAAAACTTTACATGTTTGATAGGTCAATGAGAAGAAATTGTGCAGCAGACTTTCTGTGTTTCATCTTCTTCACAGAATTTGTCAATTTTTGATAATTTGAAGATTGGACCTCTAATTTAGTGAAGGTTTTGACTTACTCTTGATATAGAGGTGTTCTAACTTCAAGAGTAGGTTGTTCTTTTGGAGATTAACACTCTCCATCACTCTCGTACCTCTAGCGCTTGATCTTCCTCTTCCTCTTGTGTTGAAGAAGCCACTTGAAGTCCTTTGATCATCGCTCCTTCTTCCTCGACCTCTATTTGAACCTCTTCCACCTCTGTTTCCACCTCTTGATGATCCTACATAAAGAGCTTGTCCTTGAGATCCTTTTTGATTTGAAGTAGAACCATTTAGATTCATCTCCTCCGTGACCATGAGGGCAATAAGTTGATCAAAATCTGGTAATTCTCCTCTGACATAAACTGAAGTAATGAAGGGTTTCCATCTCTCATCATCTTTGAGTCCGTTGAGAGTATGTGCAACCAAGTCGTCGTCCTCCACATGAGCTTGAATTGATCCTAGTTGATCTGCAATCTCTTTAACTTTAAATATATGTAATCATTGACCGATGTCCTTGTATCTTTCTTTATGTTATTCAACTCATTTTTGAGTTGAATCTTCCTTGCTCTTGTACCTGTAGCATACAACCTTTCCAATGCAAGCCAAACATCTCTACTTGTGTCTAGATCTTGTATGTGTCCTACCATTGAATCTTGAATATTTTGTGATAAAATGAATATAACCCTTTTGTCTCTCTCATTCCAAAGTCTAAACTCCCTCAATTGTTGCTGATTTGGGTCCTCTGGTAATGTGGGTTTGATATCTGTGCCGTCAATCAAACCATACAAGCCTCTACCTTGCAAGTATGCTGTGATTCTAAACTTCCATGCTTGATAATTTGTCTTATCAAGCTTCTCTATTTGTGCATGTTGGTCTCCCATAATACAAATGCTAAGCTTCCTCCTTTAAGCCTCCTTTCCAATGTGTGTGATGAGAAGAAATATAATATTTACCTTGTAAATTGTTGGTGCATTTCAAACCTTCACACTTGGCTTGGAACCTTGGAAGATTAGCTTAGAACCCTTGAAGGATATCACTATGAGAAGCTAGAACCATAGGAACACTTGCCTATGTGTTATTACCATTTTATCTCTTGTAAAAGTCTAAATGACTTGGCATGTAAAATGATCACACCTACTTGATAAGATTCGTGGAAAATTGGATGGTGTAAATGGAGAGAATATCTCCTTACTTTTAGAGGAGTGATTGTAGGAGATTTGAATTTGAATTCAAATTCAAATCTCAACTCAACTTCTATAAAAGAAGTACTTGAAAAGTCGTGTTTTTTAGCTAGTCTCATTGAGCTCAGTCCCCGAGGCATTTCACTACTGTAACTCATTGTGTGTTAGTGCTACTTCATAGCCTACACCACAACACCTCATTTAGCTATGCTTGTCATGCTAATGAGATTGTACAACTACATTAATCAATAGAAGTATACACATTTATAATCTCTGTTTTCTCTGAGTCATCATCTCCAAGTCTGTCAACTTCTGAGGAGCATATCTCAAGATCTACTGAACCAAATCAAGTGATTTAAAGCACATTGGATTCAGCGCAAAGTCTACTATACACCTACAAAGTTTTAAGTCAATTGGATCAGCCATCTCGGAGAAATCTGGCTCGAAGTGCAGACTGGTCTGTGTCTGCAGAGTTCCTAAAATATCGGGGGTAACTACAATTTTGCTAAAGTGATTTCTCAGTGAGTAGTTTATCATTTCTTCTCATTCCACTTGCAAATGATAGCTTGATAAGCTAATTTAATATGTCCAGAAGGAATTAGATCAATTGTAAGTGTGCTGGTCACACTGAGTAAAAGACTGAGCAGGTGTCATTACAGAAATAGCAAGTTTTCTAGAATTTTTGAAGTCTCAAGTAGTCTGTTTTGATTTGATCATTACACATATCAATTGCAAAGTACATATATGCTTTCTTGGTATCATTTGGAAGCTAATCAAGTGTACTAAGTATATCTGGAGGCAAGGAGGGCTGGAGCAAAGCAGGTTTAGCAGCTTCAACTCAATCTCTTGAGTGCATCCTACCATCTCTCCCAACAGTGGTATCAGAGCAAACAAGGTAACAATGGCAGATGGTTTTCCTTCATTCATTGACAAATTGGACAGGAACAATTACCAAGCTTGGTCATTGAGAATGAAGACCTATCTACAAGGAAGAAGCCTATTTGGATTCATATCAAGAGATGAGGAATTGCCCTCATTCAAAGCCAGAGGACTACCCACCAAGGATGAACAAGAGAGACTCAACCAATGGTGTGCAAAGGATGCTTTGGCAAGGTCTTACCTTCTTAACTCTATATCTGATTTCCTTTTACCTCATATAAGGAACTGTAAGACTTCCCAAGAGACTTGGGAAACCTTGTCAACATATTTCTCTTCCAACACAAGGGCCAGGAAGAATCAACTGTGGATTGAATTCACAACCCTTAGGAAGCAGCCCAAGCAATCAGTCTCAGAGTATGTGACAAAGATTAAAGATGTGGCAGACCAATTAGCAAGCATTGGAGAGGAGATTGAAGAGGAGCAAATAGTCAGACAAGTAACAAATGGACTCAAGGCAGATGATAAGTGGGAAAGCTTCACCACTGCAATGGACCTCTATATGGACATGCATACCCCAGATCTCACAACACTCATGGGCCAACTATTCACACATGAAGCAAAGTTTACAAAGGCAGGAGATCAATCAAAAGGTAACAACCCCTCTGCTCTATATACTGATAAAAAAGTTAAGGATAAAGGTAAAGGGAAGAAACAGGAAGAAGAAGGCTCTACCTCCCAAGCTAATTATGCAAGGAGAGGTAGATCATCAAGAGGCAGGGGCAGAGGAGGTAAGTTAGGTAGGGGGAGACCCTACAACTCATCACCATGCAACATTTGTGGATTGTCCAATCATACCACAGATGAATGCTACAAGAACTACAAGAATCAGAGAGGAAGAGGCTACTCAAGAGGTGGATACTCTCAAGGGAGAGGCAGGTTCAACCAACATCAAGGCTACAATGGATACAACAATCAATACAACAACAATTACAACCACAACCACAATGGTAATTACCAAGGTGGATTCAGAAATAGAAGAGACTACAACAATTACACAGAGGAGCAAGATGACTCCCTATTGATCATGAATATGACCTCCAAGGCAGGTACAAATGATGATCATTTATTTTATATTGACTCAGGATGTTCTAACCATGTAGCTGGCAATGTGGACTACTCTCTGATTTGGAAGAACCCAAGGGCAAACATCAGGTACAGACAGGTCATGACACTAAACACTCTGTTGTAAAGATTGGAAATGTAAAGACATGTGATGGTAACCAGAATCTATTAAGCAGGGTACTCTATGTACCAACCATCACCAAGAATCTAATGAGTGTTGGTCAGATTGTGGAGAAAGGTTTGCAGGTCAGATTCACTCAACATGGAGCATATGTGGAGGACCCAAGACATGGATTCAGAAGGATAGCCAAGGGAGAAAAATCAGGTAGATTGTTTACTTTTGAGCTAGAAGACACCAAGAACATTGCTTTATATAATTACAAGGATCAAAAACTTTCAGAGTTAGAAATATGGCACAAGAGGTTAGGGCACATAGGTGAAAGAACCCTAAAGCAAATGTGCAGGGATCAATGTGTGCTTGGGATACCTAATGTGTCCAAGCAACACATGATTTACAAGTGTGGTGCTTGTCAGTTTGGTAAGTCTCACAGATTGCCCTATTCAAAGAAAAGTTTCATGCATGAAGACTACCTAGACTTGGTACACACAAATGTTTGGGGACCTAGCAAGGACCCTTCCATTTCAGGTTCAAGGTATTATGTGTCCTTTATTGATGACTATAGCAGGTGGACCATTTTATACTTTATGAAGCATAAAGATGAAGTGTTTAATTGTTTCAAGAGGTATCTTGCACTTGTTGAAAATCAAACAGGAAGAAGCTTGAAAAGGCTAAGGTGAGATGGTGGAGGAGAGTACTTCTCCAATGAGTTTGAAGATTTCTTGCAGGAAAGAGGCATCAAGAGGGAGATAACCACAAGGTACTCACCTGAACAAAATGGGGTAGCTGAAAGAAGGAATAGACTCATTGTAGAAACAGCTAGGTCTATGCTTAATGAAAAAAAGTTGCCATATTATCTTTGGGCAGAAAGTGTATCTACTGCCACCTATCTCATCAATAGGTTGCCATCCAAATCACTTGATGGCATGACACCATATGAAGCTTGGCATGGTAAGAGACCTTCTCTGGATCATTGCAAAATCTTTGGTTGTGTAGCATATGTGCATATTCCCTCACAGGTAAGGGGAAAGCTAGATCCAAAAGCTGAAAAATGTATCTTCATTGGTTATGATTTGAACCAAAAGGGATACAGATTCTACAACCCAACAAACAAAGGCTTCAAGGTAAGCAGAGATGTCATCTTTGATGAGAATGACTCATGGTATGAGAATGAATGCAGGAAGGTTAGTCTACCCTATGATATGGAAGAAGACTTCCCAAAGCTCACCAAGGAGGAACCAATCCAGAAAGAAGACTCAAGCTTAGATGATGATGATACAATTAACCTTGAGGAATTCAAGGCATGGAAGTCCAAAGGAAAGATGAAGATGAAGAAGCTAGAGGATATACCTTAATCCTCAACTCAAGCAATGAGGAGATCTCAGAGAGAAAGTAAGAAACCTATCAGATATGGGTATGATACTTCTCTTGTAACCAAGCATTCTGTATATCTTGCAAAGGATTTGTTGAATGAAGAACCAGGTACCTATGAAGAAGCAATCACCAAACCAGAATGGAAAGGAGCTATGGATGAAGAAATGGAAGCTCTCAAGGAGAGTGATACTTGGGACTTGGTACCCAAGAAAGACTCTATGAAGGTGATAGGATCAAGATGGATCTACAAGCTAAAGAGAAATTCAGATGGAACAATAAACAGGTACAAAGCTAGGTTGGTAGCCAAGGGTTTTGCACAAACCCAAGGCATTGATTATGAGGAGACATTTTCTCCTGTGGCTAAAATGCCAACTATCAGAATATTGGTGAGTGTAGCTGCATCCAAGAATTGGAACATGTACCAATTAGATGTCAAGAATGCTTTCTTGAATGGATGGATATCTGAAGAAGTCTACATGTCACAACCACATGGCTATGAAGATCCCAAGAAGGTAAACTATGTTTGTAAATTGAAGAAGGCTCTGTATGGTTTGAAGCAGGCACCTAGAGCATGGAATTACAGGTTGACAACCTACCTCCAAGACCA
The DNA here is from genome assembly GCA_020310875.1 of Ceratopteris richardii. Lineage (NCBI taxonomy): Eukaryota > Viridiplantae > Streptophyta > Polypodiopsida > Polypodiales > Pteridaceae > Ceratopteris > Ceratopteris richardii. Next base: position 53,114,639 of record CM035432.1, on the reverse strand, counting down.
AGGATTTGTGATGAGTAAAGCAGACACTTCTCTATTCATAAAGAGAAGTAGTACAGAGGTAATCTACTTGTGTGTTTATGTTGATGACATCATCATTACAGGCAATCATGTCAATGGTATTAGACACATCAAAGGACAGATGATGAAGGAATTCAAGATCAATGATCTTGGATTATTGAAGTACTTCTTAGGTCTTGAGTTAGTCTACACCAACTCAGGTATATATATCACTCAAAAGAAGTATGTACAGGATATGGTCAAGAAGTTTGGCTTGCAAGATGCTAAAGTCTCAACTACTCCAATGGAAGTCAACCTAAAGCTAAGTGCTCATGAAGGGGAAGAAGTCCAAGACATCACAGGATATCAAAGCATGGTAGGTAGTTTGAATTATGCTACCTTGACAAGAATTGACATAGCATATGGAGTTAGTGTGCTTAGTCAATTCATGCACAAACCAAGGGTACCTCACCTAGAGGCAGCAAAGAAGATCTTGAAGTATTTGAAGGGAACTCAGAACCATGGTTTGTACTTTCCTTATACATCAGATATTGACATCAAAGTATATTCAGATGCAGATTGGGCAGGATGCAAGGATAATAGGAGGAGCACATCAGGCTACATTTGTTTTGCAGGAGACAAACCTATTTCTTGGTCAGCCAAGAAGCAACCTACAGTGGCATTGTCATCCACTGGAGCAGAGTATAGAGGGCTTGCCAATGCCACTCAAGAAGCTATCTGGTTGAAGCTTTTATATACAGAGTTAGGTCTATACACTAGACCTCCAATTATCTTTGGAGATAATACTAGCTCTCTTCACCTTGCAGCTAATCCAATATATCATGCTAGAACCAAACACATAGAGATTCATTACCACTATGTGAGAGAGAAATTGCTAAGCAAAGAGATTCAATTGACATATGTGTCTACTAATATGCAATGTGCAGATTTACTCACTAAAGCATTGGATGGAAACAAGTTATGCAGATTCAAATCCATGATTGGATTGCAGGATGTGATTGAAGACTAAAGATGAAGACTAAAGATGAAGACTTAAGCCAAAGTGCTTGGCTTGAGGGGGAGCTGTTGGTGCATTTCAAGCCTTCACACTTGGCTTGGAACCTTGGAAGATTAGCTTAGAACCCTTGAAGGATATCACTATGAGAAGCTAGAACCATAGGAACACTTGCCTATGTGTTATTACCATTTTATCTCTTGTAAAAGTCTAAATGACTTGGCATGTAAAATGATCACACCTACTTGATTAGATTCGTGGAAAATCGGATGGTGTAAATGGAGAGAATATCTCCTTACTTTTAGAGGAGTGATTGTAGGAGATTTGAATTTGAATTCAAATTCAAATCTCAACTCAACTTCTATAAAAGAAGTACTTGAAAAGTCGTGTTTTTTAGCTAGTCTCATTGAGCTCACTCCCCGAGGCATTTCACTACTGTAACTCATTGTGTGTTAGTGCTACTTCATAGCCTACACCACAACACCTCATTTAGATATGCTTGTCATGCTAATGAGATTGTACAACTACATTAATCAATAGAAGTATACACATTTATAATCTCTGTTTTCTCTGAGTCATCATCTCCAATTCTATCAACTTCTGAGGAGCATATCTCAGGATCTACTGAACCAAATCAAGTGATTCAAAGCACATTGGATTCAGCTCAAAGTCTACTATACACCAACAAAGTTTCAAGTCAATTGAAGTAGCCATCTCGGAGAAATCTGGCTCGAAGTGCAGACTGGTCTGTGTCTGCAGAGTTCCTAAAATATCGGGGGTAACTACAATTTTGCTAAAGTGATTTCTCAGTGAGTAGTTTATCATTTCTTCTCATTCCACTTGCAAATGATAGCTTGATAAGCTAATTTAATATGTCCAGAAGGAATTAGATCAATTGTAAGTGTGCTGGTCACACTGAGTAAAAGACTGAGCAGGTGTCATTACAGAAATAGCAAGTTTTCTAGAATTTTTGAAGTCTCAAGTAGTCTGTTTTGATTTGATCATTACACATATCAATTGCAAAGTACATATATGCTTTCTTGGTATCATTTGGAAGCTAATCAAGTGTACTAAGTATATCTGGAGGCAAGGAGGGCTGGAGCAAAGCAGGTTTAGCAGCTTCAACTCAATCTCTTGAGTGCATCCTACCATCTCTCCCAACATAAATGAGGTATGTGCACCTTTCTTTGCTTGGATGTTGCTTCGGATGACTCCTTGCAATCTTCTTCTACCTTTGTGTAGTGTTGATGATGAACTGCTTCTTTGATAGCTTCAAATTCTTCGTCAAGGTATGATAACCTTCTGCAAGCCTCCAAGTACTTGCTCTGATACCAATGTTGGATTTTATTGATCTCCAAAGTACAACTAGAAGTAGGTGAAACCCAACAAGACCTCGCTGACTCTTTCACAAACTTGTATGCATAGACCAATTTTCTTGCAGAGAAAATTGCTCTTTACTCACTTAGAATTTTCCAAAACTGTTTCACACACATAAACTAGACTCTAAGAGCTTTCTAACAAGATATAGAACACCTCAAATGGATAAATACACAATGAGCTATGACCTCTGCAATATGCAGCTTTAATGGAGACCTTGAAACAGAGATGAACCTTAGGACACACATCACTTGCAGAGACTACTGCTCTTAACGCACACCTCCAATGACTTTGAAACTTTCTAGAATACAAGTAGACTTAAAGAGATTTCTAAAAAGCCAAAGAACACATGATTTGGATACATACACAAGGAGATATGACCTCTGCAAGATTGAGGTTTAATGGAGACCTTCAGCAGGGATAAAAAACAGAGAACACACACTACTTGCAGAGAGTATTGCTCTCAGCTCACAAATCCAATGATTATCAAAATTTACAGGAAGAACGTAGACAGTAAGAGCTTTCCAATAGCTATCAAACATGTAATTTGGATATATAACGAGGGAGATACAAGCTCTGCAATCTCTGCATACAAAACTACAGCAATGTAGAGATACACATATGACTCTCTTGGACATCCCACAAGATCACGACTTTTCTCCTCTTTTTATAGCATGGGAAACTAATCTAAAACCTTCCTAATACATCTAAATTTGTGGTAGACACTTGGATGGAGGTATTACATGACTCAAGTGCTCAAATAAGCAAAGTATTGATGGACTTTGAGAACTAGCCACATCAACCTTCCACTAGGACACCACTGAAGCTCCCTTGTGACTCACTAATTTGACTCACCATGTTCTAGAACTCACGTGGTATTTTTGCTACATTTTATGAATAATATGAGCCTTCTTGAAGTATTTGAAGACTTCTCAAAGGTATTTACATAATTTGAAACTTGTACCCTACATAAAACAAATGTTCGCAACACAACACACATGACAACTATTCGGACGATACTTGCAGTAGCTGCACAAAAGGCCTGGCCTATTTTCTAGATGGATATCAAATCTCCATTTTTGAATGGTCACCTCAAGGAGGATGTATATGTATCTCAACCACCAGGTTTTGAGGTGCCCAATTCAGAAAATAAAGTTTGCAGGTTGAAGAAAGCTTTGTATGGACTTAAGCAAGCTCCACGGGCTTGGTACCAACGGATAGATCATTCTTTTCAAAAATATGGGTTTTGAAAGAAGTACTTCTGATGGTAACTTGTATGTAACAAAGAGGGATAGCAAGCTAGTTGTTGTCATTGTATATGTAGATGATTTGATCATTACAGGAGATCATTAGGAACTCATCAATCAAACTTGGATCAGCTTGGGAACTAGGTCTGAAATGACAGACTTAGGTCTACTCCATTTTTGTGTGGGAATTGAAGTATGGCAAAGGAAGGATGGCATTTTCATCTCACAACAAAAATATGCCAAAGAAATTCTCAAAGCATTTGGAATGATGGACTGCAAATCAACTAGCACACCTATGGAGGTAAATCATAAGCTATCTATGGATGGTAACATGCCAAATGTAGATGCTAAAAAGTATAGGAAGCTCGTTGGAAGTCTTATTTTTTTGTGCAAAACTAGACCAGACATTTGCTATGTTGTTGGATTGTTAAGCAGGTTTTCAAAAAAACCTAAGGAGATTCACTAGAATGCTGGAATGCAAATTCTAAGGTACATTGCAAGAAACTTGGATTTTGATCTTTTTTATACCACAGGTGATACACTCCAAGGATATTGTGATTTAGATTGGTCTAGAGATTGTGATTCTAGAAAATCACTTCCTGGATATTGTTTCTCACTTGGTTCAGGAATATTTTCTTGGGTAAGTAGGAAGCAACCAACTCTTGCACTCTCCTCCACTGAAGTAGAGTACAAAGCAGCTTGTTTTGCTTCTTGTGAGGCAGTCTAGTTAAGGAGAATTCTTACAGATCTTGCTTTCCATCAAATATGGCGAATGTACTCGTGTGATAATCAAATTTGTATGGCTATTGCAAAGAACCCAGTATTTCATGCTTACACCAAGCACATAGAAGTACAGTACCATTACATTCGTGAGCTAATTGAAGATGAAATTGTGGAGCTAGAATATTGCCCAACAGAGGCAAATTGTGCTGGCATATTCACTAAAGCACTTGGAAGAGAGCAGCTCAACTGGAATCTTCGACAGATGCATAGGACGGAGACCTACTTGATTTATCATCGATAAACATTGAGGGGGGGTGTTCGTATATGATCAATGTCTACCTCTCATGATTGTATGCACATTTTGTAAGGCCCCCATTATGAGGAGAAGCCAAGCGTGCATTACCCAATTGATGGGAATCCCAACTTGTATGTTGGATGAAGGTCATATTGGACCATGTAAGGTATTGTAAGGAAAGGGAGTTACCAGGGTCTCCAATTGTCGGGTCCGGGGCAACGGTGAGTAGCCCGGACTGGGGGGTCCAAGGGGGCCAGCGGGCCCCGTCGTGGGGGTCTGGGGGTAGTGCCTCCCGACGTGATGGTAAAGGGAATATTCCATGGAATATTCCCTGTCAGAGTCAGAAATCATTTATATTTGTTAGGTCGATTCAACTGGTCTAAGCCGTATATGGCAATTATGCGGGAAGTGGTGGCCCAGGCTCCATCACCCATGTATAGCCCTCCACGGAAGGCCACCCATGATCCTATATATACATGACTTCTTCACTACTTGAGACATCGAATTGAGCCAGTATACCTCTACCTTTTATCTCCTATCTAGAGTTGTCTAAATCACCATTTAAGCTCTACCTTGAGAGCGCACAAGTGGACAACACCATCATCTTTGTACTTGCTCCTTGTAGAAAATTGTTGAGATTCTCCTATATCTATTATCTTCTCTGCTACTGCTCCTGTGTTATATTGTGTAACTATTGTTTTACAATTTAACAGATAAAAAATACTACCCTCCTTTTTTATGGATTAAAATAATCTTGAAGCCTCAGATTCCATAGGGGCATGGGATATGTGTGACTTCTCAAGCTCCTTTCAGACCCTACTGAATGCATGTTTAATGGCTTCACTTATGCAAGCTCTTTCCTCAATTGCATCACTGGGTCTTCAGGCTCCATAAGGTATGGTAAGAAGGATCAAAAGACCTGCGTGTCTCTTGACTCTATGAGATCATTTTGGAAGGGATTCATTGTGAATTGAGAGCTCACTTCAGATGTCAAAAACATCCCTCACATTGTGCAATAGATTATTGCCAATGACATTGTATTTCTACATGATTTCATACATACATTATCATTACATCTTCACTTTACTTCTCTCTCATGGCTACATCAGTACAATGATCTTCTTATAGCTTTTTCTCAGTGTATGATTGATCATTTATCATGATTTAAAACATCATAGATTGATTATACTATCTACTATATAGCTACAAAATCTCATTATCATTGCTTCTCTGAATCATGAGATATTATCACTTTATTACTCTCTAGTTTGTTGACTGATGCATCCCGAAAATGTCTGGCATGTCCTATGATTTGCTAAACATCATACTCAGCATATAGTTCATCCTTTTTTTTGAAATCAATCATGATTGGTAGCTGTTTTAATTAATTAGATATCACCAAAAGGAATTAGACTAATTGCTACTGTGCTCATAGCACTGTTCAAATTACTAAACAGGTGTACACACAAAAATAGCAAGTCTATGACCTTGAATCGAATTTCTACCTATATGTTTTGATCCATTGATTAGTGGATCATATTACAAACAACATAGCTGATTATTTATGATCCCTCGCAAGCTAAAGATGTCCACTACACTCTCCTGGAATTCTTCTTGGGTGGTGTATAGCAGGTTTAAGTAGTATCACTTCATCTCTGAAGACTATCCACCACCTCTTCCAATAGACATCACTTGTTGTATAGCCACATCTAATAATTTAGTCAAGAAGCCATTGATTCCATGCCCTTGGTGATTGCTTAAGTCCATACAAATCTTTCTTGAGTGTGCATATAAAATTAGGGTTTCTAGGGTCCTAATATCACATGGTTTGGAATGCATGTAGACAATCTCTTTAAGGTCACCATTCCAAAAAGCATTCTTAATGTTTAATTGGAATAATTTCCACCTTCTAGAAGCTACAATGGCAATACATATCCTAAATATATGTTTTTACAACAAGAAGAAATATCCCTTAATAATCTAGGTCATGTGTTTGGGTACAACCCTTAGCTACAAGTCTGGATTTATATCTGGCTACGGATCCATCTAAATTCCTTTTCATCTTGTAGACCCACCTATTCATGACCATTTTCATATCATCTTGCCTCTATATAAGCTCTGTTGTCTGATTTTAATGAAGAGAATCTATCTCTTCTCTCATAGCATTTATCCATACCTTGTTTTGAAAAGCTTCTTCATATGTGCATGGATCCTTGTCCTTCGCAACATCAGACATAAAAGCATAATGCCTAGCAATGAAGTTATCATATGTTAGCCTTTGAATAGGTGGTTCAAGCCTCTTTGACCTCGTCTCATTTCCTATGTTAGAATACTTCTTCCAAGCCCTCTTTTGTTTCACATTAGGAAGCATTGCCTGTTCAAAATCATCTTCATCCTCACTAGAATGGAAATCACTTACCACATTACCCTTCACAAATTGGTTATGGCTACATTATTAAGCTTGGTTCACCTTCTTCCTCTTTTCCTTTGAGTGATGAGGGACTCCTTGATGGACTTGAAGTGGAGGAGCCACTCAAACTTGTGCTAACCTGAGTTTATTCTTCATAGATTTTTTTTTGCTTCCTCAATTCATCAACCTACAATGCATTAGGTGGTTCATAATATGGCTTAAGTTCTTAAAATACCACATCTTTTGATACTCTTAGCTACGTTGTGATGGGATTGTAACACCTTTAGTAGAGTAGCCTACAAGGATGCACTACCTAGCATCCATCGTACCTTCCCACACCACTTGAGGTACATGGATACAACATACACTTCCAAAGATCATTAGATGTGAGAATTTAAGCTTCCTTTGGTAATAAAACTCATTCGTAGTATTCTCAAACTTGTGATGTGGTCATCCTATCCATCAAGTAAGAATTTGTACTTGTTGCATTAGCCCAATATGTAAATGGAACATTTATATCATTTAACATGCCTAGATACCTTTGCAGTATGTATATTTTTAATTTCACAAATAGCATTATGTTGAAGTGTATACATGCATGTATATTTCTTCTTTATCCCTTCATTCTGCAGGAACTTGGTAAAATCATTGGAGAAGTACTCATCTCCACCATCTAATCTTATAGGTTTGATTGTCTAGCCTATTTCATTCTCAACTTGTGATTTAAACCTTTTGAATGTAGCAAACACATCACTCTTGTGCTTGATGATATGCAAAAAAAATCTATATAGAGCAATCGTAAGGTACCTATTACCTACATGTGATGGATATCTTGAAGGTTCCCATACATATGTTTGGACCAAATCCAAAGCCCTAGGAGCCATATAGCTCAATGGCTTGAAAGGCCTCCTAGCTTGCTTCCCAAATTGACATAGTTCACATACCTCATGCAAGTTAGGTGTGGTGAAGCTTGGAGGTCCTCTAAGAACTTCATCCCTTTGCATATAGATGGCCAATCATTTTGTGTCATAGATTAACACTAGTTTGGTACCAAAACAAGACACTTAAGTATCCTTTTTTTGAAAATTTTCCAAAAAATCACACTCCTACAAATAGAATTTGAGAAAATCCTTTAACACACATATTAAGTATAATTCAAAGGTCAATGAAAAATTATAACATACATTGGATCATGTTTTCCATTCATGTAACAAAAATTCCATTATACAAAAGAAAATTCATACACATTCCTTGAAATATAGAGCACATAGTATGAACCTCAAGCTCACTAAGAAAAATCATTTCCAAGTTAAATAAAATCAATTATTCTATGTACACTGAAAAAAAAAACTACTTCTACACATGGGCCAACTTATGTGAATCCACAAAGGTGTACAAATATTCCACCAATCAAATACGTTATGGAGACACCAACCAACATATACACATGTGAAATCAACTACTATGATTCTAGTTACCAAAAACAAAAACTAAGGCATACAATTATGACTCAAAAGAATTTATGGAGATCATCCAAGGTGTACACGTTCATGTAACCAACCAAAAAATTTGTGACATAACAAACTAAGGTTTACACATACAAGGCTAAATAATTTATGTACATTCAACAAAATTTTAACATCTTTGGACACAAACAAGAATCTCTAGTTGTGTGGGCATCAACCAAATCTACATATACAATCATGTATAGTCTGTGGACACATAACAAATCATGTACATTTATGGAATAGATCCAATTTCCTCATATGAACTAACACAATAAGAAATCAACAAAGTATAAAGATAAGGGAACTACCAATATATGAAAATGAACTAATTTTTTCACATCTATGTACATAAAACAAAGTAAATATATGTGTGCACACCAACGAATATATCCGGATACAAATATATTAACATGGAATTGAAATAATGCCAAATTAAAGACATTTAGCTTGATATCAAATTAAAAAAAACTAGTTCATACCAAGAAACAAGAGTCACATACATATAGAATCAAAGGAAAATATAGTTTAAATATATTTGGTAAAAATATTTTATTGGTAGTTGTTATATGCTTAAACGCATAATCCCATGCTCATATCCACACATACTCAAAATAATACTCGAAAGTCTTTGATATATTCTTCGATATCATAAAATTGATAATGATCCGTTGAAAACATTTCATCATTTCCATTATGGATGCCATCTTTTTTCTTGAAATATGTATGCCAATTTTTCCATTCTCCTCATAATCACCATTGCCTATTACATATTATTTTACAAGATTGAGAACGACCACATGGAATGACAACATGTTTTGGAATGTTTAATACTTAGAATAGCATTTAAATAATTATTATTTTACATCATGTCTTGTTGTACCTTTGGAACTATGTTCTTTTATGAACATGGAAATATATGCTTTGCTAACTCAGCATGAAAGTTAGCACCAAATGAAATGGCTATTATTTCAAAGTGGATGCCTTCTAACTTTGAATAAAAATATGCATTAAATTAGCATGAAAATTATCCATTAATAACTTGAAAATTCTCTTAAATCTCACTTACATACAAATTATAGTGAGCGATTCCTCCAATGTTGCATTAAATGGCAATGATCTAGAGAAGAGAAGTTTTGAGTCCATGTTTTTTTTTTTACTTTTTGAAGTGTTCAACCTTCTCAAGAGATCCCCAAAGACTTTACTACACTTCTAGAATCCATCCATAGTTTTCCATTTCCTAAAACATATCCAATTTGTCCAAATTTTTGAATTGAGTTATTTTTTAGTTATTCTAAAAGTTGAGTTTTTAGAGAATCCCATTTTTATATTCATTTAATAAACCATATGAAGTTGAAACATGTTAAATATTATATTTTTATTTGAAACTACATGATGCAAGCTACCAAATCCAAGTGAATATGCCATCAAAGCCTCACTTTTTTCATCAAGAAAAATCAAACAAGTTAGTGAAACAATAGGACATTCAAGTGTCCCAAGACTTGGCAATTCGGGTGGGCCCTTAGTGTCAGAACCTGGCAACGCGGGTGGGCCCTTAGTGTCAGAGCCTAGCAACTTGGGTGGGCAACCTTGTGCCTTTTCAAATGGTCGATCAATTTTTCTCTCGACAAATCAAAATCTCATCGCTACCCTCTCTAGGTAGAGCTCACTAACCTGTCGTACTTCTTGTACAACTTCATGTGAGACATTTTAGCTCCTATCAGCAAGCCGTTGGCTTTGTGAGATGATGTTGGTGGCCAAATCTATGAAGGTGCAAGACACTCTTTCAATGCTAGATGGCACCCTCAAATTTGTGTTGAGGTTGACCTCACCACGTTGCTCCCTTCAAAGATCAAAGTGGACCTGGGCGAAGGGGGTGTATGGGAACAAGATGTTAGTTATATAATCTTACCTAACACGTGTTTTCATTGTGGGAAACAAGGCCATAGGATTAAGGATTTCCCACTAAGACAAAAAAGCAAACAAAAACAAGAAGCACCCAAAAAACTCAAGATAAGAATGGGTCAGTGAATCGCCCGTCAAACGAAGAGGAAGTCAAGGACTCTCGAAACCCCGAAATCGTCTAAGATGGGTTGATGAAAGTTAGAAGAAGGGGACGGCAGTTGGCATAAATCATTCCTGGTTTGCAAAGCTTGAGAACTTCATTAAAGATCAGAACCATCATTGAATTGCCATTTCCTTTGGTGCCCCCTTTCAATTCATGCTAGTTTCCTTGTATGCCCCAAATGGGAAGTTGGAGAGACTGAACACCTAGGCCTCCTTGGTCTCACTCCCCCATAACATGCTTATTTGTGGTGACTTCAACATGGTGGAGGACCCGAGAGATAGATGAAACAACAAGGGCCAGGTCATTGACAACTGGGAGAAAGATACTTGGGATAAAACCAAGTTGCACTTGGATCTGGTCAAATTCAAAGATTCGAATGGATTTTTGTGGTCAAATCTCCAAGCAGGTGATGACTTGAGGAAAGCTAGAACTGATAGAAGCTACATTGCTCAGAGCATTATACACTAGTGGGGCCGTCCTCCATCCTGCAACGCACTGACCTCGCCATCTTTGAACACTATCCGATCATTATCTCATTTCATCCGCCCACCAAAACCCGTAAGGCTCCTTAGTTTCATGCTTGCTCCACTTTTTTCTCTCTCCCCTCCATCCATCAAGAAATTACCAAAGTGTGGAAGTAGGCTTTTGCCACCAATTCATCCCCAGCCAAGTGCTGGAGATATGCAGTCATGAAATCCTGGCAATTCATGGTAAGAACCAGGAAAATGATATAGAGTGTTCGACGAGCACGTAGAGAAGCTGTATATCATAGAATCTGGAGACTTGAGGAGGAAGTGAACAAAGGAAAAGCTCAATCCTAGAAGGGTCTATGTAGAATCGGAGTGCTGCTGAGATACGAGGAAGAAATTCAAAGGAAAAACGTGCAACTATTCTTTAAGGAGTGGTGGGCTAGAAAAGTCGACAAGCCCACCAAAGAGATGTGTAGCATTCTTAAAACAAAGCAACACAGAGAATCGATCCGCCTTTTGTTTGACTCAAATGGTGATGTTTGCAATACGGAAGAAGAAAATATCAAAATCATTGAAAATCAGTTTACGAGACTCCTTGGGATCTAGACTCCTCTCTCCCCTCATAGACACGACTACATCGCGGCCATCTCTAGGGCTTCCTCTCATAGGATCCCACACAACCTTTGCACCCTTCTTGATGCCCCTATCTCGGAAAAAGAAATCATTGAGGTCATTGATGCCCTTCCTCGAGGGAAAAGCTCAGGACCAGACATGCTCACCAATGAGTTCTTTAAGTCCTTTAAGGTGGTCATTGCTACCCCTCTTTGTTTGATTTGGCAAGGGGCAGTCGAGTTTGGTGTGCTTCCGTCTTGTGTCAACAATGGCATCATCAAGCTAATCTACAAAAAAGGGGAAAAGAACAAAATTGGGAAATGGCCTCCGATTACGATGCTTCAAACAGGATATAAGATCATTGCTAAAGTAATAGCCAACAGAATTTTTGGCCATCTAAGTGCTTGGTTAAGAGAGGACCAAAAAGGTTTCATCAAAGGTAGGTCAATTTTGGAAGCCATTATTGATATATGGGAAGGTCTGGACTTTGCAAATGATTCAAGACAAGATGTGGTTTTCCTCAAGATCGACTTCGACAAAGCTTATGACAAGCTCGAATGGGACTATATTTTGCAATCACTTAAAGATCTCGGTTGCAGCCAGAAATTCACCAAGATGATCTAGACCCTTTTATGAAATGCCTCGACCCAAATTAATATTAATGGCCATCTTTCAAAGGCGATCAAATTAAAACGATCGATTAGACAAGGGAGCCCATTGGCTCCCCTTCTCTTTGCCATTGCCATGGAAGGGCTCAGCTGACTTTTGGCACAACATGTGGAAATCTCTAATATCAAAGGCCTCCTATTGCCCTGTAATCAGGGTCAGATCACCGTGAGACTTTTTGCGAAGGATATGAATGTGTTTGTCCACAATGACAGTACCAGCTTGGAGACATTTTGGAGGTGCCTTGATACTTTCTGCAAAGCCTCTAGATCCAAAAGTAATCACTCAAAGACCACTTTCAGAGCCATCTACAAGGTCCAACCTGAACTTCTCTTTGTTGATGGCTGCCAAATAATTCCCTGAGGCCAAATTTTCTGGATTCTTGGGATTCCCTTGGGCTTTGGTATCTCGTTCAAACAGTGGTGGATTTGGGTTCAAACCACACTCAAAAGAAAACTAAACTATTGGAGAGGTATGAAAACTAATCTCATGGATCGCGCAATGGTTATCAACACATTCCTCATTTCGTTGAACATTTACTTCCTCTCTTGTTGGAGACCAAAAGAGCAAGACCCCTCCAAATTTGAAAATATTTGCAGAAACTTCCTTTGGACAAATGAGCACAATAGAAGAGGGATGTCTAAAATCAAGTGGTCAATCTACACTAGCCAAAGAGATTGTGGGGGCATTGGCATCCTAGACATTGGGTGCATGGCTAACAAACTTGTGGCAAAATGGATGATTAAGGCATGGTGCAATGGGGAGACCTCGTGGGCGAAGTTGATCTTCAGAAACAAGAACAAGTTGCCTTTCATGGGATTCCCAAATTGGGAGAATCTTGAAATTATGACTCTTTTGTTTTCCCCGATCCCAATTTTCCTGAAAGGCTCGTATCTTGTGTGCTCCCTATGGAAGAGTTGGAATAAAGTCAAAAGTTTCACAAGAATCATTGAAGATTGGAAGTGGGAGGCCGATATCAGACAAAATGATTCTATCTGGTTTTTGATCCATGGCATCTGAAACGTGGAGTCCTAAAACATTTAGAACACCAAGAGGCTATGGAACAAAGGCTTGAAAAAATGGAAACATCTCTGGAAACAAGACACCAACTAGTGGATCAACTTTGAGGATGTTGACTCTAGCCTCAACATTACTTATGAAGAATGGAATACTTTGCAAAGCAAATGTCTTGCATGGGACCGCTCTAAAGTTTGTCTTCTCATGGGGTGCGAGTCGCCGAGCCTAGATGGTCTCAGATGGCACAATGTTGATTTCCTAACAAAAATCCCAAAGATCAAAGACACCATTGATTATTAGGTCAACCTCAACAAGAAGTGGTGCGTATCATGGACGAAGCTATGGTGGGACATGAAGTTCATGGCTATCTGGCACCCTCTCATAGAAATCAAAAAGTCTTTCCTACTATGGCAAATTCTTCATCGTGGAATTTGGACCAACCAAAAGGCTAGCAAAATTTGTGGGGTGCCTCCTTAGTGCAAGTGCTGCTACCCATCCATTGAAGATTTTTTTCACATCTTCTTTACTTGTCCCAACTTCAAGAGGCTCTGGCAGATTATTAGCACGAAAGTTAGACTTCAAAAACATATCAACTGGAAACATGCTCTACTGGGAGAAGCGATCCGCTCATCTGAGACTCTTTGGAATGCCATCAGAGGGGAGGTTCTAGGAAGATTTGGGGGGAAACTTTGGTAACCCCCCCAATGAGTGGTTGATTGAGAAGTCATTGTTCCTCCTCGGCAAAAGAATTGCTAACTATAAGAACTGTGAAGAGATGGATTTGTATTTGATGAAGATAAAGTGGTGCTACAAAAACTTTGCACTTCCAGCCAAATGGACTCCAGAGATATGTGGTGGGCCCTTTTAGCTTGCCAAAGGATGTATTAGACACCCTATTCACCTTGGAAGATCACTCTCAAAAGGTTGAATCAAAAGAGATAAGTTGGAGTAGGTTCAAGCGCCAAAAAACTTGCTATTTATGTTCATACACCTGTCCAAAGTTTTGAACAAGTCTCTAGCCACAACAACAAATAACTTACCTCCTTTTGGAGAACTCTTATACACTTAGTAAGCTAACATTCATGATTGATTTGATAAAAAAAGATGAACTACACAAAGAGAAACAAACTTAGCAAGTCATAGGATGACACTGATTTTCACGAGCTGCAATAGTACTCAGACATGTGATCAGTAAAATGCACATATATCAAGCTTTAAGAATCAAATGAATATGAAATTATGTAGGACTATACTAGAAAATATGCTGAGTCTAACAAACTTTACATCGAAGAAAATGGTGAAGTATACATGGAGAAACAGCTCTGACAAAATGCCTGATCTGAGAGAGTGCTCCCGGAGAAGAAGAAAACCAAGTGACACAGTTGACTTCAAATGATCATAGCTGAAGATTGAAACATCCAATTGTAATGAAAATTGGTGAGAAAATAGTAGACTTAGAGAGCTAATGTTACCAAGGTAAATCACTAAAAATGATTCACCAAGCTCAGAGAAACATCTCTGCAATCTGACTAAGAAAATTGAGAGATATGGTAGTGAATAGTACACTTCACAAAAACATGAAGATATGAACTCAAATGATCATGAAAATGAAATTATATTGATTGTACAATACAATGGACTTATTGATACATATGTGTGCCTTGAAACGACACCTTGATATGGCATAAAGCGTAGCTCTTGGAGGTCTTCTCTTAACTATGACTAAAACTTCCATGTATTTATAGTTGATCTTGGGAGCCTAACTTCCCTCAATCATTCTTCAATCTATTAGTGATTGATTTGATTCTCCAACTACCATCAATCATGAATTCGTGGCTTCTCTTTCGTCTTTTGATCAAGTGGACTCAACCACATAAGACTCTTTAACTTTTACATCAAGTAAAACTTCAAAAAGTTACAAGAGGTAGTTCACAAGTGAACTTTACATTGTCCTCATTTTAAAGCTTCTTCTATGACTTTGTGGGACTCAAGCCAATACTTAGGCTTGCCATAGACTTGCGCCAATAGCTCCCCCTCAAGCCAAGTATGCTTGGGGTCTTCAATCCTCCAAGATTACCTACAAACCTATCATAGCCTTGAATTTACAAAGCTTTGTACCATCAAATGCTTTGGTTAGAATATCTACACATTGTTGATGAGTGGACACATATGATGTTGGGAAACAATGTCCCATTGGTCCACTTTTGTCCAGATTTTACAGCATGAGTACATGTTGTTATGGTACTCTTGTAAGTAAGTGGCAATTGGCAGCGTGGCTATGTCGTTGTTCGTGTCCCACCCGCCAGGGTTCAAATCCTGTGATCAGCGTTGCGCGAAGAACTTTTGTTTTATGCTTTATTAAAACATGAACATGAACAATAAAACGGATGGTGACGGACAACGTTTTCGGATATTGTTTTTACAATCATAGATAGCGATCGCTATATGATGCTTTTGGGAGTGCTTTATTCAAGAGCTTTTCAAGGGAAAAACTCACTATATAAACACATGCATGGTTCATTATCTTGCATCCTTCACCTAGTGTTCAACACAAGCCTTGGTGCTTGGACCTCAATAGAGGTGGTCTTTCTTCTAGCACATGGGGCAAACATGGTGCTAACTTGAAGCATGTTGAGGAGCGGCTATGGAGTTCTTCTTGGAGATGAATAGTGTGCTCACACTCTTGCTCATGAAGAGGAGGTTATCTCTTGTTCATGGAAAGAAGACTTGGTCATTAGCAGCTTGATGGTGAGGATCGGCCATCTACATAGTGTATTTGAAGATTGTCTTCTACATGAAGATTCCGGGCTACTTCAAAGACATTGGATGGTGTTTAACATAAGATTTACATCTTATAATAAGTATTCAGGTACATATTCTCTTTATGCACCCAGGTACTACTTGGCGTTTATGGAGGCAATAGCATCCATATCAGGAGGAGTCCTATTCGGCATAGGTACAAGAGAATCAGTACGTATATGATATATGCATATTTGGATGAGGTGTTTGAGAAGATATGTTCATATGAGTTTGAGGATTTCCGACAGCAAACTTGTTAGCATTCTTTGCTACTTTTTAAGTATGTGATCTTTTCACACACGTATCTGACTTAGGATCTTCCATAGCCTAAGGTTAGATGAGGGTTTGTTGATTATCAGTTTCACACAGATCCTTCCTCTTTCAGTCACTCTTCTATAACCTATTCTATTCTTTCTCTATCTTTGTCTCATCATCTGTATGATTAAGTTGTGGTATGTTCATGTTTTGTCAATATTGAAGATTGCTAGATTCTGTGTTGTATATGTTGGACCTATGGAACCATGGACTTGTGATATGAGCTATGGGCCTACCTCATTTCCAACATTTGGTATCAGAGCACTAAGGTTTTGATTTCAAAGCTTTAGAACTTTGGCATCAATGCATTCAAGCTCATTCAAAATCCCAGGTTTCCCAGAATTCCAGATTTACAACATATGATTTAAGGGCATCTTCTAATATTTGGCATTTGACATACACACTTAATCTAGATGAGTAGAGATTTGAGAATTAGACAATTCAGTCACATGTGTATTCATCAGTGTGGAGTATGAAGTTGATGATTTGTTAGCAGTTGAATATTTTTGGAAGAGTATGCAAATACTTTACAGAAGTATTGTTTGAAGACCCAGACTTGATGAAGAGAAGACTACTTCAAATTCAAGGAAGAACAATGGTTTAGAGAAGATGAAGGAATCAAATCAACATCAAATCACAGGTATCAGTTTCTACTATCACATTATCATTTGCAGGTCATGTCTTAGAAAAGCACTTATGAAGAGATTAGAAGGATTCAAGGAGTACTTTTATACACTTTCATCATTTGACAGGTAAAGGCTACATCAAAATAGGTATCTAGAGGTTTTTCTAGAGAGTTTTGAGAGATCTCTTTCATGGCAAGAAAGCTTATCTAAGAAGACAAATTTGGAGATGGGATGAATTTTTTGTTTTCAGCCAATTTTTTGTTGTAATTTGGTTGGATATCAAGGTACAAATGTGATCTAGAGAAGGTAACTCTAGAAAGGTAATTCATCATTCAGACAACGATTGGTGAACATCGTTTCAAACATTTGAAATAGAATTTTGATTCAGAGATATGAGGAGATGATTAAACATGATTCTATATTCACTTCCATTTGTATACCATGTTTGCTTTGTCTCTTACTCTTAGCATGAGAGGAAGAGAGAAATTGATTTGAAGAAGTTAAGAATGCTTGCTACTTCAAGATGAAGAGAACAAAAGGTATGGAAGAGAAGTTTGAAGATGTTAATATCATCATCAGGTGGAAGAAAGATGCAGAAAAAGGAAGCCCATAATTTCCAAAAGAAAAGTAAGGCTTCCTTTTCTCATATACTTTCCATATACTTTTCCTATTTTATCCTCTACACCCAAAGACAAGTCTACGAGAACATCTCATGTGAAGATAATTGTTTTGCATTACACTTGGTCATGATTTAGTAGATATGACAAAGAATTGCATTGAGAGAAAGAAAAAGCAGCAGATATATGTTTTGACTCATATGTGTATGAGTTATGTTTTACTTGAAGCTTTTGAGCAGGCAGCTTATATGTTCCCTCAAAGAATTCTTGGAGTGTCAATACAGAGCTACTTGGTATATGACAAGTTGCAGAGAAGTATATTTCTTCTTTATCTAACTCTTGAGGTAAAAGATTTTTTTTGTAGCAGATGTTGAAGACTTAGGTTGAGGTTTTATGTTTGGAAAAGGTTACCTCATATTCAGTATTTTTAGAAACTTCAGAAAATTCAAATTATTGATGTACAAGTCAATGAAGAATCTACTTTTTATGATTGTCTAGACTTTTGGATACATGTTTGTATTCAAAAAGGTGTTCCATTAGATCCTATCCCTTGATTGAGAAGTGGAGTTAGCCAAAAGAAAGTCAAGAAGGTACTATCACACTTCACCCGGGTAGAATATGAAGATCTGAAGTATCAACTTGCAGCTTTTGGAGTTCTCAAGGTGAGAAGTTTGTCCACTTATATTTCAAGTAGGAATTGTAGATTCCTGGAAGGATTTGTTTGAAGAAAAGTTTTATAACTTTGTAAGAAGCATGGACACTTGGAGACATTTAGGTAGCAAATCAAACATTCAGTCATGAAGGTTTGATGAGAGCAGATTCTACATAGGAGAGATCATTGATCTTGAATGATCATGAAGACCTTGAGTATTTATGAGTCGGTTTTCTATCCTTTGTTTGTGAAGATTCTTAACATGGGAAGAAGTAAGTCAAAGATTCAGGTTCTATCAGATTTGTGTTGCAGAGAGATAGAAGAAGATACTTGTTATCTTACAAAAAGTTATGAATCCTATAAAGCTTTCAGCAAGGTTTTTTTTGGATCAGCTAACCTTATTCTAGATTTTAGGGAAGCTGAGGAATGACAGGGAAAGATATTGGCATGTGCACAATGCTAATAAAAAGGGTTTAGAGATTTTGTTTCAAATACAGGTATTGATCACTGAAGATCAGATTTATGAAGAAGGACGTCCAAGATTTCATAAAGTCTGATATATTTGAAGAATTCTGAATACTAGTGTTAAATCATCCAGGGGGTGATGAAACATGAAGACTTATATTTAGCCATATGTAAAAGAGTACAGAGTCATACCTACAGGTATTCCTATATTTCCTTTGTCAGGTTCTTTTTATGTTCCGGCTTTGAAAGAAGAAGGAAGAAGAAGAATGTCTGGAGAAAGTTCCTGTTAGGTGTTCTTGTTCAAGATAAGGTTCTAGAGTTCTATTGAAGAGAAGCTTGATACTTCAGAGAGGTATGTTTTAGAAGTGCGCACATTTATGTTTATACTAGGTTCTAAAGGGAAGAGGTATGAAAGACTTACAGATAGAACAAGGATGATGACATCATAGATTTTTTTTATGAGACTCATATTTCAGTTGATTTCAATTGAGTTGAGTTGACTTGAATTGAGTACAGTCAGAGATGAACCAGTAGTGTTCATAACACACTAAGTTGTGAGTTGTCAGTCACAGGTTCTAGGATTCAGTTCTTGATTAGTGTATTTACACGACACAACAAAAGTATGTTGAGAAAGCTTTTTGTAAGGTAAATGCAAATATGTGGATCCTAGTGTATGTTTTCAGGTTTTTGAAGATATGAGATATCAGGTTCAGAGACAGTTCATGCTATATTTGTTGTCAAGCAGTGATTGCTTGATGTGTACACTATTGGATATCTAGTTTGCATATTTTCTCAAGTATTATGGTTCATATTCAGCACGTTCAGGTTTTTTGAAGGAAAGTCAAATTCAGTTTTGAAGAGGACTTTTTGAAGAAAAGGTTTGAAGGACAAATTTCGAGAGTACAAGCTTGAAGCTTGTGTTAGTTTGCAGCTTGTGACAGGTTGCAGATCCAGTTCAGTTTGTATCAATATGACATTGCAGGAGGGATTGTTGGGAAACAATGTCCCATTGGTCCACTTTTGTCCAGATTTTACAGCATGAATAGCTGTTGTTCTAGTACTCTTGTACAAGTAAGTGGTGATCGGCAGCGTGGCTATGTCGCTGTTCTTGTGTCCCACCCGCCAGGGTTTGAGTCCTGCGATCGGCACTGTGTGAAGACCTTTTGATTTATGCTTTATTAAAACACGAACATGAACAATAAAACGGACGGCGACGGACAACATTTTCGGATATTGTTTTTAGAATCATAAATAGAGATCGTTATATGATTCTTTTGGGAGTGCTTTATTCAAGAGCTTTTCAAGGGAACAGTTCACTATATAAACACATGCATGGATCATTATCTTGCATCCTTCACCTAGTGTTCAACACAAGCCTTGGTGCTTGGACCTCAATAGAGGTGGTGTTTCTTCTAGCACATGGGGCAGCCATGGTACTTGAAGCATGTTGAGGAGTGGCTATGGAGTTCTTCTTGGAGATGAAGAGTGTGCTCACACTCTTGCTCATGAAGAGAAGGTTATATCTTGTTCATGGAAAGAAGACTTGGTCATTAGCAGCTTGATGGTGAGGATCGGCCATCTACATGGTGTATTTGAAGATTGTCTTGTACATGAAGATTCCGGGCTACTTCAAAGACATTGGATGGTGTTTAACATAAGATTTACATCATATGTTAAGTATTCAGGTACATATTCTCTTTATGCACACAGGTACTACTTGGAGTTTATGGAGGCAGTAGCATCCATATCAGGAGGAGTCCTATTCGGCATAGGTACAAGAGAATCAGTATGTATATGCTTTATGCATATTTGGATGAGGTGTTTGAGAAGATATGTTCATATGAGTTTGAGGATTTCCGGCAGCAAACTTGTTAGCATTCTTTGCTACTTTTTAGGTATGTGATCTTTTCACACACGTATCTGACTTAGGGTCTTCCAAGGTTAGATGAGGGTTTGTTGATTATCAGTTTCACACTGATCCTTCCTCTTTCAGTCACTCATATTCACTCTTCTTTAATCTATTAGGTCACAATCTCATGTATATTCAGATTTCTAACCGTACACCTGAATATGTTTGTTACATTTGTACATTCACTCTTCCATCTATTTCTCATCACATAGAGTGGTTGAGAGTTTTGCTCCCACATTGTACATTGAACATTGGTATATATGATACTATGAGTAAGCGATGGCTTACGTAACACCTTACACATGTCGTCTATTCTTTCTCTATCTTTGTCTCATCATCTGTATGATTAAGTTGAGGTATGTTCATGTTTTGTCAATATTGAAGATTGCTAGATTCTGTGTTGTATATGTTGGACCTATGGAACCATGGACTTGTGATATGAGTTATGGGCCTACCTCATTTCCAACATATGATATTTGAATCTCCTTGCTCACAATCTTCTCTCTTACATAGTGATAATGAACTTCAATATGTTTAGTCCTTCCATGAAAAATTGGATTAGCAGCTAAGTGAATAGAGCTCATATTGTCACCAAAAATAGTTGGAGTGCCAAATTCCAATCCAAGGTCTGTGAATAGTGTCTTCATCCACATAGCTTCTTGAGTAGCTATGGCAAGACTTCTGTATTCAGCTTCAATAGAAGATAAAGCAGTTGTGGGTTGCCTCTTAGATGACCATGAAACAAGTTTGGAACCTGCAAAGGTAAAATAACCTAAGGTGCTCCTTTTGTCTTCCTTGGAGCCAGCCCAATCTACATTAGAGAACAATTTCAAACTTAAATCAGATACATAAGGGTACTATAACCCCTCATTCATGGTCCCTTTGAGATATCTAAGTATCCTCTTCGCAGCCTCCATGCGAGGTTTCCTAGGTGTGTTCATAAATTGACTTAGCACACTCACACTATAACATATATCAACGCTTGTCAATGTGGCATAGTTCAAACTACCCACAATGCTTTGATAACCTATCACATCTTCTATGAGTTCATCTTCATGTAATCTCAATTTATGATTAACCTTCATTGGAGTACCTGCAATCCTACAATCTTGCATCTTGAATTTTGCCAACATGTCTTTAATGTACTTTCTTTGAGTAAGAAACAAACCATGATCTTTGTATAAAACTTCCAATCCTAGGAAGTAGGTTAGTGAACCCAAATCACTTATCTTGAACTCTTCTCTCATCTATTATTTGATTCTCTTCATGCCATCTGTATCATCTCCTGTAAGTATAATATCATCTACATACATACACAAATAGATGACTTCAGAATTACTCCTTGTTATGAATAGTGATGGATCTGCCTTGCTAGGTTGAAATCCTTTGTTCTACAAGAATGACACAAGCCTGTGATTCCAAGCCCTTGGGGCTTGTTTAAGCCCATAGAAAGCTTTATTAAGTTTACACACATAATTAGGATATATGTGATTTTCAAAACTAGGTGGTTGTGCCATATATACCTCTTCTGTTATCCATCCATTAAGAAATGCATTTTTTACATCCAATTGAAGTGTCTTCCAATTCTTGGAAGAGGCAATACTAAGCAAACCCTAATAGTAGGCATCTTTGCCATAGGAGAGAAGCTCTCCTCATAATCAATTCCCTGAGTTTGTGCAAAGCCTTTTGCCACAAGACTTGCCTTATACCTGTTAATGGAGCCATCTGAGTTCTTCTTCAATTTGTAGATCCACCTTGATCCTATCACTTTCATTGATGGAGACTTGGGAACCAACTCCCAAGTGTTATTCTCCTCAAGAGCTTCAATTTCTTCTTCCATTGCATGCCTCCATTCTGATTTGTTCTTTGCTTCCTCAAATGTTGAAGGTTCCTCTTATGTCATGTGCTAGATTGATAAAATGTTTAGTGACTAGAGAAGTATCAAACCCATACCTTTCTGGCTTTCTTTTCTCCCTCATGGACCTTCTTAGGCCATGATGTGATGATTCTGCCTCTTGTCCAAGTTCCTGTATTTTTGCTTTACGTTTAGACTTCCACATTTTGATTTTTTCATACTGAGTTGCTTCATCATCTTCTGAGGTATCATGCTCTTCAACTTTAGAAGAACTATCCTTAACAAGTTTTGGAAAATATTCTTCAAGATCATAAGGTAGGTTGACCTTTCTACATGAATCTTCATACCAAGAACTATTCTCATCAAATACTACATCTCTACTCACCAAGAATCCTTTGGTTGTTAGGTTGTATAATCTCTAGCCCTTTTGATTGTTATCATATCCAATGAAGACACACCTTTCTGCTTTGGGATCCATCTTGCCTCTAACCTATGAAGGAACATGAGAAAAAGAAACATATCCAAAAATCTTACAATGATCCAAGCTTGGTCTTCTTCCATTCCAAGACTCATATGGTGTCATGCCATCAAGTGATTTTGAAGGTAACCTGTTAATCAAATAAGTGGTTGTGGATACAGCCTCAGCCCATAAGTAATTAGGTAACTACTTTTCATTTAGCATAGACCTTGCAGCTTCAACAATTGTCCTATTCCTTCTTTCTACCACTCCACTTTGCTCAGGAGTGTACCTTGTAGTGATCTCTCTTTTGATTCCTCTTTCTTGAAGAAAGGAGTCAAATTCATGGGCAAAGTATTCTCCCCCTGCATCTGACCTTAGCCTTTTTAGTGTTTTACCTGTTTGATTCTCCACAAGAGCCAAATATCTTTTGAAGCATGAAAAGACATCATCTTTGTGTTTCATAAAGCATAATATAGTCCAGCTACTACAATCATCAATGAAGGAGACATAATACCTTGATCCAGATATTGAAGCATCCTTGCTAGGTCCCCATACATCTGTATGAACCAACTCCAAGAGATCTTCATGCATATATCCTTTCTTCATGAATGGTAACCTGTGGACTTTTCAAATTGACTTTCACTACACTTATAAATCATGTGTTGTTTTGACAAGTTAGCGAGTCCAAGTACACTTTAGTCCCTGCAAATTTGCTTTAATGATCTTTCACCAATATGTGCTAACCTTTTGTGCCATACTTCCAATTCTATGAGTGTCTGACTACCATAATTAAAGAGAGCAATGTTTCTAGTGTCTTGTAATTCAAATGTGAACAATCTACCTCTATTTTCACCTTTTGCAATTCTTATGAATCCTTGACTTGGATATTCAACAAATGCTCCTACTTTTGTGAGCCTGACTTGCAACCCTTTCTCTACTATCTACCCAATACTTATCAAATTCTTTGTAATGGTAGGGACATAGAGTACCTTACTGAGTAAGTTGATGTTTCCATCAGGTGCTTTGACATTTCCTATTTTCTCCACAAGGTGTCTTGTATCATCTCCTATTTGTACCTCATACTTGTTCCTTAAATCTTCTAAATCTCATAGGAGGGCCACATTTCCTACCACATGATTTGAACAACCTGAATCTATGTAGAAAACATGCTCATCAGATTTAACCTTGTGGCATGGCCATATTCATGATTAACAATGAGTCCTCTTGATTTGAGTCTTATGTGTAGTTATTGAAGTCTCTTCTTCCCCTATTGCCTCCTTGATAGTTAGAATGGTTGTAATTGTTGTAGTTGCTATGGTAATTGTTGAACCTTCCTCTTGAGTAGCCATAACTTCCTCTATTGTAGCCTCTACCTCTTTGATTCCTAGAATTCCTAAAGCAATTTTCAGTTGTATGATTAGTTAATCCAAAAATAGAGCATGAATTAGAGCCTTGGGATCTCCCCCTGCCTTGTGTTCCTCCTCTGCCTCTACCTCTACCATGTCTTCCTCTACTTGCATAGTTAGCTTGATGTGTACCTTCTTCATCATCCACTTTCTTTCCTCTTCCTTTGTTTTCTTTGGACTTGCTCTTATCAATATACAAAGCTGAAGATTGATTACCTTTGGATCTTTCTCCATTCTTGATAAGCTTGGCCTCTTGAGTAAGTAGTTGTCCTATGAGTGTGTTGAAATCTGGTACATGCATATCCCTGTATAGATCCATAGCTGTGGTGAATGCTTCCCACTTGTCATCTGCCTTCAAGTCAATGACCTGACTTACAATTTGCTCTTCATCTATTACCTTGTTAAAAGTCAAGCTTCAAGCTAAAAATTCATGGGGAATATTTTATGGACATGTGGAGCAATCAAAGGAAGCCAAAAGCCACGAGATTCCATCAAGAAAAGTCACTCAACCACTCCCCAAGTCATCTCAACTAAGTCCTCCAAGTTAGGAGGCTGATTTGGAAAGGTAGTTCCTAGATTTTCGGGGCACACTTCTCACTATAAAAGGAGCATGTATCCCGACTTCTTTTGGGCCATCTTCTTGGAGTTTTAGCTCATGTAAAGTGAGCACTAACTGCTGGAGTTGTGATAAGCAAGCCCCTTGCTTAAGCTAGCCCCTTGCTTGCTTCTTTGTTTTCTTTTAGTAGGCATATCTATGTGTGTGGGCAGGCAATGTTGCAACTCTCTACCCCTGAGTTGTTAGCATTGTTTCTCCCTCATATTGTATCCATTTGATATAATTCCTGTCGCATTAGATAGCTATTGGAGTCTATCTTATTCTCACAAATTCTCTGGAGCATTCTCTGAGTAGTCTGGGTGAAACATTCATTTTAGTGAAGTTGTGTGATTGATATCTCTCTCTGGGTGTAGGCTCTGTTGGAAATATTTTGCTCTCTGTTGTAAGGGCGGATTCTCCTTCTCTATTTATCCATTTGCTATGGTTTTGGTGTCATTGGCTAGCTATTAGAGTGCTCTAAAGGTGACCCAACTTTGAGATTCATTCTTTATATAATCTATGAGAAAAGCTTGCTTGAGTGAAGTGAGGTCTCTGCTTGACTAGCAGTTGTGAGCATTCAACTAGCTCATGTTGTAGACATTGTTTCTCTTCGTGTAAGCATCCATTTGAAGTGAAATTTGATTTGTTGGAAAGCCCTTGGTGTCTACTACACATGTGCAAAGGCTCACTGGACTTCTCTACATATGCTCTGAGAAAGAGCATTGTTGGTGTGCAGAGGTCAAAGAAGGATACCTATGGAGGTCATTCGCACTTCGTCATTGCATAGGGTTTGAGATACTTCCCTCTTCAGTGGTATCAGAGCATTTGGGCATCTTGGAGGTATCACATACAAGCAAGAAGACCTCTTGGAGTTGGTGGTTGAAGATTTGCATCAACAAAAGCTTCTTGGAGGTAGCTCACATCAAGGGGGAGCTATTCTACTCAAAGTTTCAAGAGCACAAGGTGTCCATCTAAGGAAAGCTTTGGATTGAGGTAACCTCAGAGCCTCATTTTCATTTTACACACATTGGAGCATTAGCCAAGGGCTAGGTCAAGTATCAAAGACTAGATATGGGAGACTTCAACACTCAAATTGAAAAGCTAGACAAAGGGAACTATCAACCATGGAGATTTAGGGTCTCCAACTATCTTATGGGCAAGGGCCTTTGGGGGTTGATTAGTGGAAGTGAACCAAGTCCTAGGTTGGATGAGAATCCAACCAATGACCAGAGAAGGGCCTTTAGGGAATGGAATGAAAGAGAAAAGAGGGTTATCTTTATTCTTTCCCAACACATTAGCGATAGCATGATCGGCCATATCCAAGACTTGGATGCAAGCATGAAGGTATGGGAGACACTTGAAAGGCTTTATTCAACAAGCACCAAAGCAAGGAAGATCCAACTCAAGAATGAGCTCAACAACCTTAGGAAGAGCTCAGGGAGTAGCATAAATGACTACATACTTAAGGTCAAGGAGTTATCAGATGCATTGGGATCCATTGGAAGCCACGTAGACGATGAGGATCTTGTGGCTTATACTCTCAATGGTTTGAGAGATGATGAGAAGTGGAAACCCTTTACCACTTCAGTTTATGTAAGGGATAATCTTCCTGATTTTGAGCAATTGGTTGCTCTCATGGTCCTCGAAGAAAAGAACAAAGGTGGAAGTTCAACTAAAAGCAAGGATGCACAAGTTTTCTATGCAAGTAATCAAAGGGGCAAAGGAAGACGAGGAAAAGGAAGGGGCAAAGGAAGGTTTGGAGGAAGGCAAGGCCACTCAAGCAATCAAGGACATGACCAAGGCACCTCATCACAAAGAGGGAGAGGAAGAACAAGAGGAAGAGGAGGACGACATCAACAAAACAGGAATCAAGATGGCGAAGGATGTTACATATGTGGCAAGTTTGGCCACTATGCTAGAGATTGCTACCAAGGAGGAAACCAAAGGAGCTATAATCAAGGTTCTTCATACAAAGGCCAAGGTAATTATGCTTCTACAAGCTCAGAAAATGACAATCTCTTGATGATGCACATGAATGGGAATTCAAGCAAAATAGATAACACTTGGTATATTGATAGTGGATGTAGCAACCATATGAGTTGCAATGCTTCTTGGTTTACTAATCTACATGTTCCCAAAGGTAAAGGACATGTAGAAACAGGTGATGATACAGCCCATGAGATCTCCCATGTTGGAGATGTAGCTTTGGATGACAAGGAGGAAGGAAGATGTCTCAAGGATGTCTTGCATGTACCTACTATCACAAAGAACTTGGTGTCCGTTGGGCAAATGGTTGAAAGAGGCTATCCAGTAAGGTTCAAAAAAGGTGGATGCTTTGTGGAGAACCCTAAGCAAGGTTACAAGGTCATAGCAAGAGGAAAGAAGCAAGGGAGACTCTTCACTTTGGAGGTAAATTCTCATTCCACTCAACATGTCTACTTCACATATGGAAACAAGAGGATTTTGGAGTTGGACTTGTGGCACAAGAGGATAGGTCACATCAACATACAAAGAATGAAAGAAATGCAATTCAAGAGGCTAGTTGAAGGTCTTCCCAACTTCCAAGGACAAGGTATGAAGCATTTACGTGAATCTTGTCAACTAGGGAAGCAAGCAAGACTTCCATTCAAGAAGAGTGGCTACATAAGCCAACATCCATTGGAATTGATACATACAGATGTGTGGGGGCCAACCAAAGAGCAATCCATTGGAGGTAACAAGTACTTTGTCACTTTTATAGATGATTGCACAAGGATGGTTTGGGTTTATCTCATCAAAAACAAATCAGATGTGTTTACATGTTTCAAAGCATTCAAGGCAATGGTAGAGAAGGAAACAGGTACATATATCAAGAAGCTAAGGTCCGATGGAGGGGGAGAATATTTCTCCAATGAGTTTTCTGATTCTTTAATGGATCAAGGCATCAAGAGGCAAGTAACATGCAGGTACACACCCCAACAAAATGGAGTAGCAGAGAGAAAGAATAGATACATTGCCGAGATCGCTAGAGCAATGCTTAATGAGATGAATGTACCTAACATGTTTTGGAGTGATGCAGCAAATACCGCCATGTATCTAATGAATAGGGATCCTACCTCAGGGATCCATGGCTTCACACCATATCAAGCCTATTATGGTAAGAAACCTGATCTTTCCCACTTGAAGATATTTGGATGTACTTGTTATGTACATGTGCCAAGTGAATTGAGGCACAAGCTACAACCAAAGGCAGAAAAGTGTGTGTTTCTAGGATATTCAAATCATCATAAAGGTTACAGGTGCTTCAACCCAAACACAAAGGACTTGAGGATATCAAGGGATGTAGCATTTGATGAGCTACTCCCTCGGTATAAGAAGTATGAATGTATGCAGGACTATGAAGAAGAAAAGCATGGACATGACAAAGAACAAATCAACCTAGAGCTAAGCGGCCCAAGGTGTTCCATCAATGAAGATAGTTCAAGCATGAACTCACCATGGAGGGGGAGATCTTCATCAAGCTATGAAGTACAATCAATCAACAAAGGCAAAGCAACATTGGTGGAGTTGGATGAAGAAGGTAATGAAGTTGAAGATGATGAAGGACACATGATGGAGAAAGAAGCCACGTCAAAGAAAGAGATCAAGTTCCCAAGGCAAAGGAGGTTTATTCCTCCAAAAGGTGAAGAAAGGAAGTGTTCTAGAGTTAAGTATCCAACTCAAAGGTTTACTTATGATTCATACATGGCAACACATTATGCATATATAAACAAAGTAGTAGAAGATCATGAGCCCGATTGCTATGAAGAGGCAAGCAGGTACACCGAATGGAAAGAGGCAATGCAAGAAGAGATCGACGCACTTGAGGAAAATCAAACATGGACTCTAGTGCCCAAGAAGGATAACATGAAGGTAATAGGTAATAAGTGGGTGTATAAAGTAAAGAGGAATTCAGATGGATCCATTTCTAGGTTTAAAGCAAGATTGGTGGCCAAGGGTTTTGCACAAACTTATGGAGTGGACTTCGAAGAGACATTCAGCCCCATGGCAAAGATGAGTACCATTAGGACACTCATTGCAATGGCTGCTAGCAAATGATGGAAGCTCTTCCAATTGGATATCAAGAATGCCTTTCTCAATGGAGACTTGGAAGAAGAGGTATACATGGAGCAACCACTAGGTTTTGTTCATAAAGAGTTTCCACATCATGTTTGTAGGTTGAAGAAGGCACTTTATGGCCTAAAGCAAGATCCAAGGGCTTGGAACCGAAGATTGGTGGACTATTTGATCAAATGTGGTTACAATCAATGCAAGGCGGATCCATCTCTCTTCATCAAACAAAGAGGAGAACTTGTAGTCTACGTGTGTGTATGTAGATGATCTTATCATTATAGGTAATGATACAAAGGGCATTGAGGAGATCAAGGCAAAGCTTGGAAAGGAGTTTAGGATCTCTTATCTTGGAGATCTTAGGTATGGCATTGAAGTTGTATACAAAGAAGAAGGTATTATGCTCATACAAAGGAAGTATATTCTAGACCTACTTGAGAGGTTTGGGATGCTACATTGCAAGCCTATTTCAAATCCCATGGAAGTTAATGTAAAGCTAAGCTCCATTGATGGAGAGCCATTAGAGGATGTAACTTTGTATCGATCTATTGTAGGCTCTTTCAATTATGCCACAATAACTAGGCCCGACATAGCATATGGATTTTGAGTGTTATCACAATTTATGCATAGTCCAAGGACTACACACTTGCAAGCTGCAAGAAGAATGTTACAATATCTCAAGGCCACTATAAATGAAGGATTGTTCTATTCATTTGATGATGATATGAAAATCAAATCTTATTCTGATGCAGATTGGGCCGGTTCCAAGGAGGATAGAAGAAGTACAAGTGGTTACCTAGTCATGCTAGGTAGCAAGATCATCTCATGGATTTCAAAGAAGCAACCCACGGTGGCATTATCTTCCACCGAGGCTGAGTATAGAGCTTTGGCTCAAGTCACATGTGAGCTAATGTGGATTAAGAAGTTATTTATGGAGCTTAATTTGCAGGTTGACACATATCCAATTTTTTGTGACAACATGAGTAGCATTCATCTAGCATCGAATCCTGTCTATCATGCTAGAACCAAGCATATTGAAGTGCACTATCACTTCATAAGGGAAAAGGTGATATCCAAGGAAGTTTCAGTACATCATATTGGTACCAAGGACCAAGTTTCCGACATGTTTACAAAGGCTTTGGATGGGATGAAGATTTCAAAATTCAAGCAATGCATCAACATGAAGGAGCTTGGACGAGGACGAAGAATTGAAGCTTGAGGGGGAGTGTTCAAAGTCAAGCTTCAAGCTACAAATTCATGGGGAATATTTTATGGACATGTGGAGCAATCAAAGGAAGCCAAAAGCCACGAGATTCCATCAAGAAAAGTCACTCAACCACTCCCCAAGTCATCTCAACTAAGTCCTCCAAGTTAGGAGGCTGATTTGGAAAGGTAGTTCCTAGATTTTAGGGGCACACTTCTCACTATAAAAGGAGCATGTATCCCGACTTGTTTTGGGCCATCTTCTTGGAGTTTTAGCTCATGTAAAGTAAGCACTAAGTGCTGGAGTTGTGATAAGCAAGCCCCTTGCTTAACCTAGCCCCTTGCTTGCTTGTTTGTTTTCTTTTAGTAGGCATATCTATGTGTGTTCACAGGCAGTGTTGCAACTCTCTACCCCTGAGTTGTTAGCATTGGTTCTCCCTCATATTGTATCCATTGGATGTAGTTCTTGTCTCATTAGATAGATATTGGAGTCTACTTTATGCTCACAAATTCTCTAGAGCATTCTCTGAGTACTCTGGGAGAAATATTCATTTTAGTGAAGTTGTGTGATTGATATCTCTCTCTTGCTCTCAGTTGTAAGGGCTGGTTCTCCTTCTCTATTTATCCATTTGCTGTGATTTTGGTGTCATTGGGTAGCTATTAGAGTGCTTTAAAGGTGCCCCAAGTTTGAAATTCATTCTAGGTATAATCTATGATAAAAGCTTGCTAGAGTGAAGTGAGGTCTCTGCTTGACTAGCAGTTGTGAGCATTCAACTAGCTCATGTTGTATCCATTGTTTCTCTTTGTGTAAGCATCCATTTGAAGTGAAATTTGATTTGTTGGAAAGCCCTTGGTGTCTACTACAGATGTACAAAAGCTCACTGGAGTTCTCTGCATATGCTCTGAGAAAGAGCATTTTTGGTGTGCAGAGGTCAAAGAAGGATACCTGTGGAGGTCATTCACGCTTCGTCGTTGCATAGGGGTTGAGATACTTCCCCCTTCATACCTCTCCAATGCTTCCCAACTGATCTGCTATGTCCTTGAGCTTTGTGACAAAATCAGTCACATTTTGTTTGGGAGCTTTCTTGAGAGTTGTGAAGTCTAGCCATAGTTGATGCTTCCTGGCCTTTGTACTTGAAGAGAAGAAGGCTTCAAGTGCATTCCACACTTCCTGAGATGTTTCACAACTTCTAATGTGAAACAAAAAAAAATATGAGATAGAGTTGAGGAGATAAGACCTTGCAAGTGCATCCTTGGAGCACCATGTGCTCAATCTTTCTTGCTCTTCTTGTGCTGGTTGACTTTTGTTCCTGAAAGTTGGCATAACTTCATCTCTAGCTATATAACCATATAAATTCCTTCCTTGAAGATAAGCTTCCATCCTTAATGACAAGGGTGAGTAGTTACCTCTATCCAATTTGTCAATTGATGAAGGAAATCCATCTGCCATGTTGTCCAACCTTGCTCTGATACCATTGTGAAGAGATGGATTTGTAGTTGATGAAGATGAAGTGGTGCTGCAAAAACTTTGCACTACACCAGCCAAATGGACTCTAGAGATATGTGGTGGGCCCTTGTAGCTTACCAAAGTATTAGACACCTATGTACCTTGGAAGATCACTCTCAAAAGGTTGAATCAAAACAGATAAGTTGGAGTAGATTCAAGAGCCAAAAACTTGCTATTTATGTTCATACACCTATCCAAAGTTTTGAACAATTCTCTGGCCATGGCACCAATTAACTTAAATCCTTATGGGGAACTCTTACACACTTAGTAAGCTAACATTCATGAGTGATTTGATAAAAAAAGATGAACTACACAAAGAGAAACAAACTTAGCAAGTCATAGGATGACCTCGATTTTCCCGAGCTGCAACAGTACTCAGACCCATGATCAATAAAATGCACATATCGCACGATTTAAGAATCAAATGATTATGAAATTGTGTAGACATATACTAGAGAGTATCTTAAATCTAACAAGCTTTAAATGAAAGAAAAGATTGAAGTACACACTGAGAAAAAGCTCTCACAAAATGACTAATCTGAGAGAGTGTTGGGAGAGAAGAAGAAAACGAAGTGACACAGTTGACTTCAAATGATCATAGTTGAGGATTGAAACATTCAGCTGTAATGAAAATTGGTGAGCATACAGTACACGTAGAGAGCTTACTTTACCAAGTTAAAGCACTAAAAATGATTCACCAAACTCAGAGAACATCTCTGCAATCTTATTGAGAAAATTGAGACATATGGTAGTGAACAGTACACTTCACAAGAACATGAAGATATGAACTCAAATGATCATGAAAATGAAAGTATATTGATTTTATAATACAATTTACTTACTGATACATATGTGTGCCTTGAAACCACACCTTGATATGGCATAAAGTTCAGCTCTTGGAGGTCTTCTCTTAACCACGACTAAAACTACCATGTATTTATAGTTCATCTTGGGAGCCTAACTTCCCTCAATCACTCTTCAATCTATTAGTGATTGATTTGATTCTCCAACTACCATCAATCACAAATTCTTGGCTTCTCTTTCCTTGTTTGATCAAGTGGACTCAACCACTTAAGACTCTTTCACTTTTACATCAAGTAAAACTTCAAAAAGTTACGAGAGGTAGTTCACAAGTGAACTTTACATCGTCTTCATTTTAAAGATTCTTCTATGACTTTGTGGGACTCAAGCCAATACTTAGGCTTGTCATAGACTTGCTCCAAATAGAACCCCCCCTTTAGGCATCATCAAGTGCTCCTTCTGATCAACAACAAGCTTAAACCCAAGCGGGCTGTGCATGAGGGTGATGAGAGGGTGCTTAAGAAGTTAATGCTTATTTACTTCTACAACAATGTGTTCTCTCTCAAGTTCGAGATTTAGGAAATACCACATGTGGTGTTCCAAGTTTCATTTTATATAGATATTTCCTTCACAATACGAGTGAGTATAGTGGTAGAGAATTTTTTTCCATCCATATACTAGTTGGTTTATTAATGCCAAAATCTACTCCTTCTATATAAACACAAAAGAAAAAATAAAAAAATAATGCAAAATAGAAACCATCAACATACCCGTTGGTATACCATCAATGGAGAAAAAACAAAAACCCTTTTTTAGCGCCACTCCTATAGAGACTACTATATTGGCAACAAATAAATGCTCAAATTTTACACATCAGAAAATAATTTAGTGATAGATATGCCTTTTTCTTTAGTCTATTTTGCATCCATTGTAATTTTGTATTTTTCTTGTAGTGTAAGGATATACATTCATAAGAGTGGATATCTAAAAATTGTTATGATTGCTAGTGAAAAATATTACAAGGAAATTTGTAACTTGTAAGAACAACCAAGCATGTCTTATTTGTAGGGCTATAATGGTCTATTCTCCACATGGATGTGCATAGCTTTGTGAAAAGAGGTGATGTGTGATAGAGGTCTTAGTACCCAATTAAAAGAGATCAAATTTCACTATGACCTATGATGATTGGTAGGACTTTTGAGAGTCGATATCAATACATCAGACTTATCTATTTATCTACAAATATTTCTTATCAAAAACCTATAATTGTGGCAATAGGCTCAGTGATAAAATGGGAAGACTTTAATGTTATATGAAGATGTTATGCCCATATTAGAAAAAAAAGAATTTGAAGGAATCTTCTCTAGGTATGGATAAGCAATCCGGAAGCTATGAGAGGCACTCACGTTATAGATGAGGTAATTGTGCAATTAAAAGAACAATGTCTTATACTTCATGAGAAACCAACTCTTCACCATTTCAATTCCAATGTCAAGCTAAAAGTACTAATACAATTTCATGTACAATGTTGAACACAATATCAAACAATAAACAATGTGTGTGTGATAAAATATTTGATGATAAAGTGTTAGAGAAATTGTTATACTTTATGGAATAATGGAATGTTATATGGATTTTAATGTCTTGAGGTTTTTAATGTGATTGTGTTTTGATTTAGCAGGTGAAGAATCATGAGGGCGTGAATGCATGTGGACTTATTCAGATATTTTTGAGGATAGTTGAAATATAGTATTTTATATATTCTACAAAAATAATAGATGACTTAGAAAGTGACATTTTTGTAAAAATAATAGATCGCTAAGAAAGCAACAATTTTTGTAAATAAAGCAAATTTTCATAAATGCGTGCTTTTTGAAGTGTTACCCACACGCATCTTCTCTTCAATACATAATGAAAAATACCTATAAATACACATGCTTTGATAGACTCATCCATCAGAGTATGTGGGGGGAGATTGTACCCAATCTTGTGTTCAATCTCTTATCTCTTTCTATTTTGTTTATACTTTTGTGAGATTTGATTTCCGTACTATCTTTGCATATGTGCATATGCAAGATCCAATCAATAGTGGTATCAAAGCCTGCACCCATCTGCGGAGGTGTACATCTCAGCATCTAATCATGATTCGTGGCATCCGTTCACGATTCGGCATCTGTTCTAGTTCCTCAATTTTCATCGAGTCTAGGTTTGCGTGTTTGTCAATTTATGTTGTTTTTGGTTTGCTAATGACCCTTTTTCCAATTTTGTTACTATGCCCTTGTGCACTGTCACAGTATGCTCATTGTGACACTATCATACGATGCTCACTGTGCTCTTTGTGCTCATTGTTCTCACTTTGCACACTATGCTCACTGTACTCATTATACTCAATGTACTCATTGTGCTCACTATACTCATTGTACTCATTGTTAGTAAGAAATCAGTGTAAGAAATATTCACTGATCAATTGACCATTTATATATCTGGTCTGATGTCTACTGAGTCTTTGAATGAGTCTGTGAGTATTGAGTCTAGGGATGAGTCTGTGCGTATTGACTCTATGAACGAAAATACAAATTCTACATCTTTCAGTTTTGAAGTTCTATTGCCAGCACCTACAAACACGACCACTCAACTTGAACAGGACACAGTTAATACAGAAGTAGAAGAAAAGGAATTTATCAAAGGCTGCATCACTAGTGAATCATTAGTCTTCCCATCAAATGAGTATTGTTTATCTAGATTTCTAGCTACACAACCATATGGTGATAGTTTAGAATAGGCAGTTAGATCCTAGATAATCACTTCCCACAACATTGAAACACATCTTTCATTCTAGGGAACACCAAAAAAACACCCTACTTGTAGTCACATAGTGAGGCCATAGGAAGTTCAGTTCTAAACTACCAGTGGTCTCCATTCACACCCCTCGATGGCGAAAGCATACCAAAAGCACAAGGAAGAAGAAGAAGCTTGGGGCACAACACACAATACTAAATGTATTACCAAGTGAATGTACTATAGGCTTATATACAATATGGGGGAAAAAACCCTCCTAAAGAGAGAAAAACGTGCCCTCACAATCTTAGTGTGTTCACATATATTACTAGCAAAATATACAAACAAATCCCGTCTCGGAGTGATGAGATGTGTTGATGTATGAAACACCACAAGAAATGAATTAATGTGACACTAGAACACCTCTATGGTCACCATTAACTCATTGCCACTCCAAACTTTGAGAAATGATAGCCTAAAGTGAGAACTTTGCTTCTACAGAAATTCCTAGTCATCGAAATGACATACCTTCAGTATTTTGCTAATTTCTCCTAGCTCAAGTATTATTTCTCCATGAAACTTTATATGCTGAAACTAAATAAGTAGAGCTTTCCAACAAGCTATCATATGCATCAAACAGATCTCTAGAACTCAAGTTATGGCCTTCACAAGATGACCCTATATGAGCTTCCAAAACTGGAAACTTTGCCTGTTTTAGTATTCTTGGTGTCCAAAAATAAAAAATTCGATGCCTAGCATCGAATTTCAGTCCAAGTCGATGCCAGGCATCGACTTTGGGCTTTTTTTGGCTATTTTTCTGCACCAGAAACACTATATTTTACACACACATGAAGAAGATGACTTATATGCTAGAAGTCGATGCCGGGCATCCATTTTATGCTGGAACTCGATGCCAGACATCGAGTTGCTCCACAAACTTCATATTTTTAGAAGATTCAACAACAGTTAACACACAGAGAATGAAAAAATGACTTATCAGCCAAGATTCGATGCGAGGCATCGAATTGCTCAGAAAACTTGAACTTTTGAATTCATCACACAGTAGGCAAGCATGGAGATGATGGAGAGAAACTCATACACAGAACTTTACTCAGTTCTTTCTCATAGCTATGAAAACTCAGAAGTTTTACAGATGCTTTCTCACTCTGAGAAGCCCGACTATACTCAGTCGTATAAAATGAACTCCTTCTTCCACTTCTTCGCTCTTGCTCTCTCTCTCTCACGCCGCGTCAGTTGATACAAACTAACTTATATAAATTTTTGTATTCTCGTGATTTTGAAAAACTTCTAGAACTAAAGTGAACTAACTTTACAAATATGATACACTTGTGAATTTGTCCCTTCACATAGGCATGGTGTTTTCTTCCTAAGATTTGACCTTCAAATATATGTCCAGTTAGTGATTGTTTCTCCAACAGCTCCCCCTCAATCACTAATTGACATTCCCTGTTTCTTCATATCATCTTCTTTTCTTTTACTCCTGCCATGCTTTTGAATCTGCTGGTCTTCACACCATCCAAGCTCTTTGTCATTATGTCTGCTAACTGATCTTTAGTAGAAATGTACTCCACTTCAATCTCCTTCTCCATTACCTTTTCTCTGAGAAAATGATACTGTATCTCTATGTGCTTTGTCCTTGCATGAAATACTGGATTTGCTGCAAGATAAAGTGAACTCATATTATCTCCATGTATTGTAGGTGTACCTTGATCAATGCCTAAGCTCTTGAACAATGTCTGCATCCATATGACTTCCTTAGCTGCTTCCACAAGTCCTTTGTACTCTGCTTCAGTTGATGATAATGCGACTGTATGTTGTTTCTTTGAACACCAACTTACAAGCTTATCACCAATGTATATCATGTAACCATGAGTTGATCTTCTGTCATCTTGGTTACCTGCCCAATCTAAATCACTATAGGCTCTCAACTTCAAATCTGATGTAAAAGGATAATATAATCCTTCCTTTATAGTTCCTTTGATATATCTGAGAACTCTTTGACCTGCAATCCAATGTGGGTCCTTTGGACAATGCATGAATTGTGACAAAACTCCCACTGCATAACTAAGATCAGGTCTTGTTAGTGTAGCATAAATCAAACTACCCACAAGAGATTGATACTTCCTCATATCTTTGTAGTCTGCACCATCATATTTACTGAGCTTGTGATTAACTTCAAGTGGAGTTGAAGCTTCTCTGCAATTTTCCATATCAAACTTCTTCAACAAGTTCAGAAGATACCTTTCTTGTGACACATATATGCCATGATCTGTATAAGTAACTTCCATTCCAAGAAAGTATGATAACTTTCCTAGGTCAGTGATCTTGAATTCTTTTTCAAGCAATCTCTTTACCTCCTTGATTCCTTCATCTGAAGTACCTGTGATTATAATGTCATCTACATAAATACAAATGTAGATTGTACCTTCCTCTGTTCTTCTGATAAGTAGACTTGGGTCTGCTTTTGAACTTTGATATCCAAGATCATTGAGATACTTCACCAGTCTATAGTTCCAAGCTCTTGGAGCTTGCTTCAATCCATACAATGCTCTTCTCAACCTGCAAACAAAATTTGGATACCTGGAATCTATAAACCCTTGAGGTTGTTCCATGTATACCTCATCTGATATGTATCCATTCAAGAATGCATTTTTTATATCCAATTGACTTAGAGTCCATCCTTTTGAAGCTGCAATAGCAATGATTGTCCTTATAGTTGACATCTTAGCTACGGGACTGAATGTCTCATCATAATCTATGCCATAGGTCTGGGCATAGCCTTTCACCACCAATCTAGCTTTGTATCTGGCTATACTTCCATCTGCAAGCTTCTTCACTTTATAAACCCATTTATTTCCAATTACTTTCTTACCACTTGGTTTAGGAACAAGTTCCCATGTCTTGTTCTCCTCCAGTGCATTGAACTCTTCCTTCATTGCTTCTTCCCATTGCTTCTTACCTTTAGCTTCATCATAGTTCTGAGGTTCTTCATCATCTTTGACCATATATGCATAGTTCTTCTGAGTTATGTAAGAAGTATCATAAGAATACCTTTCTGGTTGTCTTCTAGTCCTGCTTGACCTTCTTGGTTTACATTCTTCATATGTGTTTGGATACACTTCTTCATCAAATATAGGAGCTTCTTCATTCCTTCTTGTTAATCCACTTCTGGATGTACTTGCTTGCATATAGTCTTCATCTCTATTTACCTGCACAATTGATTTTCCTTTCTCACATCTTCTTACCTCTTCTTCAAATTCTTCAGCTATATGACTTTGATCTGCATACCAACTTTTCTTTTCATCAAATGTAACATCTCTAGAAACAAGAAATTGTTTGGTTAAAGGATTCCACAACCTGTAACCCATCTGCTTTTCATCATAACCAATGAACACATATTTTTCTGCCTTTGGTTCAAGTTTATGCCTAAGCTGTGATGGCACATAAGCATATGCAATTGATCCAAACACTCTACAATGATCTAGTGTTGGTTTCTTACCCCACCAAGCCTCATATGGAGTCATACCATTGAGAGCTGCACATGGTAATCTATTCACAAGATATGTAGCTGTATTTACTGCTTCTGTCCAGTTTGTCAATGGAGATATGGTCTGCCATACTCCTTCCCTTCGGCTGCAACCTGTGAGCTTAAAGGATAAAGGATAATACCTTTTGAAGTTCTTTGTGTATGAGGATACTTCGAAAGTAATCTTTTGATGCCTTGTGTCTTCAAATGCTTCACCTTTGAAACTTTAATGGAAAACTTTCCAAAACTTCTCGTACCTTTGTCGTCTTCTGCTCTCAAGAATCTTTCTGCTCTGATACCACTTGTTGATGTATGAAACACCACAAGAAATGAATTAATGTGACACTAGAACACCTCCATGGTCACCATTAACTCATTGCCACTCCAAACTTTGAGAAATGATAGCCTAAAGTGAGAACTTTGCTTCTACAGAAATTCCTAGTCACCGAAATGACATACCTTCAGTATTTTGTTAATTTCTCCTAGCTCCAGTATTATTTCTCCATGAAACTTTATATGCTGACATTAGAAGAGCAGAGCTTTCCAACAAGCTATCATATCCATCAAATGGATCTCTAGAACTCAAGTTATGGCCTTCACAAGATGACCCTCTATGAGCTTCCAAAACTGGAAACTTTGCCTGTTTTAGTATTCCTCGTGTCCAAAAATAAAAAATTCGATGCCTAGCATGGAATTTCAGTCCAAGTCGATGCCAGGCATCGACTTTGGGCTTTTTTTGGCTATTTTTCTGCACCAGAAACACTATATTTTACACACACATGAAGAAGATGACTTATATGCTAGAAGTCGATGCCGGGCATCCATTTTATGCTGGAACTCGATGCCAGGCATCGAGTTGCTCCACAAACTTCATATTTTGAGAAGATTCAACAACAGTTAACACACAGAGAATGAAAAAATGACTTATTAGCCAAGATTCGATGCGAGGCATCGAATTGCTCAGAAAACTTGAACTTTTGAATTCATCACACAGTAGGCAAGCATGGAGATGATGGAGAGAAACTCATACACAGAACTTTACTCAGTTCTTTCTCATAGCTATGAAAACTCAGAAGTTTTACAGATGCTTTCTCACTCTGAGAAGCCCGACTATACTCAGTCGTATAAAATGAACTCCTTCTTCCACTTCTTCTCTCTTGCTCTCTCTCTCTCTCACGCCGCGTCAGTTGATACAAACTAACTTATATAGATTTTCGTATTCTCGTGATTTTAAAAAACTTCTAGAACTAAAGTGAACTAACTTTACAAATAT
The DNA here is from genome assembly GCA_020310875.1 of Ceratopteris richardii. Lineage (NCBI taxonomy): Eukaryota > Viridiplantae > Streptophyta > Polypodiopsida > Polypodiales > Pteridaceae > Ceratopteris > Ceratopteris richardii. The sequence continues at coordinate 53,074,340 of CM035432.1, read as the reverse complement.
GATACACTTGTGAATTTGTCCCTTCACATAGGCATGGTGTTTTCTTCCTAAGATTTGACCTTCAAATATATGTCCAGTTAGTGATTGTTTCTCCAACAAGATGAACAAGGAATTGATACTCATGTATAAGGAAGTGCCAAGCCATGTGAATCAATCCACAAAAGGAAGTAAGCCCGAAGTTTTGCAGAAAGCTTCAAACATATTTCTAGGTAGAGCCTTTGTGAAAAGGCACACAACGTTGTCCTATGTGGGAACATATGCCAAACTGATCTCTCCAGCAGAGTCTCTCCTTGACATAATGATAGTGCACCTCAATGTGCTTAGTGTGAGCATGTACAAAGGTTTCCTTGCAACTTCCAATGCATTCTGACTGTCAGTGGAGATGGTGGTGGAGAAAATCTGACCAACACCCAAATCTACCATAAGGCATCTAATTCACAGGCACTCAATAGTCATTGTGAAAGCTTCCCTATACTCAACCTCACAACTAGAAGTGGCCACAATAGGCTGCTTCTTGCTCAACCAAGAGATGCATGAGCTACCAAGCATGAAGCAAAAACCACTCATGGATACATGAGTGTCATTGCAACCATCCTAGTGAGAGTTAGAAAAAGCATGTAAATCTAGTAGTAGTGATCCCCCCTAAGGATAAAGCAATCCAAGTAGTCGTGTACAACTCAAATAGCAAAAGATGTGCTTAAATGTCTATCAATGCTTCACACATGGGCAATTTTTGACCTACTAGCAATGAAGAGAGTAGTCAAGCACAAGAGAGTAGTCAAGCACAACCTGGTAGAAAGGCCTAATCAATTTTTTCACAAATTATTTCCAACCAAAAGTGATTTTCATCACTACCCAAATGTTGTAAATATCATTTTTTGTAGATTAGACTCCATTTTGTTCAAGCCGAGGATTCCTCAAGCTTGAGGAGTACGAGAAGCACCTACTTATCATTTTTCATAAGTTTAAGACTCTATTTGAGCCCTCAAATAAACCTTGGAGCCTAATTTTTAACTAAGCTGGACACTAGGTCTGCAGAGGACCAAAAACTAGTCAAAAACTATAAAATGAGCTAGACCGCTCATTTTTGAGGTTAGCTTTGTTGGAGATTCACTCACTTATTAGACATAAAGATCTGAAGATGTATGAAGGTCAAAGAAAGACGAAGAGAAGCAGAAACAAAGCAGTCAGAAAAACAAGCCTTAGTGAAGGGACAAATTCACGACTGTAATATAGTTCACAGAAACTTCGAGAATTACGAATCTCGGATCAAAAATGTATATAAGAGAATTGAGAGAGTGCTTAGTAGAGATAAGAAATAGTGGATGTAGAAGCGCTTGTAGTAGACGCAAGTGTGCGTATGTAGAGATGAATAATAGAACCTGAACTATCGGGTATTCATCTAAGAGAGATGGTAAGGAAGAATTACTCACTCTAGGAGAGTTTTCCATGTCTATGAGCAAAGAGAGGCCAAGCCATTTTGTATACATCTTCTCTAATAGAAAACAAATGTTCATGTGGAAAGATATGAGCGCATTCTTCTTGTGTGAAGAAATCTAAGTGATTTCATGTTACTGTGAAAGTTAGTTAACAGTTACAGTTATCTCAGTACACGTTTTACAATACTTCTGCAAGTTAGATCTCGCAGTATAGTGTAAAGTTTTTCATAGGTGATAGCTCATCTTGAAGCTAGAGATCTCAACTACAAACTGATCAAAAGAGTTTTGTAAAACGGGACATGTACACATGGTATAGTGTCTGACCATAAAGGCATTCAGAACTGGTGAAGTTTTTTCCTCAAACTTCAGAAAGAGTTCATTCACTAAAGGAAGCTCAGATATAACTTCCTTACTTCAATTACAATCTTTTGAAGTAACTACAAACAGAATTGCAGTTGACTCCGGTAACATTCCCGTACAATTACGGTAAGATTACGGTGACAGTCCGGTAGAGATTCCAGTGAGTTCAAAACAGAGTTTTGGTACAGTTAAGTGGCTGAAAGATTTTCTAACAGTAATCAAGCACATAATTGTAAAATTTGAAGTAAACCAGATCAGTATTGAAGCCTGTAGAAAGGCAAAGGTTTCTATAAAGTCAATTTTCGGCGTTCACTAAATATAGTTATAAAGTTTTTCAGTTTTTAGAAGGTTGCGAAGCTATTGATGATTATAGAGGTGTTCTAACATCACTTTAGCTTAGTTCTTGAGGTGTGGTGAATTCCGCAGCTAAGTTTAGCTTTCGTCGCATCAACAAGTGGTATCAGAGCAGAAGATTCTGAAGAGCAGAAAAGGTTCTCAAGAGTAAACGGAAGTAAAGATACAAGAGAAAGTGAAGAATTCTTCACAAGAAAGGTGAAGGCTGAGGTGATCAACAACAAACGGCATCAGAGAAGCGTTCTGAAGTTATTCTCAAGGGTAAAAGTTTACAAAAGGTAAAATCCTTTAACGTTATATTCACCGACAGTAACAAAAATAAGAAGATTATGGTAGATCACATTTCTATTGACAAATTGGACAGAGATAACTATCCCGCATGGGTAATGCGAATGGAAGCCTTACTTATGAGTAAGGACTTAATGATATATGTGACAGGAGAAGAAAAGAAGCCTACTTTTGGAGACGACAGTCAACCGAAGAAAGAAGAGTTAGAAGCCTTGAAGGTGTGGCAGAAGAAAGATGCAACGGCAAGAGCTTATATCTACAATACTGTTACAGATCATCTACTACCACACATTAGAGGTCTGGAGAAAGCGGAAGACATATGGAGTGCATTGGAAGATCACATCCAAAATACTACTAAAGCTAGGAAGGCTAGCTTATGGTCAGAGTTTACAACGTGCAAGAAAAAACAAAGTCAAAGCATTAGTGATTATGTCACTAAGATGAAGGACTTGGCAGACAGTCTTGGATCTATTGATGAGGATATCGAAGATCACACGTTAATAGCACAAGTGCTTGCAGGATTGAGAGGAGATGAAAGGTGGAAACCTTTCGTACTCTCAACTGAATTTTCATTAAATCCCTTTGTACCAGATTTACATCAGTTGCTTGGACTAATGCTAACATTTGAGCAAGATTTGAAGACAAATGGAGATAAAGGACATAGTTCTGCTATGTACACAAAGAGTAAGAAGAAAGGTGACAAAGGAAAGGAAAAAGATGAAGAAGAGATGACTACTCAAGTAAATTATGCAAGAGGAAGAGGTAATTTTAGAAGTTAAAATAGAGGTAATACAAAAGGAAGAGGTAATCAGAATAACAACAAGAAGTCTTGTTGGATCTGTGGATTAAGCAATCATTTGGCTCATGATTGCTGGCATAATTCTCAAGGATCAAGTCAGAATCAGAATAAAAATAGCAGAGGCAGAAGCGGAAGATATCAAAGAGGTAGACAAAGCCCAAGAGGCGGATATGGTAGAGGTGGAGCAAGAAGTTGGGGACAGAATCAGTCTCACAACACTACCTACTACAACTATGCAAATGATACACAGAATGATAGTCATACGATGTTGATGATGAATTCGATAAGCGTGTCTGAGAATGAAGATCTCACGGTATTCTATATTGACTCTGATTGTTCAAATCATTTGTCAGGAAATATAGAATTGTTATCAGAATTGGAAGGAGGTATTTCAAATCATACAGTACAAACAGGTGATAACACAAAACATAATGTAAGGTCAATTGGAAAAGTAAAGTGTAAGAAAGGAGCTGACCTACTAACAAATGTTTTGTATGTTCCAACAATCCCGAAGAATCTGATTAGCGTGGGTCAGATAGTAGAAAAAGGTTTTCAAGTCAGGTTTACAAATGAAGGAGTATTTGTTGAAGATCCAGAAATGGATACAATCAAATTGTCCATGGTAAAAAGGAAGGTAGACTTTTTACTCTTAAAGTACAAGGGAATGTTGGTCAAGCTTTAATCACACATGGTGATGAAGTGTTTACAAAATTGGACCTCTGGCATAAGAGGTTAGGACACTTTAATGAAAAAGGAATCAAAACTATGGTGGAAAAACAATCTATACGAGGATTACCAAATATGAAAAATCAACATATGATTCACAAATGTGAAGCCTATCAGATGGGAAAAGCCCACAGGTTACCATTTTAGAAGAATGGTTACAAACAGGATGGTCTGCTAGAGCTCATACATATAGATGTATGGGGACCGACAAAAGAAGGATCTATCAGTGGCTCAAGGTATTACGTTCTTTTTATTGATGATGCAACAAGATGGATAACTCTTTATGTTTTAAAAGAGAAGTCAGAAGTATTTGGAGCTTTCAAGCATTTTCATGCATATGCTGAAAGACTTACAGGACAAAAACTCAAAAGACTAAGGTCTAATGGAGGAGGATAATATTTTTCTCAAGAGTTCAATGATTATTTGTGGAATGCAGGTATCAAAAGAGAAACACCACAACAAAATGGAGTAGCAGAAAGAAGAAACCGAACTCTGGTTGAGTTTGCTAGGGCCATGTTAAAGGAAAAGAATTGTCCAAACTATCTTTGGGCTGAGGCTGTAAATACAGCAACATATCTGGTAAATAGATTACCATGTACAACTTTAAATGGAATGACCCCTTATGAAGCTTGGTGGGGTAAGAAGCCAACACTTGATCACTGCAAAGTGTTTGGATCAGTAGCTTATGCTTATGTACCATCACAACTGGGACATAAGCTTGAACCAAAAGCTGAAAAATACGTGTTCATCGGATATGATGAAAAGCAGATGGGTTATAGGTTATTGAGTCCCTTAACTAAAGAGTTTATTGTTTTTAGAGATTGGACATTTGATGAAGGAAATAGCTGGTATGTAGATAAAGAGTATAATGATGACACAATTGAAGAAGAGATAAGAAGAATTGAAAAAGGTAAATCACATATGCAGGTGAATGGAGATGAAGATCATATGCAAGAAAGTACATCCAGGATCAGATCAACTATGAGGAATGAAGATGGATCGAGATTTGATGAAGAAGTGTATTCAGATACACATGAAGAATATGAACCACGAAGGTCAAACAAAGTAAGGAACAACCAACAAGGTATTCCTATGATACTTCTTATTTGACTCAAAAAAACTATGCTTACTTAGTAAAGGAAGATGAAGAACCTCAGAATTACAGTGAAGCAAAAGGTAAGAAAAAATGGGAAGAAGCAATGAAGGAGGAGCTCAATGCGCTAGAAGAGAACAAGACTTGGGAACTTGTTCCAAAACCAAATGGTAAGAAAGTGATTGGAAATAAATGGGTTTACAAAGTTAAGAAACTTGGAGATGGAAGAATAGCCAGATACAAAGCTAGACTGGTAGTCAAAGGCTATGCTCAGATGCATGGCATAGATTATGATGAGACATTAGGGAAAAAAATGAACCCTGCATGGGCCTTTTGGATTAAGGAGTGATTAGTGATGGACCAATGAGAGGAGGGTGGTGGACATAGTCTATAGCCTATAAATCACTAGGCTGAAAGGGGGATGAGGGGATAGGATTCGCCTATGTTTAGGTTTGCCTCTAGAGAGAGAAAGGAATCTCGTAGCTTACCTCGGCTCAAAAATTCAAAATTTTCAAAAAGTTATAAAACTCATCATAACACCATTTAATGGTCCCCCAACCACGTTTTAGGATCAAAAGTTCTATTTTTGGGTTCTAAATCAAACTCCGTGCATGAACTGAAGTGAAAAAAGTGACTTTTTCAAAAATAACTCAAAATGCAACTTTCTCCCTCCAAAACCTCACATTTTCATACCCAGGTCCCAAAAAGTCATCTCTTTCCACTACTTTCTCTCCCTATCACACCATTGCAGCTCCTGCATCTCCATTTCTTTCTCTGTGCATCATCTTCTTTGAATTCCTACTGTCACTTCCATAGCCTGAACTCCAATGGAGAAACCTAAATCTCATAGACGTCCAAAAGATTAGGTTATCGAGATAAAATGTCACAATATCAAGGCTCCAGAAGGATTTTGGTTAGGACAGGAGTTTTGCAAAGGTGCATGGGTGTACATGCAACCCTCTGGTGTTGGTCCTCACCGTGTGAGAGATCGTGGAAACTTGGATCTTCATTGGAAAGGGAAGTTATTAGACTTCAAAAAGCTCAAAAATGGTGAAACTGTTGCCATTGTACAACATGTGTTTACAATGTCAACCATGAAATTGGAAAACTCAAACAAAATGAGATATCCTATCAACTGTAAGTATTACTCATTGACTTCTGTCCAAATTTCATAATATACCTAGCTAAGTTGTGTAGTTTTTGTTGTGGATATATTTCCTTCTACCTTGGGGGAAGAACAACCACTTCATAGTCTTAGAGGTACTTTCCAAGCATTGCATGGAGATGTTGGGTCGATAGTCTTTCCACAAGCCTGTCCTGCTCAGCTATTATGTGAGAGAGTTTTCTTTTACACACATACATATGTTGTACCCTCTTCATCAAATGATCTTGGCAGGTTAGAGATGATTAAGGTAGATTCTCTCTTAAAGCTCGAGTGGCCGCAACCTGATGTGTGGATATTAACATCTTTGAAGCATAATATGGTGATGGACATACACAACTCTTTGAGAACATCTAGTAATCATGGGATTTGAGGATCTGGATCAATCAAAGTTAAGAATACAAGGGCATAAGGTAAGTAGCATATGGTATTTCTTCTTTTATTTATAGAAATTCTTACACTCAAATATGTTCATTTAAAGTTTTCTCTTTGTCTGCAGATTGGTAAGAGGTTGGAGGATAAAATTAAAGTCCTCCTTGAATGGAGTGTGGATGGAACTCAACTTTCATTGTCATAGATCTAGAACTATTTGAGTGCTACAGTGTACACACAACCTATGTTCCATTTATAATCCTACGTCTGCAACAATGTATTTAACATGCAAGACATGTAGTATGTAAAATTTTTTGATCTCAATATGATGTACAATTTGCCAAATCTTTGGTTTTTCCAATGGCAATTTATTATTATTTTGAAGTTTTGAGAATTTATTTTTTCTATTGTGTTGTGGTGTATCTTATTCTGGTTAATGATTCTGTTCAATCTTTTTTATGAGCAAAAGTTTTTTTCTGAGAGTTCTTTGCATGATTGTTTTATTTGAAGGTATCAGTTTTAGTTTTAAAATGGGTCCCACTCACTTTAAAATTTTCAAACTACTATAAAAGCAACACTTATTCTCTCATTTCTCACTTTTGCAACCAAGAAGAGCTACAATCACTTGCAGAGTACGCACACAAGATAGCATCACGCGCAATGGCTGTCGCATCCTCCAGTACCCTGCAACCCAAACGTCCACATGAACTCTTCAATGAGTTCTTGGAATCAACTGAGTTCAAAGGTCAAAACCACTTGTATGACCTACTGTCTAGAGTCCTTGATCTAGACAAAACAATTCAACTGAACTCTGATGTGCTCAAGGAAATCATAGAGTTCCTTGAGTACTACATCTTGCGTTTATCTATAGAAATACCACCTTATGAGGGTAAATGGGTCCCATGTGACCTTCTACTCTACATACACAGAGGCGATGAAGCCTTCATGAAGCGCCTTAAACGCTTCATGGCAATTGCTGAAACTGCAGGGCACTTACTAGATGACTCTGTGCCATTAGTAAAAAAACTTAACAAAAATAAGAGGATGGGGACAAAGTACCTATCCTACATTGCAACAACATATTTCATCATTAATGAGGAGCCTGAACCTACACCTGTTGAGCTCCCCAACCTTGTCACTAGGGTTTTTGTTAAGGAGAAGAATGAGCCTCAACCAGAGGCCATAAATTTTGCCAAAGAAAGCATTACAATCCACCAAGAATTTCCTGGTGGTGTTGAGGATAAATTACGTGCGCAATCAAGCATGGAGGAGGCCCCCCCTTCAAATCTCAACCCCTCTGAGCCACATTACCAGAGGTGGAACTTGAATATCTCTCAGCATCCTTGTGGATGGAGAGGAATTTATTTTACTTCATGACATTGAGAAGGCATTCGGTCTACGTCTAGATGAATGCTTGAGTATTTTCTCCACAATGTCAGATGTTCCACTTGACAACACATCTGACATACTTGAAAAGAAGTCAATCCCACTTGGGGATTCTGTGGCAGACACAATAGCAATGGTGTGTGCTGATATTTTAAATGATGACAACAATTCTACTACGGAGGAGGAGTTCAGTGCAGCACGGGAGGGGATAATGAAGCAAAAAATTCCTACATCCCCTGTAGCAGAGCAAAGTGGCATGGCCTACTCTAGCATTGATCTTGATGCCCCTGGAAGAGGGGAGGAAGAAGACAAGCTTCAGGATGTAAGTGGTAATTGAATTAAATAAATGGATAATTTAAGTTAACATTGTAAGAGCTTGAATTCTCATTTTTTCTTAATAGGAAGCAATTGAGCTCGACAAGTTCGCAGCAAGGTCTGGGGCATCCTTGGCAAACTACATCGGAAAGTTGCCAAAGGATGATTTTGTTATCATACACAAAGACTACAGTCCGGATGGGCACTTCATGACTTGGTGCTTGAAGGCCCTTAGCAAGATTTTGTGTTTATGTACAATTACCAAAGGCACTAATTGTGTCATTTTGGTTAGGAAATCCTTAGTTGAAACTACATTAGGACTTAATTTTAGAGGAAAAGTATTAGGGAAAATAGGTATCGCGGGTCTTGGAATGCAAGACCCCCATGTAATATCAAGATCTGTATTGACTTACCAGCTGCCTCAATCTCTACAAAGGAGAAAGAAAGTTGTAGAGAAATTGAAGGCAACTGAGAAATGATGTAATGTCTTGATAATACAAACTTTTTTTTTCATCATTTGTCTAGTCCTGTATATGAATGTGCTAAAAAATTGAACTTATCTTCTCTCCACAAATTGTATCTAATTGGAAATCTTTGTATTGTCCTTTGGTCCTTTGTATAATTATATGCATAAAAAAGGCCAAAAAAGCCCCAGCCACAAAAATGCGGGAAACAACCCTGCAAACATTTTGCAGGGCTATTTCTCGCGTTTCTGTGGCTGGGGCTTTTTTGGCCTTATCTAGTGTTTTTAGGTGCTACAAAACATAGGAAAGTATGTAATTCTAGATTTTCACTTGGTTTTGGTAGAATCAAGACCCAAGATTACTAGTAGGGTGTAACCTCAGCTTTAACTAGATCAAAGATCTTATCCATAACTTTTATGCATACAATGATTACCTATAGGGTATAACCTCTTAATTACTAGACCATTACATCTCTATCATACCTTTTATGCTTAAAAAATACCAAATAATGCAAAAAAACCCCAAGCCACAGAAACGCGGGATTCAGCCCTGCAAAAATGTTGCAAGGCTGAATCCCGCATTTCTGTGGCTGGGGGTTTTTTGGTATGAAAAGGAGCTGGTGGTTGATAAATAGGTAGAAAAGGAACATATCTAGTCACAAAACAATAGGCAAGTGCATGCATGTTTAACTAAATCCATATATAACTGACTGAAAGAGAGAGAGAGTGAGAGAAAAAAAAAGAGACAAAGAATATAGGTTAAAACAAAATTTTCTATTATCCATTGTATTACATCGCAAAGTAGGCCTATCATAGGGTATAATATACACATCATGGGTTATTTCCTCTAGTTCTTCTTGCTAGCTGAATGTCCTTCGGTTGTATGGTTACTCTCTTGGCATGGATAGCACAGAGGTTAGAGTCCTCAAGCATGGAGATGAGGTAGGCCTCAGCTGCCTCTTGAAGTGCTTCAAGTGCTATCCCTTGTATTCGTAGACCTGCTTGGTAGCTTTGTAGTTCCTCTTTCACTACCCTTGCAAAAGCTCTTCGTGGTATGAGTAGTTCAACGGACTTTTGGTAGTGTCGTATCTCTGCAAAAGCCGTGTAGTGCTTCCTTCTTCTTTGTTGAGCTCTTGTGTTGGGAGGTATGTTTGGCTGGCGTTGAGGTCGACGTCGTGGTTGATAGTTTTTTTTTCTCCGATGTACACAATGTGAGGGCCCAGCTTCATCTTGCACATTTTGTTGTTGATGTGCTTGTTGACTTTGCTCTCTTTCCTCCTCTGTTGGTATTTGCCCTTGTCCTTGTGGAAGTGTCTTACCTCCATGTGTCACCCTATGGCTCGTTGGAATTTGCATATCATTCCATGGTGGTTGATTGCTACTTTCCTCGTTCGGGGATGACTCTTCTTCGCTCTCTGGTACACTCCTTCTGATCAACTTCTGTTTGGGTCTTGATTTGATGGGTGTCCTTGTTGGTGGCTCATCATCTGAAATGGACTCTGATCGTCCTGGAGTGAAATACTCCTGTCTATTGGACACTTCATTTTCTCGCACTGAATTGCTCCCAGGTGGTGTGCCATCGTGTGACACAGGCACAGATGTGCTCTGGGAACCACTTCGAGGTCTTTGGGGGGGTTGCAACCATGGTGGGCATTGTGTCCCTAGATGAGGGCTAGGAAAGAAGACGCGATCTTTCCTTGCAGTTTGCTTGGTGCGTGCCATTCTCTTGAGTTGCAAAAAGTGTGAAATGAAGTGAGTTCTCTCTATTTATAGTGTTTTTTAAAAAACTGTTTGTTCACACTAGAATGGAAAAAACCTGTTTAAAACCATACAGAATTATATATTAAATAATAACACATTGAAACCAAGATTACAATAATCATAGGTATTACCACATAATGGGAAATAACGAATTCACTTTACTTCCAAGCTGAGCCTTCTCGTTGTCTCCTTGCAAGCCACTGAGCATGATGAAGAGGACCTAACAATGACTTCCATTTCTCACTGGCAATGTTGTGTTGCATCGTTCTTGCAAGTTTTGCCAATTTTGAATCCCTAAATCGTTCCACAAAACACTTTCTCGAGAATGTAGTGCGGTAAAACCAATTAAACATCTCCTCCATGTAGTTTGATTGCATTGGGCCACCACCATGTTGGGTGTTTTTGAAGTAGACACCCTCGCTTTGTAGTGTGACTTTTCCATTCCTTGGGTACTGAAAATCTCTAATGACCCATATCGATGCATGAAAAAAGCTCCATGTGCAAACAAAATATGCTAAAAATTGTTAAGTACATTGGAAAAAGGTAAGTGCAATGAACACTTGTAGAAGAAGATTACACTTACAATGTAGTGTGTTATATTGCTCTCTCCCCAAGATTGAATGAAACACTTGGTGAACTCCACTAATGTTTCTTGAAACATTTGACGTTGAATAGCACTAGACCTAGTCAGACCCATTAAGCCTACCAACTTATCAAAGCTCGACCAAACTTTCTTTCTCTTATTACAAAGATCAACTTGAGAGTCATTGTCTGTTGTGATCATGCATAGGTCTTTCCACAACTCATAACGTTCATTATTTTGAGTGCTAGTACGTCTTCTAAAAAAATGTCTTGATTTATTCCCCTGTCATTGACACTTGTTGCAAGCTATCTTGAGATTCTCCAACTTTCTTAACAACTAGGGTTACATTTCCACCATGACAACCAATTGAATTAAGAAGTTCCTCCAATTTCTTTATAGCTTGAATAGATTTATCAACTGGCTTCATGGCAAATGCGTATTCTATATGGAGCTTCAATAGTCTATCAAAAATTCTCATGAAGGCATGCAAGGTGCAAAAGTGGACATTGACTAAAGGGAATGGAATAATGGGATTCCAATCCTTATCTGACATGTCACGATTAGGTGTACCTAACATGGGACACCTCATTAAAGGTATATCCCATTCAGATGGAGTTGCATCTATGTCATCAACTAAATCATCTATGGTGTTTTGTTTTCTCTTTGTTCGTTTATAACCTCGTGTGCAATATGGACAAGGATAGAGAGTAGATGCACCTTGTTTGCACCCTAACATGCATTTGATAGTCTTAAAGTCTCCACCTAAGTGCCACTCTACTTCAAAATCACCAAGGCTTTCTACATTGATTTTGGCACCATGAATTTGAGAAGTTATCACCTCTGTGATCCATGGGGTCCTACTGAAAATCCATGTAAGAACATCATTGGATTCTTTAGATACTTCAATAGCACCTAACCACCATATATCTTTCTCGGATTGGACACTATATGTAAAGTGATGGGTAGATTCTTCACTATCATCAATAAGAGCATGGGCCATAGCTTCGTTCATGAGTGTCACACTAAGTCTCTCCATACAACGTCCCTTTATGATTTGACATTTGTCTAGCTTCAATACAAACTTGAGTTTGGAACCACAATCTACATCAAATAACAAACATTATATTATTAAAAATACTATGAATGTCATTATCAAAACAATGGATATACCTTGAAGTGTGGATTTGTAAAATTTAACCATTTCCTTTTGAAGCCTCTCCAAATTGACAAATATGTTGTTGTACTTTGTGTAGATGAATCCCTTTCTAGATGTGTTTTTCAACTCTTTCTTTGATGTAGATGAATGATAAATGGATGCAGACATAACATCTTCTATATGCAGGTAATTGCCAAGAGTATTGGCTACATCCTCATTGGTCATCTTCTTCTTCAGAGATACCTTGTAAGGGCATGGAAAAATGCTCTGGAAAATACCTTTGTTTTGTAGAGCCTGCTTCAAAAGATTGTACAATGCAGTGTACGCTCTAGTACTAACACCTGCTTCATCACATACCATATGTACCTCACTAGGACTAATAATATCTTCTAAGTTGCCTGCAAAATCTTTAATCACTTGGGTTTTGATGTGATTTCCTATTGGTGAATCCAAAATCATAAGCACATGTTTGTTGCTAAGACAAGAGTTTAGAAACTTCAATTGATCCTCCATTGTTGAGGAAGCAATCACATCTTCAACAAATGACCTGCACAATAAGAATCTTAATCTAAAAGTCTTTTAACATAAATAAACAAAGGAAATACATACCTAAGTGCGTAAACACGTCGCTTCCGTGCTCCACCACTAGTTGAAAGAGCTTGAAAGGATGATAATGGTCGTTTCCTATATCTCATCCCAAGTGGAGTCTCTTTTAGTTGTGTAAGATTGGCTTTTGACTTTGTAATTGTGCTCTCCTTTTCTTCCACATCTTGTTGGAGTCTATTATTGTGCTCATCCAAAGATTTGATAGCACTTTCTAAAGTGTGTATAGCACTCTCTAAACTGTATATCTTGAAATGGTTGTGATGACATTGTTGCATCCAATAATTTGCTATAGATGTAGAATGGTTAGACAATCGCTTGCAATAGCCTAGCAGTCCATCTTCACTGCAACCAAGGGATTGTAGAAATGTGGAGATAGTGTGGAATCTAGGATGAACATTAGCCATTGGATCCAAGGGATACAAAGCACCATGAACCCAAAGATCAATATTCTTCTCTCTAGCTGCACGTCGTGCATTTTGAGAATCTATGTCATTGCTACCTCTAGTTGTTGGTGCAAATTCTGTAGGAACACGAACATGTACACTCTTTGAGTGAGGAGCACGCGCTTCATGTTTGTAATACATGTGAGCACCATGATGTTCCAAAACTCCAGCACCGAATGGGAAGAAGCACAGAGATGGCTGGAATTGTTGGCGAAAACTTCGGCTCTAATGCCTACTGTTGCGGAAATACTTTCGCCCTGAAGGTGGGTTTCGCGACAAGGCTTGAACTCTGTCAGGCCTGCGGAAAATGCCGCGCCACCGAAATAGAATGCTAAACTAGAGTGATTCAGAACACCTCTGTAATCAACAGTAGCTCAGCCTAATTAACGTCGCCTTAACTGTGTTATCCTGCGACACAAGTTCCACCGGAACTTCACCAGACTGTCACTGGACTGACACCGTAAGCGTACCGGAACTTCACCGAAATAAATTTAGTTCTGTTCGTAATTGCTTCAGATGAACTTATGTGACGTAAGGAAGTAGTGTGTGAGCTTCCTTCACCGAATGAACTTCCTTCAGGAAACTTCACAGTTCTGAAGTGCTACTTTCCGGTTAACTTTTGTACTGTGTGTACATCTTCATTCCACCGGAAACTTTGACCAGCTTAAAATAGAGACGTCTAGCTACAAGATGAGCTATCTCTCATACAAAGCTTCAAACTCTGCTACAAGTTATACTTCGTTGTTCTACCGAAAAAACCTTATTTTCTGAGAAACTGTAACTGACCGAAAATTACTGAAACTGAGTAAACTGTTATTCATGCGTTTACAGAGAAGGTACTGAAGCACGTTTAGTAACGAGTCGTGATAGTTAACGATAGACGGAACTTCCTACCATAACACGAAATAGCTTCAGATTCTTCACAAGTAAAGATTGCGCGCAGACATCCACATGAACATGTGTTTTCGATTAGAGAAGATGTGTACAAGTAAGCTTGGCCTCTTCTTGCTCAAGTTACAGAAACTCTCCTACAGTGAGTAGTTTCTTATTACCATCTCTCTTCAGATGAAAAGACCCGACACTTCAGGCTTGTGTTATTCATCTGTACATACGCGATCTATGGCGTCTTCTGAGAACTTCTAACTCTCTCTTCACTCATACGCGATCTATGGCGTCTTCTCTCAGTCTCTCGTTCTCCTCTGTGTATCATCGTCTATTCTCTCTCTCTGTTCTTCAAAACTTGCTGTATATATATACACTTTCTTTGGCGCTCCTCTGCGCTGTTACTCTTCAATTCGCATTATGCGCGCCTCACGCGCCCGCCGCGGTTAATTGCTCTGTTATGCGCACACCATGCACTAACTTCATATACTGTACACCTGTGCACTGATTTTCTGGATGATTCTGTTTCTCTCTTGTTTGTTGTGTCAAATTCGTGAGTGTTTCCTTAACAGCTCCCCCTCAATCACTAATTTGACCTCTTCTGGTCTTTCATATATCTTTCTTTCTTTTATTCCTGCCATTTCTTTGAATCTGTTTGTCTTTGTTCCATCCAAGCTCTTTGTCAGAATGTCTGCAATCTGATCTTTCGTAGGAGTGTAGACTATTTCTATCTCTTTCTCCATTACCTTTTCCCTTAGGAAATGGTACTGAATCTCTATGTGTTTTGTTCTTGCATGAAACACAGGATTCGCTGCAAGATACAGCAAGCTCATATTATCTCCATGTATGGTCGGTATACTTTGATCTATACCCATGCTTTTAAGTAAAGTCTGCATCCATATTACTTCTTTTGATGCTTCTACCAGTCCTTTGTATTCTGCTTCTGTTGATGATAAGGCTACTATGTGTTGCTTCTTCGAACACCAGCTTACCAGCTTATCTCCTAGGTATATCATATACCCATGCGTTGATCTTCGGTCATCTTGACTTCCTGCCCAATCTGAGTCACTATATGCTCTGAGCTTTATATCTGACGTAAAAGGATAATATAATCCTTCTTTTATAGTTCTTTTGATATATCTGAGAACTCTTTGTCCTGCAACCCAATGTTGCTCTGTCGGACAATGCATAAACTGTGAAAGGACTCCCACTGGAAAACTGAGATCCAGTCTTGTTAGCGTAGCATATATTAAGCTTCCTACTAACGATTGATATTTTTTCATATCTTTGAACTCTGTACCACTATATTTACTGAGTTTATGATTTACTTCAAGCGGTGTTGAAGTTTCTCTGCAATTCTCCATTTTGAACTTCTTCAGTAAGTTCAGGAGATACCTTTCTTGTGTGACATATACACCATGATCTGTATATGAGATTTCCATTCCTAGAAAGTATGATAACTTTCCTAGGTCACTGATCTTGAATTCCTTTTCTAGCAGTTTCTTTACCTCTGTGATTCCTGCATCTGAGGTTCCTGTAATTATTATGTCATCTACATAGATACAAATGTAGATCATTCCTTCTTCTGTTCTTTTGATGAGTAGACTTGCATCTGCCTTCGAACTTTGGTATCCAAGTTCGTTCAGATACTTCACGAGTCTGTAGTTCCAAGCTCTTGGAGCTTGCTTCAGTCCATAAAGTGCTTTCCTTAACCTGCAAACAAAGTTTGGGTATCTGGAACTTATAAACCCTTCCGGTTGTTCCATATAGACTTCATCTGATATATATCCATTCAGGAATGCATTCTTTATATCTAGCTGACTTAGCTTCCATCCTTTTGATGTTGCTATAGCAATCACTGTTCTTATGGTTGACATTTTTGCCACCGGACTGAACGTCTCGTCATAGTCTATGCCATGCATCTGAGCATAGCCCTTGATAACCAGTCTCGCTTTATGTCTGGCTATCCTTCCATCTGCAAGTTTCTTTATTTTGAACACCCATTTATTTCCAATTACTTTCTTACCATTCGGTTTAGGAACAAGCTCCCATGTCTTGTTCTCTTCCAGTGCGGTGAATTCTTCTTTCATTGCTTCTTGCCATTGCTTCTTGCCTTTGGCTTCGTCATAGCTTTGAGGCTCTTCCTCTTCTTTAACCATATATGCATAATCTTGTTGAGTTATATACGATGTATCATACGAGTATCTTTCCGGTTGTCTTCTTACTCTGTTTGACCTTCTTGGTTCATATTCTTCGTGTGTGTCTGAGTACCCGTCTTCATCTTCGTTCCTTATACCTGTTCTGGTTCTGGACGTACTTGCCTCGTCTTCTTTGTTTACTTGAACAATTGTTTTACCTTTCTCTTTTCTTTTTATCTCTTCTTCAAATTCTTCAGCTGTATGACTCTGATCTGTATACCAGCTTTTCTGTTCATCAAATGTTACATCCCTGGAAACAGTAAAATGTTTGGTTAGAGGACTCCATAACCTGTAACCCATCTGTTTCTCATCATATCCGACGAATACATATTTCTCTGCTTTCGGTTCAAGCTTATGTCTGAGTTGAGACGGTACATAAGCATACGCTACTGATCCAAACACTTTGCAGTGATCAAGTGTTGGCTTCTTTCCCCACCAGGCTTCATAAGGGGTCATTCCTTCTAAGGCTGTACATGGTAATCTGTTTACCAAGTATGTAGCTGTATTCACGGCTTCAGCCCAAAGATAATCTGGGCAATTCTTTTCTTTTAGCATAGCCCGTGCAAACTCGACTAGAGTTCGGTTTCTCCTTTCTACTACACCGTTTTGTTGTGGTGTATATCTGCAGGTTATTTCTCTCTTAATACCTGCATTCCAAAGATAGTCATTGAATTCATGGGAGAAGTATTCTCCCCCTCCATCAGACCTCAGTCTTTTAAGTTTTCGTCCGGTGAGTCTTTCAGCATATGCATGAAAATGTCTGAAAGCTCCGAACACCTCTGACTTTTCCTTCAAAACATAAAGAGTTATCCACCTTGTTGCATCATCAATGAATAAAACATAGTACCTTGACCTGCTGATTGATCCTTCTTTCGTTGGTCCCCATACATCTGTATGTATGAGTTCCAGCACACTATCATGTTTGAATCCTTTCTTCTGGAACGGTAACCTGTGGGCTTTTCCCATTTGACAGGCTTCGCATTTGTGAATCATATGTTGGTTCTGTACGTTCGGTAATCCCAGTACAGACTGATTCGCTATCATAGCTTTGATTCCTTTTTCGTGAAAGTGACCTAATCTCTTGTGCCAGAGATCAAGTTCTGTAATTACCTTTTCATCATGTGTGAGCAGCGCTTGCCCAATGTTCCCTTGTACTCTTAACGTAAAGAGTCTGCCTTCTTTCTTACCAGAAACGATCTGATAATATCCGTTCTTGGGATCTTCTACAAATACTCCTTTGTTTGTAAATCTGACCTGAAAACCCTTTTCGACTATCTGTCCCACACTGATCAGATTTTTCGGTATTGTTGGAACATACAAAACATTGGTTAGCAAATCTGCTCCACTCTTGCATTTCACTTTCCCGATTGATTGTACTTTGTGTCTTGTATTGTCACCTGTTTGAACAGTGTGACTAGAACTACCTTTCTCTAGTTCTGACATTAGTTCTATATTTCCTGACAAGTGATTAGAACATCCAGAGTCGATGTAAAATACCTTTAGATCTTCATTTTCTGATGTGCTGATTGAGTTCATCATCAATGATGTATGACTTTCATTCTGTGTGTCATTTGCGTAGTTGTTGTAGGTGGTGTTGTAGGATTGGCTCTGTCCCCAACTTCTCACTCCACCTCTACCGTAGCCTCCTCTTTGGTTTTGTCTTCCTCTTTGAAAGTTACTTTGATATCTTCCGCTTCTACCTCTGCTATTACTGTTCTGGCTTTGATTTGATCCCTGTTGATTGTGCCAACAGTCATGCGCCAGATGGTTACTTAGTCCGCAAATCCAGCAGGCTTTCTTGGTGGTATTCTGGCGACTTCTTCCTCTTGCTCTTCCTCTGCCAGTGCCTTTACCTCTTGCGTAATAGGCCTGAGAGCTCGACTCTTCTTCGTCTTTTGACTTACCCTTGTCTTTCTTCTTGTTCTTCATGTACATTGTAGAGCTATGTCCTTTGTCTGCGTCTCCTTTCAGGTCTTGCTCATATGTGAGCATCAAACCAAGCAACTGATTTAACTCTGGTACAAAATGATTTAGGGAGAGTTCAGTTGATAGTACGAAAGGTTTCCACCTTTCATCTCCTCTCAAACCTGTGAGCACTTGCGCTATCAATCTATGATCTTCGACTTCTTCATTTATGGATCCAAGACTATCTGCTAGATCCTTCATTTTAGTGACGTAGTCACTGATGCTTTGACTCGGCTTCTTTTTGAACGTTGTGAACTCGGACCATAGGCTGGCCTTCCTAGCTTTCGTAGTATTTTGGAAGTGATCTTCCAATGCACTCCATATGTCCTCCGCTTTCTCCAGACCTCTAATGTGCGGTAGCAGATGATCTGACACAGTGTTGTAGATGTAGGCTCTTGCCGTTGCATCTTTCTTCTGCCACAGCTTTAGGGCGTCTAGTTATTCTTTTTCCAGTTGACTATCATCTTCGAAAGTCGGTTTCTTTTCTTCTCCGGTCACGTACGTCATTAAGTCCTTACTCATAAGTAAGGCTTCCATGCGCATTACCCATGCAGGATAATTATCTCTGTCCAGTTTATCAATTTGGACATGATCTGCCATGATCTTCTTCCTCTCGTGGAATGATCCGGCTCTTATACCGATTCTTGGGAAAACTAACCTGCTCTGATACCAATTGTTGGCGAAAACTTCGGCTCTAACGCCTACTGTTGCGGAAATACTTTCGCCCTGAAGGTGGGTTTCGCGACAAGGCTTGAACTCTGTCAGGCCTGCGGAAAATGCCGCGCCACCGAAATAGAATGCTAAACTAGAGTGATTCAGAACACCTCTGTAATCAACAGTAGCTCAGCCTAATTAACGTCGCCTTAACTGTGTTATCCTGCGACACAAGTTCCACCGGAACTTCACCAGACTGTCATTGGACTGACACCGTAATCGTACCGGAACTTCACCGAAATAAATTTAGTTCTGTTCGTAATTGCTTCAGATGAACTTATGTGACGTAAGGAAGTAGTGTGTGAGCTTCCTTCACCGAATGAACTTCCTTCAGGAAACTTCACAGTTCTGAAGTGCTACTTTCCGGTTAACTTTTGTACTGTGTGTACATCTTCATTCCACCGGAAACTTTGACCAGCTTAAAATAGAGACGTCTAGCTACAAGATGAGCTATCTCTCATACAAAGCTTCGAACTCTGCTACGAGTTATACTTCGTTGTTCTACCGAAAAAACCTTATTTTCTGAGAAACTGTAACTGACCGAAAATTACTGAAACTGAGTAAACTGTTATTCATGCGTTTACAGAGAAGGTACTGAAGCACGTTTAGTAACGAGTCATGACAGTTAACGATAGACGGAACTTCCTACCGTAACACGAAATAGCTTCAGATTCTTCACAAGTAAAGATTGCGCGCAGACATCCACATGAACATGTGTTTTCGATTAGAGAAGATGTGTACAAGTAAGCTTGGCCTCTTCTTGCTCAAGTTACAGAAACTCTCCTACAGTGAGTAGTTTCTTATTACCATCTCTCTTCAGATGAAAAGACCCGACACTTCAGGCTTGTGTTATTCATCTGTACATACGCGATCTATGGCGTCTTCTGAGAACTTCTAACTCTCTCTTCACTCATACGCGATCTATGGCGTCTTCTCTCAGTCTCTCGTTCTCCTCTGTGTATCATCGTCTATTCTCTCTCTCTGTTCTTCAAAACTTGCTGTATATATATATATACACTTTCTTTGGCGCTCCTCTGCGCTGTTACTCTTCAATTCGCATTATGCGCGCCTCACGCGCCCGCCGCGGTTAATTGCTCTGTTATGCGCACACCATGCACTAACTTCACATACTGTACACCTGTGCACTGATTTTCCGGATGATTCTGTTTCTCTCTTGTTTGGTGTGTCAAATTCGTGAGTGTTTCCTTAATAGGAATGGCTAGTACAATAGCTGTGTGCAAGAAAAAAAGTGTGTTTTGGTATGTGGATAGGTCAAAATGACTTTTTTCAGTATGTTAGAGGGAAAATGAGTTTTTTTTCAAAAATTCATGTTTTGGGGCAACCAAAGTTACGAGTTTGATGATGTGGCACTTAACTTTTGGAGGGATTTTGAAAAGTATGTTTTTTAAGTATTTCTTATAAAAATAAGACTAAAAAAACTAAGTTCTGACATATACATAAAAGTATGGACCATTTTGAATAAAGAATAGCTGAAAAAGAAACTTTTTCAGAAAAGTCATTTTTTTATTCATAAAGATGGACGGATTTTATGAGGTGGAAAGTGGTTTTTCTATCTCTCTATGTGCAGAAGAGAGAGAAGGTCCTAGCTCAGCCTAAAACAAAGCCTACTTCAGCCTACCAAAAAGTGCTCTATTAAATGCACTTTGTCCCCTTAACAAAGTACAAGATTAAGCTTAATCCCTAAAAATTAGGAATCCTTACAAGGCCCATGGAGGGTTCACTTTTTTTCCTAATGACATTTAGTCCGGTGGCAAAGATGTCAACCATAAGGACAGTGATTGCTATAGCAGCATCAAAAGGATGGAAGCTAAGTCAATTGGATATAAAGAATGCATTTCTGAATGGATATATATCAGATGAAGTCTACATGGAACAACCTGAAGGGTTTGTAAGTTCCAGATACCCAAATCATGTTTGCAGATTAAGAAGAGCACTCTATGGATTGAAGCAAGCTCCAAGAGCTTGGAATTACAGACTTGTGAAGTATCTCAATGACCTAGGATACCAAAGTTCAAAGGCAGATGCAAGTCTACTCATTAAGAGAACAGATGAAGGTATGATCTACATTTGTATTTATGTAGATGACATTATAATCACATGTACCTCAGATGAAGGAATCAAGGAGGTAAAAAGATTGCTTGAAAAAGAATTCAAGATCAGTGATCTAGGAAAGTTATCATACATTCTTGGAATGGAAGTCACATATACAGATCATGGTGTATATGTTTCGCAGGAAAGGTATCTCCTAAACTTACTGAAAAAGTTTAACATGGAGAATTGTAGAGAAGCTTCAACACTGCTTGTAGTAAATCATAAACTCAGCAAATATGATGGTGCAGAGTTTAAAGATATGAGAAAGTATCAATCTTTAGTGGGAAGTTTAATTTATGCTACACTAACA
This sequence comes from Ceratopteris richardii, assembly GCA_020310875.1. NCBI lineage: Eukaryota > Viridiplantae > Streptophyta > Polypodiopsida > Polypodiales > Pteridaceae > Ceratopteris > Ceratopteris richardii. The sequence goes on along the minus strand of CM035432.1, from coordinate 53,052,853 downwards.
AGACCATGTCTTAGTTATGCAGTAGGAGTTCTCTCACAGTTTATGCATTGTCCGAAGGATCAACATTGGGTTGCAGGACAAAGAGTTCTTAGATATATCAAAAGAACTATAAAGGAAGGATTATATTATCCTTTTACATCAGATATGAATATGAGAGCATATAGTGATTGAGACTGGGCAGGAAGTCAAGATGACAGAAGATCAACACATGGGTATATGATATACCTGGGAGATAACCTTGTAAGCTGGTGTTCAAAGAAGCAGCATACAATGGCTTTATCGTCAACAAAAGCACAATATAAAGGACTTGTGGAAGCAATTAAAGAAGTGATATGGATGCAGACCTTGTTCAAAAGCATGGGTATTGATCAAGGTATACCTATCATATATGGAGACAATATGAGCTCATTGTATCTTGCAGCAAATCCAGTATTTCATGCAAGAACAAAGCATATAGAGATTCAATATCATTTCCTGAGGGAAAAGGTAATGGAGAAGGAGATTGAAATAGTATTCACTCCTACAAAAGATCAGATTGCAGATGGTTTAACAAAGAGCTTGGATGGAGTAAAAACAAGCAGATTCAAAGAAATGGCAGGAATAAAAGAAAAGAAGAATATATGAAAGATCATAGGATGCTAATTAGTGATTGAGGGGGAGCTGTTGGAGATTCACTCACTAATTAGACAGAAAGACCTGGAGATGTATGAAGGTCAAAGAAAGACGAAGAGAAGCAGAAACAAAGAAGTTAGAAAAACAAGCCTTAGTGAAGGGACAAATTCACGACTGTAATATAGTTCATAGAAACTTTGCGAATTACGAATCTCGGATCAAAAATGTATATAAGAGAGTTTAGAGAGTGCTTAGTAGAGATAAGAAATAGTGGATGTAGAAGCGCTTGTAGTAGACGCAAGTGTGCGTATGTAGAGATGAATAATAGAACCTGAACTATCCGGTATTCATCTAAGAGAGATGGTAAGGAAGAACTACTCACTGTAGGAGAGTTTACCATGGCTATGAGCAAAGAGAGGCCAAGCCATTTTGTATACATCTTCTCTAATAGAAAACACATGTTCATGTGGAAAGATCTGAGCCCATTCTTCTTGTGTGAAGAAATCTAAGTGATTTCATGTTACTGTGAAAGTTAGTTAATAGTTACAGTTATCTCAGTACACGTTTTACGGTACTTCTGCAAGTTAGATCTCGCAATATAGTGTAAAGTTTTTCATAAGTGATAGATCATCTTGAAGCTAGAAATCTCAACTACAAACTGATCAAAAGAGTTTTGTAAAACGGGACATGTACACATGGTACAGTGTCTAACCATAAAGGCATTCAGAACTGGTGAAGTTTCTTCCTCAAACTTCAGAAAGAGTTCATTCACTAAAGGAAGCTCAGATGTAACTTCCTTGCTTCAATTACAATCTTTTGAAGTAACTACAAACAGAATTGCAGTTGATTCCAGTAACATTCCGGTACAATTACGGTAAGATTAAGGTGACAGTCTGGTAGAGTTCTGGTAGAGTTTCGGTGAGATTCCGGTGAGTTCAAAACACAGTTTTCATACAATTAAGTGTCTGAAAAGATTTTCTAACAGTAATCAAGCACAGAATTATAAAATTTGAAGTAAACTATATCAGAATTGAAGCCTGTAGAAAGGCAAAGGTTTCTGTAAAGTGAATTTTCGGAGTTCACTAAATACAATTATAAAGTTTTTCAGTTTTCAGAAGGTTGCTAAGCTATTGATGATTATAGAGGTGTTCTAACATCACTTTAGCTTAGTTCTTGAGGTGTGGGGAATTTCGCAGCTAAGTTCAGCTTTCGTCGCATCAACAAGCTTGTTAGAGATTTAAGCTTCTATAAGAGACTTCTTGAGTAATAGTAAGAACTCCATTGTTCCTCTCTTTATTCTTGCCCTGTGTGCACGTGTGTGTGTGTGTATGTGCATGCTTGTGTGCTTCTCACTCATGCACTTGTGCCTTCACTTCCTCGTAGTCATCATACTAGTCCTCACATCTCCATGGATTGATATTTATGAGGTCGGTTGCCTCACATTGGTACTTTCCATTGTGCTAGAGTGACACCGAATTTGGCGTCATTGCTGGAAAAAGAGCTTCAAGGACAAGCGTCTGATGGTAAGACATAGAGTTGTGATGTTGGATTCATAGATAATATCTTTGTTTTTCATTATTTTTTCTTATTTTTATCATCATCATCATCATCCTCACCATCTCTCACCTCTATCTCCATCTTCATTTAATTTTCAGTTTTTGGTCATATTCCCTTCCTCACCTCATTCCCCTCATTTCACTTGTGAGAGTGAGTGAGAGAGAGCTTGTGTGCATTTTGCTTTTGTGTGTCTTTGAGCTTTTGCTGCATGTTTCAGCTGTATCATCACCTCTAGTAGCTTGCACAAGTACAATAGACCTCTACACATGTCTCCAAATGATGATCTCTATCTATCACGAGAGATAGAGAAAGTTGGTAATTTCTTGTTTTCATGCATGGCACGATAAACTGCACCATTAGAGCACTCCAAATCATCAAAAAGCTCCCAAAAATTTGCATCTTTTCTATCTATCGCAATAGATCAAAGTCACAATAGATGACAAAAAGTGTCTATTGTGATAGACACCCATCTATCATGACAGAGAGACCCAGGATGGATGATAGGCACCCATCTATCGTGATAGACACTTGTCTATCCCAACTGACCAAAATCATGATAGACAACATACAACATCTATCACGACAGACACCTATCTATTGTGACAAAGAGACCCATGATAGACAACATTTGTCGCGACAGACACCCGTCAACTGGAATACATTAAGACCAACCGATTAGGTACTTGCATCTACGAGGATGGTCTAAGAAGATCTATTGTCCAAATAAAAAACTCAGATCAACACATTGGACTAGAACATCCAATATTTGGACTCAAAAATGGTTCATACATTGATAAAGAAGGAACAATGTATGTGGTCACAACCAACCAGATATGACAGATGAATTTGGCAATCTAATCTTGCAGATTGAAATAGGTGACATAGAACAAGGGAACTTAGGAAGAGAGCCAAGAACCCTTCAAGGAAAATCAGTCCTGACTAGAATAATAACTCCAGAGTGGGTTCCCCAAGATAATAGGTGCATATATTTGCTCGTAAACTAAGAGACAGATGAGGCTTTTTGGAGGTGTAAACTTGGCTAGCCTAACGAATGGGAATGCTTACCACATATGAATTCAAAGATCTTGATACACCAAGCAAAGTGGCCTACTTAGACAATACCTGAGAGAGGGTCTTTGTGGTCTCGAAGCATGGTAGGCATGCCTACACTTGGAAGGGTGAATTTTTTTTCCCCAACCAAGATCCAATGTCTCTTATGGTCACCAAGGAGCTAGAACATCCCAGGCTCATGGAACTCAAAGGGAGAGGAGTAGAGATAGACCCAAGGAGTAGAGAAAGAACAAGAATAGAGACAGATAGAATGGAAAATGAGAGACATAGAGACCTAAGGAATCAAATAAATGTAGAGGAATTCCCTCTACCAAGGCTGACAGGACACATTAGGACCTTGGGGCCTACACAATTGGTTAAGTCCATGAAGAATTGCTTCGATGGCACTAGAGACACATATGACCATGTGGTAGAATTTAGGAAAGTCTTGAGAGGTGAGCAAGTTGATGACCTGTTCATGCAATATAACTCTTTTAGTCTAACACTCAAGAACACTACCCTTACATGGTTTCAACCACTACACCAAGGTCAGTTCACAAATATAGACCAGTTGCTAGAAGCATTCATTACTGAATCCTCCAAAAGTGGTATTAGACACAATACTTCCTCGTTGATACATATCTTCAAGCAAACACCTCAAGAAATGGTTAGACTTGCAAGAAGATGTTTTTGACAATACCTAGAGAGATTCCTTATTCTAGAGTTACCCACACTAGCCAAACAAGTGGCTTTATTCTTAGATGGATTGTTAAGTACCAAATTGAGATTTTATGTGTACTTAAAGGACCCTAGATCCATAGAAGAGTGTGTGTGCATATGCATAGACATTGAGGATAATCTAGGGGAGGAATTAGAGCTTTCAAAAATCTATAAAGATTTAGATAGCTCTACTAGCCTCACTTCCAAACCAACTACATCTATTGAGGAACTAGTAGAAAAGGTCACTCAAAAGTTAGGAGTCTCTAACAAACCCATACCCAGACTTGCCCCCATGAAATGGTGCTAAACATTTGGAGGAGATCATATGGCTAATGTGTGCCCAATCATGGTTGAACCCCAAGTTAACCCTAATAGCCAATATTGCACCATAGAAAGGATGTATACTAACCACACCACACAAGACTGCCCATATAATAAGCAAGTGGTTAGGCAAAATTATCCACAGCCATATCCACAATGGGGAAGATACCAAAACCCGTAACCACCATAACAGTATGGTAGACCCCAACCACCCTACCATTCACCCTATCCAGCTCAACCGAGACCTCAACCTATGCTAGCTTAGAAACCTCCAACTCTAGCCAATGTGATTCTAGTGAAGTATGTAGCCCCTGAGGAAAAATTAAATAGAGCCTTAGTGCCAGCATCACCATTGATTATAGAAAGTGACCCAGGTGATCACAATTTTGACTCGACTCATATCAATAGTCCACAGGCTTACTATATTCTTGGAACTCAAGGTCAAGCACAAGCATGGAAGCACATCAGAAAAGTGGATACACAAGAAGAGGGAGTATTAGTAGGGAGCTCCAAGAAGCACATGTCAAATTTTCTGAAGAAATCCCTATAAAGAAGAGTATTAGAAGTATCATCCTACCAATTTTCATATTTTTTAGACTCTGTTTGAGCCCTCAAATAAGCCATGGAACCTAATTTTTAACTAGGCCGGACACTAGGTCTGGACAGGGCCAAAACTACTCACAAAACTATAAAAAGAACTAGAGAGCTCATTTTTGGGGTTGGCTTGTTAGAGATGGGAGCTCTTCTATTAGATTTCTTATGTAATCAAAGTCCTTCCATTGTTCCTCTCTTTGATCTTGCCTTGTGTGCATGTGTGTGTGTGTGTGTGTGTGTGTGCGTGCATGTATGTGCTTGTCACTCACATTTGCTCACCACAATTGCTCACGATCTTCATATCGGTCCTCATGTCTCCGCGGATTGACAAGTAAAAGAGGTGGTGCTTATGCTAGAGCTACACCAGATTTTGGCACTATTGCTGGGGAGAGAGCTTTGAGGACGAGCATTGTGATGGTAAGATCATAGATTTGCGACGTTGGAAGGCAAAAACTAGTCATTTTCTATTATTTTTTTTATTTTTGTTCTTCATTTTCATCATCATCATCACCATCTTCATCTACCTTCATCTTCATAGAAATTTCTTGTTTTTTAGTGCATTTTCACCATTTTCATACCATTTTTCATGCATTATTGTGTGAGAAGCAGTTAGGAAGTGCAAGGGAGAGCAAGCACCTGTGTTTTTTCACAATTTTTTGCACATATGGAGCTCGTCATTACTTGGTGCTCAGAAATTTGAATCTCCCGCCAAAAAACTCGATTCTAATTGAAAATCACGATTTTCATAAAATTCAAATTTTCAAACAAATGCGATTTTCATTTCGCACTTAAGTCACACAAAAACGCAATTCTCTAGATGTCATGGAAACTTGAGCTTAAAAAAAAAAACACAATTTTCAGTTGGCTCAAACTCACGATTTTCACAAATCACGATTTTCAGCCAAAAACATGATTTTTTGAAAACACGATTCTCTGTTGGCTCCAAAGTTGCGATTTTTAGAACAAGATTTTCACTAAGGTACAAAATCATGATTTTTAGAACACAATTTTCAAGAGAAATCGCGATTTTCTCATCACTCAAAATCGGGATTTTCATGGCAAAACACGATTTTGAGAAAACACGATTTTCATTCAAAATCATGATTTTTTTATCATTCTCAAAATCGCGTTTTTCACGATTCTCACTCAAAATCACGTTTTTCATGATTCTCATTGAAAATCGCATTTTTCATGATTTTCAATCAAAATTGTATTTTTTGGGGATTGCTCAGGATCGCGATTCTCACTCAAAATCGTGGTTTTCAAGGTTGTTCAAGATCGTGATTTTTAGTAAAAATCATGATTTTCTCATAAGATCCTATTTCCCTGTTTTGACTCCCAAGAGCCTGATTTGACATAACGTTGTCGGAAGATTTGCATCTTCCAATTGATGACCCGAAAAATTAAAATATTTATTGGTGAATTCTAAACCTCTTTTATATCATTGTTGATCAGTTGTGTTAATTGGATTAACTATTTTGAAAGTGTTTTCAGGTATGAAGGATGAAGCAGGACATATGTTCATGTTAGGGTTTACCCTAATTACTCACTTAATGAGAATTTCCTATTTTTTTTACATTCAAGAATTATGGGTATTCAGCCTAGGGTTTCTTGAGTTCATGTGTTGTTTATAAGATTTGGTTAATGTTAAGGGTTTAGATGAGTTATAATGGGTTAAAGCTAGGGTTCAGAAGGATTTTAATGGTTTAACCCAGGGGGTTTTATGGGTTTCCAATAGGGTTTCTAGGATTTACTATATTAAAAGGGTTAAAATAGATATTATTTATCATCATTAATTACATATTTATGTATTCTAAATTAAACTATGCTATTAATAATTACTTTAAGTAAATGTGTGTATTTAAATATTAAGGTTCTAATTAATTAAACCCTTAAAATAAGCTTAAATTAATTAATTTATTTAAATAAGAAATGTAGGCTAATTAGATTAAAATGATTAATTAAATGGATAAATAACTAGTGGACTATATGAGTGCTAGGAAAAAGAATGGCTTATATAAGTTGTGTAACTAAAGAGATTTAAGGAGTGGTCTCAATAGAAGATGCACTTAAAGTGAAAAAAGTTGGTTAAGAGAAAGAGTGGAGAGAATTAGTGAAGATGAAAAGAGAGGAGTAGAAATTAAGTGTAATTAAAGTAGAAAAGTTAAACTAGAAAGTGTGGTGGCAGTAAGGAGATTAAAGTGTGGTTGTAGATTAAAAGTTAATACTAAAAAGAGTGGTTTAGAAACGACTTGTGTTTGTATTTAAATGAGTGTTGAGCTCAAGTTTCTCTTAATGTTTTTTTTGCAGAATCATTGATGAGTTCAAGCTATTGAAGTGAAAAAAGAGAAGCAACAAGATTGATGATCCATTTAAACCTTATATCTCCATTTAGTCATTTACCCAATTGCTTAGACATTTATCCAATTATCTAGACTTTACATTTGTATTAGCTTATTAATTCATTTATTCAAACCAGTTTAACATCATATTGTTTCTATTAGTTCTTTCATGTCTTCCGATTTATACCATGCATCTGAACACAGTAGTAATAACATCATTGAACATACAACCGAATCCGTAGAATTAGTGTTAGAAGAACTTATTAAGAACAATATTACTTCGGAATCATTAGTGTCTTTATCTTATGATCAATGTTTAACTACATTCCTAGAATTTTCTTCCATTGCATCTCTTGAATCACAAAGTAGTGAAGATTTATTTCCACCAACTTTAGTTAGACAAACTCAACCAAAACCATTAGAAGCTACAATAGAAGAGGTAGTTAAAGATCAGATAACCGAAGAGTCATTATTGTTAACACCCAAACAGATAGCTATTGCCAGATATAAAGCAGCTTGTCCCTATGGTCCTTAGTCTGAGTCCGCTACAGACACCCTGCGTGTGCCGAATGATTTAGGCGGATGACTTGATCCACCATCCGAGCATCTCTCTCGACCCGACATTGGTGAACCCGACGTGAAAAACGGCCTTGCAATAAAATTTAAATTTTTCGTGCATGTGCATACATGATATCGACAGGTTGGATTGCAGAAGCTTCTTCATCCGTGGGAGCAGTGGCTTTGTCTTTGACACCTTGCACTCTTCTAGGTGTTGAGGGCTGTTCCCTAGGGAACTGAGTACCTCCACGAAGAGTGGCAAGTAGCTATCCTCATCTCGCCACCCCTTTCATCGACATTAGAAGCAAGAACGTTTGCACAATCATCCATTAGCAACTGATGTATTAGATTTTGATTCTATTAAAAATTGTATAAACTTATACACAAGTCACTCTTTAAGCCTCTTCTTCAATTCAGATTCTAGGTATTTATATTTGGATTTTTTTTGCTTGCACATAATTAAATGAAAATGACATCTAATGTAGAGAATCTTCTGCATGATATGGAAGCACGATTAATTTCATCTATAGATTTAAAGCTTAATTCTAAGTTTGAGTCCTTAAACTCGTTTCTTTCAATCTTAACTATAGTAGTATCTGATTTTAATGCAAATCTTAAGTCAATAGATACTCAATCTGATCACGAGTTTAGGAATTTAGAAGGAATTCTTCATTATGAACTCTCAAATTTGAATGAAAATATGGAAACAATAGCAAATCATGTAAAAGAAATTTCATCATTCAAAACGATTGGTCATGAAATTGCAAGTTTAAAAGAGAACATTGAAAGGTTAAACAATCAAATACACGAAAGTGCTACATGTGAATGCAAAGATAGATATTAAGTACGAGTTCAAAGTAGATCTATGTATTCTATTGACCAAAATCCTTTACCCGATCATAGAAAAGTTGATCCTAAGGCTTTATATCAAAGACCGAAGAGAACTGTAAGATGCATCTGGTGTGACCAACTAGGTCATACTTATGGGAATTGTATGGCCTATGAGAAAGCATGTAGCCAACAATTGGTATTAGAAAGTGAACAGAAAATACGTGATTATCAAACACATCTACCATTGAGATTAAACTTAGGTAGAGGAGGGATGATAGATTATTTTGATCAAACAAAATTGAGTCTTAAAACCAAACTTCAAAAACAATGGAAACCTAAGATTCATAATGAGAAAAGTAATGTATGTCAATTACAATCTATGAACACCAAGATTGTGACTAAATGTGAATACTTGGATAATGATCAAACCTTTTCTAAACCTAAATCTATGAGTAACATAGATATTCAAACTACATTTAAGGATCAAGATACATTGAAAAAGTGTAAGAAAGAAGAAGATGTAAGGATAAAAGATGATGAAAATGAACAATCAATTAATGGAAATGAAGACATATATGTGGATAAAACAGAACCTAAAGTCAAAGAAAATGACAATAAATGTGATCAAAATAAAACTGATAAAAGAATAGTACAAACATCTGAAGATGAAAATCTTCAAATTCAATTAGAACATGACAAGAAGATGGGGAAATGGGTACAAGAAGCCATATGGAAAATTGAAAATAATATTAAAAATTCATCTAAGTTAGAAAAAGGAGAAGAATTTACGAGAAATAGTTTTATTATAATGAAATTGTTTATTGAAGAAAACTTTATTGCTTGCTGCATAAATGCTGTTTTCCTAAAGTTGAGAAACATATACCTACATTGTTTTGTTTTATGAAGTTTTTTGCTTGGAAAAACTAGCTTATGATAAAGTTTTACATTATGCTTTGATGAACTTATGATTTTCATTCTTTCACAATTAGGAAGAAATCTAGTATGATGAACAATTATGAAGAACAATACTATAATGAAATGATGAATATTTTGATCAAAATGATTTTGTTTTCAACAAATATGATGGGTATATTATACTATGAACATTATGATTTTTTCTGAAATTTATGAACTTTGTTACAAAGGTTGAAAAACCTAATGTGAAAATTATGAATTTTGTTTCATAGGCTGAAAAACCTATTATTTATTTATGACAATTATAACCATTATGAATTTCTTATGATGAAATTTGTGACATGATGAAGATGAATCTGATAGAATAAATGAATTTCTATATGCAAGATAAATGATAATGAAGTTTACTTGTTTTGTAGCTTCTATTTTATAAGTGATTACAGGTTCTGAAGATGCATTGATCAAAGCAATTGAAGATGTTATGCCAAAAGTTCTGATGAATTTAAAGAGGGCAAATTGAAGATGAAGCAGATTGAAGATGAAGTTGATTTTAGGTCGTATTTTTCTTTGTCATACAAATTTGATTTATGTATTTTCTTTGCATTCATATAAAACTAATTGATAAAAACTGGAATGAAGAATATTAATTTATAAAGGACTCTATTTAACCATATTAGGAAAACAGACATAATTTAAATTTTTACATTTATAGATTAAGTGAGATTTGTTAAAAATATAAGGATTTGTAGTTCATTTAGATAACGAAAGTAGTTGTATATATGTAGGAGCATATTGTTGCATGATACATGTCTGTGAAAACCTAGATCTTTCTTGTCCATGCAGCTAGATCCTTAGCTCGGATTAAGGGGTTAAGCCTTTCCCCTTTAAAACAAAAAAGTAGAGAAAAAAAAAATATTGACATGGAAGTTATACCTTCTTCCACCCTAAAAAGGTATTTATATTTATTATCGATATGAAGTTTACATCATATTTATATGAAGAAACTAGTTGTGAAAAAACACATCTAGTGATTAAAATTGGGCATACAAGGCGGCTGTCTGTCCAAGTAGATTTAGTAGATTTCTTTGGCATGCTTGATTGCTCATATGTGAATGCATATATATGACGAAACCTGCATTTGAATGAATGAAAATGAATTCTGTTTTATACTAATCTTTACATAGTTTATAAATGGATAAAATGTAAACTAATGTTTGTTGACTGAAAAGGTTAATAGTTTACCTTTATACTTTAATATGTTTTCATTGCCAGATGTAATTGAAATAAGCTTCATGTGCATGTTGAAAATATTTAAAATTTGATAAGATTAAATATATTTAAAAAAGAATTGATGCTGTTCTATGATTTAATTTCAAGATAATCATTGAAAATGCTGCTTCCCTTAATCTGCAAGTTGGCCCATCGGGACGATGTGCAGGTTTGGTGGCGGTGGATGTCGGGAAGATTTGCATCTTCCAATTGATGACCCAAAAAATTAAAATATTTATTGGTGAATTCTAAACCTCTTTTATATCACTGTTGATCAGTTGTGTTAATTGGATTAACTATTTTGAAAGTGTTTTCAGGTATGAAGGATGAAGCAGGACATATGTTCATGTTAGGGTTTACCCTAATTACTCATTTAATGAGAATTTCCTATTTTTTTTACATTCAAGAATTATGGGTATTCAGCCTAGGGTTTCTTGAATTCATGTGTTGTTTATAAGATTTGGTTAATGTTAAGGGTTTAGATGAGTTATAATGGGTTAAAGCTAGGGTTCAGAAGGATTTTAATGGTTTAACCCAGGGGGTTTTATGGGTTTCCAATAGGGTTTCTAGGATTTACTATATTAAAAGGGTTAAAATAGATATTATTTATCATCATTAATTACATATTTATGTATTCTAAATTAAACTATGCTATTAATAATTACTTTAAGTAAATGTGTGTATTTAAATATTAAGGTTCTAATTAATTAAACCCTTAAACTAAGCTTAAATTAATTAATTTATTTAAATAAGAAATGTAGGCTAATTAGATTAAAATGATTAATTAAATGGATAAATAACTAGTGGACTATATGAGTGCTAGGAAAAAGAATGGCTTATATAAGTTGTGTAACTAAAGAGATTTAAGGAGTGGTCTCAATAGAAGATGCACTTAAAGTGAAAAAAGTTGGTTAAGAGAAAGAGTGGAGAGAATTAGTGAAGATGAAAAGAGAGGAGTAGAAATTAAGTGTAATTAAAGTAGAAAAGCTAAACTAGAAAGTGTGGTGGCAGTAAGGAGATTAAAGTGTGGTTGTAGATTAAAAGTTAAAACTAAAAAGAGTGGTTTAGAAAAAACTTGTGTTTGTATTTAAATGAGTGTTGAGCTCAAGTTTCTCTTAATGTTTTTTTTGCAGAATCATTGATGAGTTCAAGCTATTGAAGTGAAAAAAGAGAAGCAACAAGATTGATGATCCATTTAAACCTTATATCTCCATTTAGTCATTTACCCAATTGCTTAGACATTTATCCAATTATCTAGACTTTACATTTGTATTAGCTTATTAATTCATTTATTCAAACCAGTTTAACATCATATTGTTTCTATTAGTTCTTTCATGTCTTCCGATTTATACCATGCATCTGAACACAGTAGTAATAACATCATTGAACATACAACTCAATCCGTAGAATTAGTGTTAGAAGAACTTATTAAGAACAATATTACTTCGGAATCATTAGTGTCTTTATCTTATGATCAATGTTTAACTACATTCCTAGCATTTTCTTCCATTGCATCTCCTGAATCACAAAGTAGTGAAGATTTATTTCCACCAACTTTAGTTAGACAAACTCAACCAAAACCATTAGAAGCTACAATAGAAGAGGTAGTTAAAGATCAGATAACCGAAGAGTCATTGTTGTTAACACCCAAACAGATAGCTATTGCCTTAGTCTGAGTCCGCTACAGACACCCTATGTGTGCCGAACGATTTAGGCGGATGACTTGATCCACCATCGGAGCATCTCTCACGACCCGACAACTTTTTCATCAAAAGTCCATTTTTTGAGCTCTATAGCTTGTTGAGTTTCTAATTTGAAGTTGATCCTCAAGTGGGGCTAGGAAAACAAGGGGGCTCCAAAGGATTTTGAGCAATACAGAGGGGAATTTTGGGACTAGAAGGCAAAGCTTATGAACCTGAGATCTGGTAGACACCTAGGCAAGGATAGACAAAGCAGTAGATCTTCTGAAGCTAGTGTCAACCATACAGTTAAGTCTTGGGCACAACAACTAAGTGGTTATCCTTACGTACTAAGTTCAGACACAAGTGATTCAGAAATGTCTTATAGCATACGGAGGCCGATAGGTAACTCAGGAACTTCCTATTTACAAACACCAGAAGGTCCCTCCAAGGCACAATTAGAATATATTCGAACCAACCGATTAGGTGCTTGCATCTATGAGGATGGCCTGAGGCGATCAGTGGTCCAACTCAAAAATCCAGATCAACCCTTTGGACTTGAATACCTAGTAGTCAAGTTTGAAGAGGGTTCATACGTTGATAAACAAGGAACTATGTATGTGGTTACTAACTTACCAGATAGGACAGATGAGTTTGGAAATATCATTCCCGAGAATGAGATAGAAGACCTAGAGCAAGGAGATGTAGGACTAGAACCCAAGACTCCTAGAGGTAAGTCAATTTTGACCAGAGTGATCACTCCAGATTGGATCTCTCAAGACAACAAAAGCATAGAACTATTCTTAAATAGAGAAATGGAGGAGGCCTTTTGGAGTTTCAAACCAGATCAACCTAGTCAATTGGGCATAGTCATCATCTACGAGTTCAAGGATCCGGAGACACCAAGCAAAGTTGTCTATCTAGATAACACGTCAGAGAAAATGTTCTTGGTAACAGAACATGATAGACATGCATATACTTGGAAGAGTGAATTAATTTCCCTCCACCAAGATCGAATGTTTCCCATGGCCTCCAAGGAGAAGGAACATCCCAGGCTCATGAAGCCCAGAGGGAAAGAACTAGAGAGAGACCTAAGGTAAGCTTTGCACGCAATGTGGGTAGAGAGAAATTAAGATTTGAAGGTGAAAGACATGAAAGAGAAAGACATCAAGCACATAGGCATCAAAGAAATGAACATGATTTTCCATTGCCTAGACCCCTAGAGCACCCAAGAACCCTTCGACCCTCTCAAGTGGTCAAGACAATGAAAAATTACTTTGATGGGTTAGGAGATCCTTATGATCATGTGGCCGAGTTCAAACAAGTGTTAAGAGCTGAACAGGTTGAGGACTTGTTCACCCAGTTCAAGGAATTTGGTTTGACTCTCAACGGCACTGCCTTAGCTTGGTTTCAACCACTAAACAGTCGCAACTATCGAGACATAGGTTAACTACTAGAAGAATTCATTGTAGAATTTTCCAAGAGTGGTATCAGGCATAACACATCATCCTTGATCCACATCTTCAAGCAGACACCCCAATAGACAATGCGACTTGTAGGAAGACGGTTCAGACAATACTTAGAAAGATGCCCTATTCCAGAATTACCCACACCAGCCAAACAAGTGGCATTGTTTTTAGATGGCTTACTGAGCACAAAATTGAGATCATATGTGTACTTAAAAGAGCCTAGATCCATAGAAGAGTGTGTGCGGGTGTGCATTGACATAGAAGATAACTTGAGTGAGGAGTTAGGATTATCAAAACTCTATAAGGATTCTGATAGCTCTACTCGTCATACCTCTAGGACCTCCATTGAGATAGATGAGACAGTTGAACAAGTTGCCAAGAAGCTAGGAGTCCAAAATAGACATCAACCATGAGTCACCTCATTGAATCGATGTTATACTTCTGGAGGGGATCACATGGCTAACTTTTCCCAATGAAAAACCAGAACGTGAGAGAAAGGAATGTCCCGTAATGCACTATTGAGAGAAAATACATGAACCATATGGCTTAAGATTGTCCATAGAGTAGGCAGGCTGTTAGACTTAATTATCAGCAACCTTACCAACAAGGTAGGTATCAGAACCAATACCAACAACCATATAATTGACCACAATAGTAATATCATGAACCATATAGGCCACAACGAGTCCTAGGAAATGAACTAGTAGCTCCTACCAATGTGATTCCAGTTAAGTATGCAATGGCAGAGGAGAATCCTAATATAGCATTGGTTCCACTTACCCCATTGGTCTCAGAAAATGACTCTCATGCTCATAGTTCAGACACCTCCCATGAAGATAGTCCACAAGCTTATTACACAGAGTCACTTCAACATAAGATTTACTCGTATCAATATGAGGCACCACCTATGGAACAAAATTGGGAGCCAGAATACTCCAATGTAATGTACACTAATCTTAACCCTAGACCCCATTTGAGACAAGTAAGACCACAAGCCCCTAGAGCACCATGTTTTAGATGTCAAGGTGACCATTTCATTCGTGAATGTCCCCAATCACCAACTCTGGGACAAGGACAAAACATCACAGTACAAGTCTTTTGTCCTGAGTGCGGCAAAGAACATCTTTCGAGAGATTTTCCTAGAAACCCCTCTAATCCACCCAAGGTTACACCCATTAATGTGGTAGGCTTAGTGGTGGATTCCAGTTCAAGTAGCAGTCATGTGGCTCCTATACAAGCACTCACTAGAGCACAAGCCTTAAAATATAATAAACCAGCTAAACAATCAAAGTCAAGTGAATCAGGAGAGCCAAGTAAGATAAAAACAAGAACATGGAAGGATACCAGGGAGAAGGCCAATCGCAAGTGGAATAAAAAGTTATCGGAACTTGAAGAAAGCATGAAAGAAGCAAAAACAAAAATAGAAGACATTGCATCTCAAAATCCCTCGCATGCCGAAACTCCATCCACTCCACTTCATCTCACCCCACCACCCATTGTAAATAGACCACAATCAGGGTTTGTTCTTGCAGATCCAACCCCAGAATGCTTGGACATGATGTTCAAGGCCTACCAGACTCATCTTCAAGAAGGTCCAACAACTGCAAACCTAGACAAGAGTTACCCTAGAGCAGATTTAGAGATTGAACGGATAAAAATGTGCATGAAAATGGTAGAACTAGTTCAAGCTTGAGAAACTCTGTCAAACCATATTTGCATTTCTCGGGCTTATTAGAAAGATTAGAGAAGTTGGTAAACAAACCTTAAGTTTCTTTACCTCCACAGGCTCAACCAGTTGTTGAAAGAGAAAGCTCATCACCAAAGAAAGTTTATATTCTCGATTCCATAGATGATGGAGCACCTCTTTCAATTCAATAGTACTCTCAAGAGTTCTTGCAGGAAATACAAGAAGAGAAATGGGCCAAGGAGAAGAATAATCCCCCTCCTATTCTTGAAATTGATGATGTGCATGATCAATTTCCCCAAGACATTCCATCTCTTTATGGAGACCAAGTAGAGCAACAAGAGGATGAAAGATTAGATTTTGAATCTAATTCTTTACAAGAGTTGCCACAATTGGCAAGTCCATGGGAATCTGAATCTCTTCATATCAGAGCTCCCACAATACTAGTAAGACATGAAGACTTAATGGTTCCAAGAAACATTGAAGTAGTGAAGAACACTATCATTCAATGTCATCTCACCGTAGAAGAGCTGCTCAAAGTAAAACCAGAGCTATGGAAACATGTGGCAAATCAAGTTCCAAAACTTGATTCCAATATGCAAAAATCAAGCTCTAAATAGAAATTTCCAGAGATACCTCTTGACAAAATAGGAGACATGAGCGAAGGTGAGGAAGGTAATACTTATCTTCCAGTCACCTACCACGGTTACACAACCAAAGCTATCTTAGATTCAGGTAATGGGGTTGCGATTGCGACCAACTCCTTGTGGAAGCAATGGGGCAAGCCTACATTAAGAACAAATAGAATGAAGCTTCAAATGGCTGATGGCCATATTGAAAGACCTCTAGGATTTCTAGAAGGGATAACTCTAACCACTTGTGGTGTAGAGTTTGAACATACATTTGCTATATGTGACTTTGAAAAAATAATGTCTATGAGATGATTTTAGGAAGACCCTTCCTACGACAAATGCAAATAGTACAAGATTGGGGAACCAAGTCCTTGTACTTACAGCACTTAGGGGTTAAAACTAAGGTCAATTTGAAGGGTTACACCTTCAAAGATGTACAACCCCTATAGTGAAATCATATCCACAAAGCACAAGAAGATCCACTCTCTCTGCATTCTAAAAGTTCTTCTGATCCATCCTGGATGCATGAAGATACTCACTTGGTGGATGTGTAGGGTCGCGGAGGAAGAGGAAAGGTGCTTAAAGGCAAGAGAAGAAGGAACTCCCCCAAGAGATAGGCCAATTAGAGACCCAGCCTACACTTTGATCTTTCTAGATGAGGAATTTGAGCCTCATGGTTGGGCAGAAATATTAGGCACCATGGACATTGCAGTCAATAAAGAACTATGGAAACCTCATTGTGATGAGGAGGTTTATGATATTTCAGTGTTCATGCGTCAGCCCTTGCTAGAAGAATGTGATCCTAGTGATGGCATAGAAGAAGAAGAGAATGATGATGATCTAGAGTCCATTGTGGACACCTGCTTTGATTCAGAGGAGCACTATCTAGAAGATGTAGGAGTATTTAACCAAAAAGAAGAAGAACCTCTCACAAGCATTAAAACGGTAAATTCAAAGGAAGGAAGTGAAGGTAGACAAAAGAAAATGAAAAGAAAAGTAGTGAAACAAGAAGAGGAGGAATCATTGTTTGAAGTACCAAAAAACTTCAAGAAATATGAAGTTGAGGATCAAAAAATTTCGGTATAAATGCCTAAGAGAGAGGCCATCGCAGGACAAGTGTATGATAATAAAGAAAAGACCAAAAAATTTGTTGTAACCATTGAAGAGAATGAAGAGCGATGTATGTACATAGGAGAAGCTAAGTGCAGAAGAAGAAATAGAGCTTGTAGCTTTATTGAGGGAATATATGGACGTGTTTGCATGGAACTACAGATACTTGAAGGGAGTAGATCCAAAAATATGCTCTCATATGATCCCCATGACTGCTGATGCCAAGCCCACCAAACAAAAGCCCTACACATATAATGATACATATGCAGCCAAAATAAAAGAAGAAATTGATAGGTTGATTGAAGCTGGATTTATTTATGAGATTGAGCATACTGAATGGGTGTCCCCCATTGTAGTGGTGCCCAAGAAGAATGGGAAGTTGAGAGTGTGTATTAACCTTAAAAAAGTTAATGCCGCTACAATTAGAGATAGCTATCCACTTCCAATCACAGAAAATTTATTGGAGCGTGTTGCAGGCAAGGAAGTTTTTAGTTTCCTTGATGGATTTTCACATTACAACCAAGTAGCCATAGCCCTAGAAGATCAACACAAAACGGCTTTTGCCACAGAGTGGGAAATCTTTGCATTTCATGTGATGCCATTTGGTCTCACTAATGCACCTACAACATTCCAAAGGCTTATGTGTCATGTCTTCAAAGAGTTCTTGCAAAAGAGCTTAGAAGTATATGTGGATGATTTAGTGCTTATTCCCAAGAAAGAAGATACCACATCCTTGAGCTCAGACAAATCTTCAACAAGTGTAGAGAATATCGAGTGTGTCTGAACCTAGAAAAGTGTGTATTCATGGTGCATCAGGGTAAGATCTTAGGTCACATTGTTTCTAAGAATGGAATATCAACAGATGAGGATAAAGTAAGAGCCATAGCAGAGCTTCCAAGACCAAGAAATGCTAAATAGGTACAAGCATTTATGGGCAATTGTGGATATTTCCGTAGGTTTATTCACATGTATGCGATCATAGCTAAACCTCTTTATGCCTTGTTAACAAACTTTGAATGGAACGATGAATGCGAGAATTCCGTCAATGAGCTAAAGAGATGTTTGTGCACAACACCAAGATTGACCACTCCTCATTGGAATAAACCATTCAATGTGCATGTACATACCTCCAATCATGCCATTAGATGTGTGGTAGCACAACCTACAGGTGAAGGAAATTTAGATTTGCCTATAGCATATGCTAGTAGACAGCTAAATGTAGCAGAAAGAAAGTATACGAGGATTGAACAAGAAGGTTTAGGCATGGTATATGCCGTGAAGAAGTTTAGACACTATCTATTGGCAAACAAATTCAAGTTTTTCACTGATCATCAAGCTTTATTATATTTGGTCAATAAACCTTGCAATACAGGACACTTAGTAAGATGGTTTCTCTTACTAATGGAATATGACTTTGAAATTGTTGTCAGGAAAGGTAGAACGCACCTCAGGGCAGATCACCTTTCTCGCATAACTTCAAGAGAGTGTCTGATGAACTACCCGATGCTTATCTGTTCAATTTGGAAGTTTTTCCTAAATGGGCAAATAAGTTGGTACCAGTCCTATCCTTCCACCCTGCAAATAAAAATGTGAAAACCAGCAAAGATGAAATTGTAAGATCACAAAACTATCAAATATTGGTAGGAAGTATGTACAAAGAAGATACAGAAGGTGTACTAGCTTTTTGTGTTGAGGATGATGAACATAGCAATTGGTTGCAACAAGCTCATGAAGTGTTGCTAGGAAATCACTATTCTAAACAAAGAACATTGCAGAATCTAAAACATTTAGGAGTGTATTGGCCTAGCATGGATAAAGGAATACATGCATGGATTAAGAATTGTCCAGTGTGCCAGCAAAAACCCCTAGTGGAGCATGCTACTCTTTACCACGTATCATTGATTCCAGACTCGAGTGCTCCATTGGTAGAATTTATGAGATCAGGAACATTACCCAAAGAGGCTAGTCTAGCAAGAAGATGAAGAATGGAGCAAGAGGCTCAGGACTATGCCTTAGTTGGAGACAACTTATATCGAAGAGGCAAAGATGGCTACTTAAGATTTTGCGTTCATGAATCAGATTATTTGAAGGTCTTAGAAACGGCACACAGTGGTGTTGCAGGTGGACACTTTGGTCATGATCGAGTAATTAAGACCATTTTGTTTTCACGACTTTGGTGGCCCACTCTTCATATGGATGCACATACCTATGTGAAGAGATGTGACACATGCCAACGTGCACAATATCCAATTAGGAAAGATGAGATGCCATGGAGGCCAATGATGGGAGGATGTGCATTCTTGATGTGGGGTATAGACTTTGTAGGTCCTATTAACCCCCAGCTAGAAACTCCCATGTAGAGTGCATTATTGTAGCCAGAGATTACCTGACAAAGTGGGTAGAAGTCAAAGCCATTACAAAGAATGATTCTCACACAATGTCTAAGTTCTTATTTGAGAATGTGTTCACCAGATACGGGTTACCAATAGAGTTAGTAACTGATAGAGGCACACACTTCTTGAATGAAGTCATGAAAACCTTCTCCAAGGATTCTTAGTAATACATAAGAAGTCTGTCCCCTATCATCCACAAGCTAATGGACAAGCCGAGAGCACATATAAGATCCTATGTAATGTATTGACAAAACTGGTAAGCAACAAACACTCTGATTGGGATAAACAGCTTCATCATGCTGTTTGGGCTTATCGAGTTACCTATAAAACAGTACTCAATGCCACCCCCTTTCAGATGGTCTTCCACCAGAATGTTGTGCTACCATTGGACTTCCTAATATCAGCTTTAAAAGTAGCACAAGAGCATGAGTGGAATGGACATGAGTTGTCCTCCAAGATCTTTGATCTAGAATCTTTAGGTGAGATGAGGCTATGAGTGGCTGCAGGCATCTATGCTACAAAGAAAAGACAAAAGGCTTATTTTGATGCACACATCAAGGATAAGGGATTGAAACAGGGAGACCTAGTGTTGTTTTATACACTAAAACAACATGCTCATAAATTGGAAAAAAAGAGGATATGGACCCATGATCATTAACAGAAGTGGTGTGGTTCAATTGGCCACGCTAGAAGGTGACATCTTGCCATACTATATTAGTGGATGTAGAGTCAAGATGTATCAAGAACCTCTGACAGAGGATATGTTAACGAGACTCAATAATGCTAAGAAACGAAAAGAAGAGGAGTTAAGGGTTAGTTAAGAATCATAGGCAGAGGCTCAAGAACACATTATGCAAAATAAGTTAAGGAAACGCGGCCTAGATGTCAATCCGAAAGCCCCAAAATATCACATGGACATGTGCCAAAAATCGGGCATACTTACTTTTTGAATAATCGACCGACATCCCTTTGTGACAATAGAGATAGGACAAGGAAAGAATGTAAGGACTGTGAGAGCATTAATTGACTCATGAGCAGCAACTAGTGCAGTTAGAGTTTCATACTGCCAGGACTTGCAATTGAACATCAATCCCATAGAAGCCTATCTCATAGGGCTAGGAGGTGTGGAAACCCCTTGCTTGGGCGAGGTAGAGCTCCCCATATATCTTCAAGATGTTCCAATGAGAGTCAAAATGCTAGTGTGTCAAGATGAGGACCTCATAGAGCCACTTGTCTTGGGTCAAGACTGGATCTATGACCATGCAATCAACTTAAATCTAAGGAGTGAACTTCTTCAAGTTTGGGTTCATGAACAATGCATTACATTAGAATTAGAGAGCTACATGCTCAACAAATCCAGGCCTCACACATTCTCCTAGTCCTTGTAAGACTAACAGTCGAGAAGAAGATGTTGTAGGTGTCAATAGCTCTATGATGTAGAAAAATGTTACCTCCAACAAAAGAATCTAAGACCCGTTGAAACTTCCTTCTTTTGTGAAGTCCCAACAATCAATAGAAGTTCAACCACAGAGACAAGAGCAACGGTACAAGACAGATGATGTATCAACTAGACAAATAGATTTCAAGAAGAAAGTAGTTCTCGGTATAAAACAGATCTAGGTATGAAAAGGAGAGCAACCACCAGCTTCACCACACCAATTCCCATCTAGGTAGGCCAACCATGCCCAAAGAAGAACCAAGCAACTAGGACAAACTCAACAACAAGGCATTCGACAATTTTGGGTGCCTAAGAAATTAGTTGTAGCTCAAAAAGGACGACTACACATGTGGGTTCCCAATGAACTCTTACATGCACAAAATTCTATGTTCTCACACACGAGTAAAGTCTCAACAAAGAAGTCAAGGAGCGGCAAGGGTCAGAACCAAGCACAAAGATCAAAGGAAGGTCAACTCACCACCCTAGCAAAAGTAAGAGGGCAAGCAATACATGTTTGGGTCAGGAAGCCAAAAGTACCAGCAGCATCCACAGAACCAAAGAACCAACCACGTGGGATACAGATTTTAAGCAACCACTCAAAGATGAAGAGGTCAAAAGTGACCCGTACGCAGCCACACAGAGTTCTAAAATGGATCCCTATAAGGAGGCAAGATCAATTGTCATTTGGGGATCCAATGGATACCTCCAACATAGGCTACCTCAACGTCTGTAAGAAACATTGATAGCCTCGACAAGCCACAACCATGTGCTCCTTGCACAACCCTATCTTTTGCACCATTCAAGTCATGGATTTCCAAAGTATGCATTAACATAGGGCCTCATTACACGGCCGTGCATAGACACATTTGACACTCCCAGGCATAAGAGCACATTGACACATGTAAACTATTTTTTGATACTAACCTTTGTCTTCTTGTTTTGTGACATTGTTTCACAAAAAAAAAAATTGATAGAAGTGTGTCTTGTCTAGCAGATGATATTATTGCTGCCTTATCTGGTAGATGTCAAGAATGTAGCATGAACATGGCATCCACAACTATTGTTTCCCCTTACCTTGGTAGGAGGGAAGATCTTGAAGGTCCACAATTTGAGAGATGGTTAACTACTATATGCATGAGAGCATCCAAGGAGATATCTACAAGGGGTAGTTATGGTACCCTCCAAATCCTTGTATGTATACTGGGTAAGAAGACTTCTGCTTATGGTGAGCTAAAGAGGATAGGTGAAACTAAGCATTGGAATAGATACCCAATGTTGTTTGTCAAGGAATATAAAGAAATTCAATTCCCAATATTTGGAAAATGTTGCTTTGACGAGAGGGGACAGGGCCATGCACTCGAAGAATCTCATCAGCACATCATCAAGATGGACATCCATCAACCACAGAGGATATGCCATTGATCAATCACTATGATGGGAGTACAAAATGAAGAGCAACAACACTAGTATCACAACATTTCGCTCAAGACCCACTCTCTTGCACCATACTTCTTTCATTGCATTCCCCAAGTATGCATACATAGGGCCACATTACAAGCCCATGCACAAGGCACATATTTTGTTCAACCCATGCACTAATGCAGTTACCCATCATCCATTATGGGTTACAAGTACTTGGCATATGAATTGTAAAAGTTATTTTTGGAAGAACCAGAGGACATCCAGGTGACAAAAGCAAGAGCAAGGAAGCAATCCACTGTCGACAGCTGCTCACAATCAATATTGACAAACTCTTTTGAGCAACTCGCAACTTTTTAAAGCTCACAAATACATCATCATGCAAAAATCCAAGGAAGACATACATACCAAGGGACTACAACATGCAAAGGCTTGTAGTGATAAAATGAAGAACCAGACCACAGAACCTACTACACTTGGAAGAATGGACGACTCTTGTTCATACAGGAGGGACACTACCTCTCGAAGCGCTACATGGAACAACCCCTAAAACAAGGGTCTGCTAGGGACGTCAGACTCGAGAGGGGGGAGTGTTGGAACTCAAGGTCAATCACAAGCATGGAAGCACATCACAAAAGTGGACACACAAGAAGGGGTAGTATTAGTAGGGAGCTCGAAGAAGCACATGTCAAATTTTCA
Source organism: Ceratopteris richardii (assembly GCA_020310875.1). Lineage (NCBI taxonomy): Eukaryota > Viridiplantae > Streptophyta > Polypodiopsida > Polypodiales > Pteridaceae > Ceratopteris > Ceratopteris richardii. Next base: position 53,029,561 of record CM035432.1, on the reverse strand, counting down.
GAAGAAATCCCTATAACAATAGTGATTTTCATCACTAAAAGCAATTGTAAGTACCATTTCATATTTTTGTAACTTCATTTTGTTCAAGCCGAGGAATCCTCAAGCTTGAGGAGTATTAGAAGTAGCATCCTACCAATTTTCATATTTTTAGACTCCGTTTGAGCCCTCAAATAAGCCATGGAACCTAATTCTAGGCTGGACACTAGGTCTGGACAGGGCCAAAACTACTCACAAAACTATAAAAAGAGCTAGAGAGCTCATTTTTGGGATTGACATGTTAGAGATTGGAGCTCTTATATTAGATTTCTTATGTAATGGAAGTCCTTCCATTGTTCCTCTCTTTGATCTTGCCTTGTGTGTGTGTGTGTGCATGCATGTATGTGCTTGTCACTCACATTTGCTCACCACAATTGCTCATGATCTTCATATCGGTCCTCACGTCTCCACGGATTGTCAAGTAAAGGAGGTGGTGCTTATGCTAGAGCTACATATATGCAGTCACCTGAGCATAACGAGACTTACTATTATGAAGACCTTAGAAAACCTAGTTGGGAGCCAGAATAGGTTAATGTCATGTATGCAAATCCTAACTCTAGGCACCAACCTAGACAGATATGACCCCCAGTTCCTAGAGGACCATGCTAAAGATGTGAGGGAGATCACTTCATTTGTGATTGTCCCATACCTACACCTATGCAACCCCAATCAATGGAACTCCAAGGTTTTTGTCCATATTGTGGGAAGGAGCACCTATTACAATATTTTCCTAAGAACTCCATCAATGTACCAAAGATCACTCCTGGAAACATCATTGGATTAGTAATTGATTCTATTGGAAGTGTGACTTCCATGGACCTAGTGCAAGTAGTCACAAGAGCTTAGGCATTACAACAAAATCAAGACTTAGGCCAAGAAAAAAGTTTTGAGGTTAATGAGACTGAAAGCCTAGCCAAGAAGAGGACAAGAGCGTGGAGGGAAACCAGTGAAAGAATGAAGAAACAATGGCGGAAGAAGATCAGTGAGCTTGAGGAGAGCCTAAGAGAAATAAAAGCAAAAATAATTGCAATCACATCTCAAATGCACTCTCACACATCACTACCATCACCAACCCAATCACCAGCCAATCCCCCTCATGTAACCCCACCACCACCACCTAGAGTAGGATCAGTCCTAGCCGATCCCACTCTTGAAGACCTAGACATGATGCTTAACACATATCAGACCAGAATTCAAGAAGGGACGAATGTAACAGATAATGAACCAAGATTTGTGATAAGATGGTAGAATTGGTTGAAACCATGTTTGAGGCTAGTCACCTCTTCAATTGCTCTAGCTAAGACTCAATCACATTTTGACAGATTATTGGAAAGATTGGAGAGTTTAATTGCAAAATCTTGAAAGGAAGCCACCTCCCGAGATAAATACATGGCAAGTGAAAGAATGAGCATTCCTCCCAAGGAAGCTTATGTACCTAATTCCACTAAATCAGACACTTTTTCTTCTATGAATCAGTATTCCCAAGAATTTGTAAGAGAGATTCAGGAAGAGAAATGGGCAAATGAAAGTGAAAATCCTCCTCCAAATGAACTTGTGGATAACCTACATGATCAATTCCCACAAGCTTTTCCCTCTATTTACAGAGAGCAAGAGGATGTCCAGTCTAATGAACGATTAGACTTCTCCTTAAAAGACCTGCCTCATTTCGTAGGACCTTGGGAGGCAAAATCCACCTGTATGAGAGCACCCACGGTCATGATAAGGAAGGAAGACTCAGTCATACCTAGGAATACAGAAGTATTGAATACTAAAGTGCAGTGCAATCTCACTTTAGAAGAGCTACTCAAGGTTAAGCCGAAATTGTGGAAACACGTAGCAAATTGTGGCACAAGTAGAAAAATCTCATTCCTAGGTAGGATCACATAGAAAAATGCCAAAAACACCTTTGGAAAAGATAGGAGACATGATTGAAGGAGAATAAGGAAATACATATGTTCCAGTCACTCCTCAGGGTTACACAACCAAGGCGATTTTGGACTCAGGTGGAGGAGTTACAATTGCTACCACTTCCATATGGAAGCCTTGGGGCAAAGTAGCAATCATGCCAATGAGAATGAAATTATAGATGGCCGATGGTCACATAGAGAGACCTTAAGGCTTGCTAGAAAGAATAACTCACACTACTTGTGGTGTAGAGTTCGAGCATACTTTTGCCATATGTGACTTTAGCAAGAACCAAGCCTATGAGATGATTCTGGGAAGAACATTCCTAAGACAATTGCAGGTAGTCTAGGATTCGGGAACTAGTTCCTTGTATTTGCAACACTTAGGAGTTACTACGAAAGTCAATCTCAAGGACCACTCTCATAGAGACGTGCCACCTATACAATGGAATCCCATCCATAGAGCCACAGACGACACGGAGTTAGTGCATTCCATAGGATTTGGATCCTCATGGATGCATGAAGACACTGATTGATGGATGTGCAAAGTGGTAGTAGAAGAAGAGAAAAGAGAAAATTCCAGAGAGGTAGGTGTGAAGGAAACTCATAGATCTATTCGAGACCCACTCTATGCACTTGTAGTATTTCTTGATGATGAGTTTGAACCTCATGGTTGGGCAGAGATCCTAGCAACAATGGATGTAGCCATCAATGAAGAAAATGAACACAACACTATGATGAAGATGGGTATCACATTTGAGTTTTTATCATAGAACCAATCATGTGTGAGTCGGTTATCGAGGAATGTGAGCCTAGATTTGATGTACCTGAAGAAGCAAGTGACTCAGATCTAGAGTCAATCATTATGGATACTTTTTGTGCATCAGAGGAGGAATTCCTCTATGATGTAGAATCTCACCCTCAAGGACAAGGAGAGCTTATGAATTATGTGAGACTAACTACACATGTCACCACTAAGAGTGAAAGCAAGAACAAAAAAAACAGAGAACTTCAAGTAGAAGAAGAAGGATCTTTGTTTGAAGTCCTTGAAAATTTAAGAAATATGAAGTAGAAAATAGAAAAGTCATGATAAGGATGCCTAAACATGAAGCACTAGTAGGAGAGGCCTATGATAACAAAGAGAAAACTAAGAAAATCATTGTAACCATAGAAGAAGGTGAAGAACGATGCACGTACATAGGACATGACCTGACTGAAGAAGAGGAAAGAGAGTTGATTGATCTATTAAGAGAATACAAAGATGTATTTTCTTGGAGTTATAAGCATGTAAAAGGAGTAGACCTTGACATATGCTCACATAGGATTCCCGTGTCCTTAGAAGCCAAACCCTCTAAGCAGAAGCCATACACATATAAAGACAATTATGCTGCCAAGATCAAGGAAGAGATAGATTGGTTGGTAGAAGCTCGATTTATTTATGAAATTGCACACACTAAATGGGTATCCCCCATTATAGTGGTGCCCAAAAAGAATGGCATATTACGAGTTTGCATTAACTTGAAGAAAGTTAATGCAACCATTATTAGAGATAGTTATCCGCTTCCTATCACTAAACATCTATTAGAAAGGGTAGCAGGCAAGGAAGACTTCCTTGATGGATTTTTTCGGCAATAATCAAGTGGCCATTGCTCTGGAAGATTAGCATAAGATGGCTTTTGCTCTAGAGTGGGGCATATTCGCTTTTTGAGTAATGCCTTTTGGGCTCACCAATGTAGTAGCTACCTTTTAGAGGCTGATGTGTCATGTATTTAAAGATTTCTTGTGCAAAAACTTGTAAGTCTATGTTGATGATCTATGTGCTCATTCCAACATTGGACAGACACATATACCTGAGCTCAGACAAATCTTTGACACATGTAGAGAATATCAGGTCTGCTTGAACCCACAAAAGTGTGTTTTCATGGTCACGCAAGGCAAGATTCTAGGACAAAGTGTGTCAAAGAATGGCATATCCACATATGGGGATAAACTTAGAGCTATTGTAGAGCTACCTAGGACAACAAAAGTCAAGGCAGTAGAAGCATTCATGGGGCATTGCCGTTATTATCAATGTCTCATTCATATGTATACAATCATTGCAAAGCCCGTGTACTCCCTCTTGACTAACTTTGAGTGGAAAGAAGAATGTGAAAACTCCTTCAATGAGCTTAAGCGATGGCTATGTTTAGCACCAATCTTGACTAAATCAGATTGGAACAAGCCATTCCATGTTCATGTGGATGCATCCAATTACGGGATTGGGTGTGTGTTAGCACAACCTATTGATGAAGGCAATGTGGATCTTCCAATTGCTTCTTGCATATCCTCATCCTGTGGCAGTGGAAATCATCTTCTTCGAATAAGTCTCATAAAGCTATCCTTGAACTCAGGTTTTGCGATCCAGAACACCTTCTCAAGGGACATAGTGACTTGGCTTCTTAATAGTATATCATTAAGGATCTCTCTAACATCATTCTTTTCCTTGAGCTCCAAGATCATAATTGCTCTTGGATTCCTCCTTCCTTTCTTCTTTCCTTTTTCCTCACTTTGTTTCTGATCATCTTTTTGCTCATTTTTAATATTTTGATTTTGATTATCTTCAATTACAATTTTCTTTTTTTCTTCTTTAGGAGGGGCATTTTGATTTTCCTCTGATTGAGTATTTTCTTCTAATGGCTTTTTCCCTTCTTTGATTATTTTTTCTTTTTTCTTCCTAAGACAAGTTTGCAGTATCTTCAAATTGTACTCGTTTTTCATTATTAGTATTTCTCTTCTCATTTTCTTTAGTTCACCTTCTTTTCATTCTCCTATCTCCCTCTTCTACATCATCTTGCATGTCATCTCGTCTTTGTTTCTCCTCAACATTGGACATGTGAGAATATAGAGAGGCTTGGTGAAGAGGAGATTGCGATGCAATTTTGCACATGATTTCATCTCTAGCTCTCACTAGTGCCTCGATAGAATAGGGATTTTGGCTTGCAGTATAAAGAGTCCTCTCATTTGATGGATGTAATCTAACAGCTGAGCTATTGGCAGTTGAATTGGAAATAGTTAAGTTTTCATACAATTTCTTCATGCCTCCTTTGACCCAATTAACGGCTAAAGGAAGTCGTGTTCTAAAGTCACATAATTTTCTATCAATTTCAACTACCAATTGATTATCTTTTGCATTTTTTAACTCACAAAGGCATATGTTACGTGTTCTTGACTATCACACCAAACACACCTTTTTCTGCTTGTCCCTCTTTCCTCAATATTTCTTTGAGCAGTGGATTGAGTAGGAGGAACCGGCTGATAAACTCGCTGAGGAGGAATATATTGTGGCATAACAGGCTGTATGGGTGTTTTCATAGTTGCTTGACCCAAGCCACTACTTCTAGCTCCATGCTCATGCAAGCTCATGGAATACATTTTATTGTTTAATGGAGCAACCTCTTTGGAAACAGATGCCTCCATTATCACTACATTTTCCATTTGTTTGCACAAAATATCTAGTTGAAATTCGATTGGAGCCTTAGGGGCAACAACAACATTAGTTGTAGCCACAATTGCACGCACTGGCATATTAGTGTGCCCCGTTGTAGATAAATCCCTAGGTTGAATAGTAATAGGTTTTTCATAAAGACCAAACTGTCATTGTTTCATTTGAGCTACAACCTCTATTTCATGTTTTACATTTTCCCTATCATCAATCAACCCATACCTTTTACCAAGCCCTTCTATTCTTTGCTCTACTTTAGCTCTATCCTTTGGACTCAATATCTTGAGGAAGTGAAAAATAAGGTCAAGATTTAATGCATTCCTATCTTCCTCTGGAAGTTGAGCAAATTGTCTCATAAACTCACCATGAAGATGAGTTATAGACTCATTAGTCTTAGGGGAATTCACCCATCCAAAAAATCCTTCTCGATTGTGCTGACTAAAATCCTCAAGATAAAACATTTGGTGCATTTCTTTCCTAAAATCATCGCGAGGTTTGCTAGCATGTATGTGGATGCTTTCAAGTATGGATCGAGTGACTACACGGCCAAAGTACTTTACTAGTACATCCTCAGCCAATCCCTGGATCTGCGCTTGCTCTTCAAACACATCTAGGTATTCAGTGATATTCAACCCAGTAAATTTACCCTTTTCTCGTAGTATTGCTTGTACAATACATGTCCCTTGTTTCTCTATTATCATATTTTTAAACATTTCCTCCATCTTGCGTTCTTGATATCGCCTAGAATGGAGTAGCAAGTCTTTAATAGCGGGCGCTAATCTCTCTCTAAACTGTCTAAATCTATCCGTAGATGATAAAGCGTGGAATATTAACTTTACTAAAACCTAGGCTTTTCTAATTATATTTTTGTTTATCAATATATTTAAAATGTTCAACTTTTTTTTACTATGGTCTCGAGATTGTAATTGCTCTAGTTTGAATTGATATTTTATTTTTGTATTTTTCTTTCTAACCTTTGAGTCTTTTAACCCAAATTTTACTTTAATGGAAATTGTATTTTTATATTCTTTATATAAGTTTTCCTAATTTGATTTTAGAATTCTCCATAGTACTAAAAAATAGGAAAAAATAGGAACTAACAGTAAATAATTAAATGAAGAAAGTAAAACTAACTTTTCTAGAAAAAAATCTTTTTGTGTAGCAATAAAGTAAATTCTTATGCAAAATATAAAGCTTTCCTTTGTTTTCTAGAAAAAGACCTATGATCTAACATGCAATTGCTATCATTCTTACTGCAATGCTAAACAAAAATAGTCTTTTAATCATTCACAAATGCAAGTGTAATGACTCTTTCCTAATGCAATGTGAAATGAAAACAATCCTTTTATGAGGGCAAGTGATGTATGTAAACTTTTTGTGCAGATGTAAATGAACCTTAATAACCGTTACCTTTAAGTTTGTTGTAGAAGAAGTTTACTCGTTTAAAATTAAGAACTAAATACAAACTTTTGTTCTTGTCGATGGGGGTGGGAAGAGTGACGAGGCTCCTCCGTCTTGAATGCCCCTCTTCCTGTGGAGGCTCAATTCCCTAGGGAACAACCCTCAACAACCAGAGAAAGGGAATCATGCTAGCAAAGTCTCCACTTGTCGTTGCGGCTCCAGCTTTCTCCACTCACCTGCAAATAAGAAGAATATAAAGTTTAAATTTTTAATTAATACTAAAACACACCTACTACTCCTAAGCAAAAAACCATCACATATTTCACGCCAGATTCACGAAATTGTCGAGGGGTGTGAATGGAGACCACCAGTGGCTCAAAACTCAGCTTCATATGGCCTCACTGTGTGACTACACGCACGATGTTCTTAAGCATTCTCTAGGATGAAAGATTTGTTTTACTATTGTGGAATTGATTATCTAGGATCTAACGGACTATTCTAAACTATTACCATAGGGTTGTGCAGCCAGAAATCTCAATAAACAATACTCATATGATGGGGACACTAATGATTCACTAGTGATGCGGTCTTTGATAAATTCATTTTCTTCTACTTTTGTATTAACTGTGTTTTCTTCAGGTTGAGTGGTCGTGTTTGTAGGTGGTGGTAATAGAACTTGAAAAATGAAAGATGTAGAATTTGTATGTTCGTTCATGGAGTCACTATGCACAGACTCATTCCTAGACTCAGTATTCACAGACTCATTCAAAGGCTTAGTAGACATCAGAAACAAATATATAAATGGTCCATTGATCAATGAATAATTCTAACATTGATTTCTTACTAATGCTAATGAATGAAAACTGCTTCAATAACGTTATATAACTCTAAGTATGAATGCTAGGATAAATTGTCAAAATCCTAGTACAATTTTGAGCTAAAAAGAATGGATATAAATAAAATGGAAGAAGTGGTGTGTCTCCAATATTTTGATCTTCAATTGTTTGCGAATGCTCGTCACTATTCTTCACCTTTTGTCAATATTTTTCAATGTTCTTCAATGCTCATCTGCAAAACTTCATTAGGAAAACATAAGTACAACTTATGAAACATAAAACATACTTATTTAATTCTTAACATATATGTATATGCTCATTCATTCACTCATACCTATGTTCACATCATTCTATGTATATGCTAACTTACTTATCCACATGCATTTATGTATTCAACACACATTCATAATCATATTAACTCACATTCTCATATATGGTAACACATTCTCATACATTCAAAGACACATTCTCATATGTACATTAATACACTCTCAAACTTATATTTATAATAACACACATCCATATGCTAACACATATTTATATGCTAACAGATATTCATATGTTCATGCTAACATACACTTACATGCATGCTAACATATGCTAACTCACTTTCATAAACTCATACACATATTCATGCATTCATATCTTCATATGCATATATACTTATTCACATGCTCATCACATATGTTAACATTCACTCTCATCCATATACTATCATACATTCTTATGCATATACACATGCATTGGACATCATGTATATACATGCCCCCATGCACATCCATGCTTATGCTCACATGCATATTTTCATTACTCTTATGCATACATTGACACACACACACACACACACACACACATATATATATATATATATATATATATATATATATATATATATATATATATATATATATATATATATATATATATTCTATTACGCATACACACTCACATATATGCATATGCAACATGCTTACATGTACATCACATCATACTCATGCATACATTAACTCTTAGTTAATTAAGTACTTAAATTTAAATCAACTTGCATTAACAAATTAATTAACTTTTTATCTTATATTAATTCTTTATAAAACATAAAAGGAAAACAATAACTCAACTTTCTTTCTCTCTCTCTCTATCTCTCTTCTCTCTCTCATGCCTATTTTCTTCTTTGTTTGTGCGAGCGGCTGCTTACCTCTCTCTCTCTTTGTCTCTCTACTTCGTGTTATAGCATCACCGGAAGGAAGTCACCATCGTTGTCCCTCTCTCTCTTTCTTTCTCTCTCTCTCTCTCTCGCGTGTTGTCTACAGCCGTTACCATTGTTGTCCCTCTCTCTCTCTATCTCTCCTCTTTCTTTGTATCTCTTTTGCAGTGCCATTAACAGCCACCGGGTCTCCCTGTGTGCATGCTCAACAGCTGCAAGGAGGGGGAACAAAGTGAAGGAAAAAAGAAAAATACTTGCAAAATTTCATTATGAAATAGAAGACTGCACACACATATATATACGATGTGCAGAGATTTATCTTTTCATCCACACCTCACTTAAGCACATTTTACTACACCATTCCTTTATCCACTTTAGTTGCATAACTTATTCACTCCACACTTTTAATCTACTTTCACTCACACCATCCATTTAATTTTCACTTTAATCACTTTAATTACATAACTCACTTACTCCAAACTTTTTACTTATGCTAACACACACCACTCATAATTATTTCTTTTTTATTTTTCACTTTATTCTATTTTCTTTGTTTTTTTAATAATCCTTTAATATATTTAATTTAAGTTCACATTAAGGTACAATTACTTACATACCTTAATAACTACATATACACACACTATTATAATAGATAATTAAGGCATAAGATAAGATAAATTAACTAAATGTATAAAATATACTATATATTAACTAACTGTACACATATATTTGTTAATTCCAATGTTCACACATATAGTATTTATGTTAATGATCACACATATACATATACACATTGAAACCCTCACACACATTCACATAGTACCCACATACTTAATTAAAAACGCATATAGTTAGCTAGACATATAGGTTTATACCCATACCCCACATTCAAATGGTTACCATACACATAATCACACAACTTCATAGACATTTGGGGTAAACCCTAATACACATATGCCCAAGTAGGGTATATAGATAGTCACATGTTAATTAAGTGGCCATGCACTCATACACATAGGTATCTAGACACTCTTTCCTATATAAGAATTCAAATGAGGTCTGATCACTTCACATTCTCATAAACTTGCTACCCACAGGCACTAGAGAGATTAGTCAAATGAAAGAACTTATCAAAAATGTTTGAGAGAGATTAAATCGAACCAATTTGAAAACAAAATTTTTTTAATTTTCCTGAATGTCAAATCGAAGGATGAAATTATTTCGACACCATAGACCTCAAACTCCAACAAAGAATTGACACAAGAAGCATGATGAATGCACTCAAGCACTACAAGATCCTATGGAGGCTTCAAAAATCCTTACAACTATCCCTCAAATGGCCCATTTTGGTGTAAAAGAACGATATCTATGAAAGCCTTTTCTTGTAGTTTACTCGATATTTGTGGAGATGAAAGGGTCCTCGACCTTGAGGATTTTAGAAGATTATTTTGTACTCAAATCTGACCTTAAATGAGGGGTTAGGAGCACTTTTAACCTAGGGTAGATTCTAGAGTGTGAAAGGGTCACTTTGAGAAATTCATCTATAGAAGTGAACTAACCCTCATTTGCAAGGTGCTTCTTCTTGGTCTTGTTGTTCATTCTCTCTTGTAATGGAGTAAGAGTTTGTTGAGAATTCTTGTACCTTGTCCATGAGTGAGGTTTTCTTGCTCTTGTCTGCATGTATCCATATGTGCATGTGTGAGACTCCTTGTGTATGTGTGCATGACTCCTAAGATGGTGAATATCTTAATATCACTAGCTTGTATCTTGGATTGACCCTAAGGGTCTTTCTTGAACGAAAAGATACATCGTTAATGCACTTTCTTAAGCCCATATGGAGGTTTGCGTCCATGCTAAGCTCAGTCGCAAATAAATTATGAATTGTTAAAGGATTGAGTGGGATTAGAAGCTTTCGTCATATGGAGTCCCCTTAAATAGGCCAAAAAATTTCTTCTCCTTTGGTGGATCCTATTCAAGGTATAATTTTGAAGCTTCAGAACTCAGTATCTCCCCTGTTTGATGCACATAATGATTTATGTAAACGAAAAATTAAGTCTCCTATATTATTAATTTCAAAAGACTTCTCATATATGGACAAAGCTAAAAGCATTTCCGTTTGAACAGAATAATTTCTTCGTAATAAGCTCTATTTACAAAGTTATGTTCCTATGGGATGCAATTAAAGGAGGTTCCCTGTTGAAAGCCTATTGATACAAAGAGATTGTAAACTTTGTCAATGACCCGTTGAGCCATTGTTAGAGAGATCATTAGCTTTGTTGGCAGCAAAATCAAGAGGCACAAGAGAAAGGCAGCTTTCTAAGCGAAAGTAAAGACTCGATCCCCCCTCTAAGAAAGGAGAGGTTTATTGAACTTCTTTTACTGTTCTCTAACCTTCTTTCAATTTTCTTATCCTTAAAATAGTCACAATTCTGTGTAAAGAAAAAGACGAACATATTTGCACCTTTCCCGTCTGAACCAAACCTGACCATTTCGAAAAAGTGCAGAAGATTGCTTGAGAGGAGGTCGGTAGGTGAGTTTGCTTTTCTCTGTGAAAAGTAGAACGGTATACGAACATTGAAGCCTCTCATAGTGAGACACCTGCAATTTGAAGAAACCAACGAAGATAGATAGTTCCGCGTTGTCTTTCTTCATGGGTACACAATGTCCATTGTTTCTTTTGCTGTTGTCTTCTTGATGGGTACGCATTGTGTGCTGTTTCAGAGAGAGAGAGAGAGATTGTTCCTTTTGCTGTTGGCTTCTTGATGGGTACGCATTGTGCGCTGTTTCTTTCTTTGTGTGTGTGAGAGAGAGAGACAGATGGCAGAAAAAAAGTCATGAATATTAACTAATATTAACACATTCGTGCGGATCTTAAAATACGAAAAGAAGCCTGCACATAATAAGTATATGAAAAATAAACAGTTTATGATAAAATAACATTGCTTGACTTGTTGGTTGAGTATTCCTATACACGACAAGAGCGTCATAGTACCATGTATGTCTCTGTGTAGCTGTACTATCTCTGTGTAGTACATGCAATAAAAAGTCTACTAGTACATACACTAAAATGTATATCGTTTAGTTGACTTGTAGTGTGAGGTGGTGAGTTATGCCTAAATCTGACGGACAGAGTAAAATGTCTTTTCACATGCGAAAATCTTTTTTCGTTTCATTTGCCATATTCTGATATGTATGTGAAAGCAACGGAAGAGCAGGTATGTGAAAAAGAAAGGACAGAAAGCCATTCACTTTGGATTTATTATTCGTACACTTACACAAGGTAAAGGCGTGTATAGTCCGTAGACGCACTCGAGCAGGAAGAGCATATGGACCGCCTCAACTACGATGGAGTGCGTAATATATTGAATGTATTCATATCTTTAACTTTTACTAGCTCAATTATGAAGTTCATCTTAAAACAATAATGTCTTAGTTAGTACTAAGACTAAGAGAAAAAGAGCCAAAGCTATCCTCACACACGTGTTGTAGCAGCGATTGAGTCTCTCGCCTCTTGAAGCGGGGGTGAGAGTTCGACTCTCCCTGGAGGGAAATCTTGGCCTTCAGGCATAAACCAGTTCGCCTTTGGGCATGTAAGTCCGTGTCATTGAGTTTACCCCTGAGTACTATGCACAACTTTTCACCCTATATAGTTGTGATTTCAAAGCTAAAGCTCAGCGAGTAGGCTTTGGTTAAACCTCCATTCAAAAAAGAAAGAGCCAAAGCTATTACTAACAAAAAGAGCGCCTTTTTTCTTTTGTCCAAGAAGTTCGATCTTACCATCTACGTCTCCAAACGCTTGATTTAATTGACAATGAAACTATATATTGACTTAATTGACTTATTTGACAGTGAAAATGTATATTGAAGGGCATAATATCCATGGGACTCCTAAATCTAACACAAGCAAGACTAGAACACCTAGCACTTATCAAAAAATTCATAGAGGCTGAAGGCTCGATAAGGCAAAGAATAGCCATAATGCTAGAGGAGGCAACTCCTTTGAGCTCATGAAGCAGCGCCACAAAAAACAAGGCTCTTGCTACCATCGAGAATGCTCGATGGCAAACACGAGAATCCTTGAAGGGCACTTTATCATTGAGAATGCTTGAAGGCCAACATGAGAATCCTTGAAGGGCACTTTTTCATTTCACCACAAGAATGAAAATCTATCCTAGTATTGTAACCTTTGAAAAGTGAACTCTCACCACATCTAAGAAGGGTAAATGACCTAACCACATGAGCTAGATGAAGTATTTCGATGTCGATGCACCATAGTGCAGTCTCCTTCTCGAGAGCTCCACGATGATATGCTCGGAGTAGAAAATCGAGCTCCTGAGGCCGCACACAATACTTCGCACAAATGCTGCAGAATACACAAAAAATACAATACACAGAGGAGCACAAGACAGGCTTCTTAGGTCTTAGAAATGCGGTCGAACTTACAGTGAGTGACTCACCAGGCCACTATATGTTTTATTGAAGGACATATACAAGGAAGTGTCCGATGGCCATTTGGCCTTTCACATGGACACTAACGGTAACAATCTCCCACTAAAGGCCAACATGGCCAAAGTAATTATGGGAAAAAGATAAAGAATGATAAAGAATACGTGAGTGTAAGTATACAAACTATACCTCCCACCTGATGGGCATGTTACACAAAATAAAGTGATTGTGTAAGATCAAGAATCAAGTAACCCCCATCAAGTGACAATAGTGTCGAAATCTATCCTGTGGTAGAGCTTAAGTCAAAACATCTATAGCATTATCTCGAGTGTGAACCTTCTCAAGAATAATGCACTCATTGGCTAAGCAATCTCTAATGAAGTGATACCTCACCTCAATGTGCTTGGTCTTTGCATGATAGACCAGATTCTTAGCCAAAGCAATGGCACTCTGACTATCACTGAACAAGCGAGGTACATGCTGAGGTAAACCCATATCACAAGCAAGACGAGAAAGCCACAATGCTTCGTTACATGCCTCACTTGCTGTAACATACTCTGCTTCTATGATGTAGACTTACGATTGTCTACACAACCAGCATAATCAGAATCTATGTAACCAATAATGGATGCTTTCCCTCTAACTAAGCATAGACACTCGTCCTTAGTGCCACTCAGATATCTCAAAATCATCTTGACTGCTTCCCAATGTTTCTTGTCAGGATTAGACATATAACTGCTCACAACTCCCACTGCAAATGCAATGTCTGGTCTCATAGCCACCATAGCATACATGAGACTACCAACAGCACGCTGATAGGGAATTTTGGTCATGAATTCCTTTTCCTCATCTGATTTGAGGCAATCATCCTTGCTCTCACATATGTGAAGGTGTACTCAATGCTTTTTCACGTTGCATATTGAACTGGTGAAGTACTTTGGATATGTACTCATTTTCAGACAAGTATATGCATCTTTTACACCTATCACAAGTAATGGGCATGCCAAGATTATGTTTGGCATCCCCCAAATCCTTCATATCAAATGTCTGACTCAATTTCTTTTTGAGAACTGACAAATCATAAGAGGACTTCCCAGCAATCAAGATATCATCAACATAAAGTATCAAGCATATCAAGCTGCCATCTGAGCATCTCTTTGTGTAGAGAAAATGATCTTCATTGCTTCAAGAATAGCCATGAGATTTCAAAAAAGCATCAAACTTTTGGTACCATTGTCTAGGGGACTGTTTAGTCCATACAGGCTCTTCTTAAGCTTACAAACTAGACTTTCCTTGCCAAGAACTACATAAGCCTCTAGTTGTTCCATATAGATCTCATCGGTAAGATCTCCATGCAAGAAAGCAATTTTCACATCCATTTGGACTAGCTCTAAGTCCTCCATTGCAACGAATCCAAGCAACATACATAGGGTAGTCATCTTGACCAGTGGAGAGAAGATTTCCTCGAAATCAACACCATGTTGTTGCTTAGAATGCTTTGCAATGAGTCCTGCTTTATACTTTGGGGAAGCACTATCTGATGTGAATTTCCGCTTCTATACCCATTTACATGGTAAAGCTTTCTTGCCCTTTGGCAAAGTTACTAAATCCCAAGTACCATTCTTGTGAATAGAATCCAATTCACTCTTCATGGCACGCTCCCACTTGACATGATCCTCTGTCTGCATAGCCTCTTTGTAGCAAGAAGGCTCACTTGCATCTATTAGCATAACAAAATCTAAGCCTGGGACATATCTATCACGTGGATGTGAGACACGTGTAGAACGTCTCAGTGTTTGTTGAATAGGAACATATGCAGACTGATGTGAATGCACATTCTCTTGAACATCCCTATGTGCAGCTTTTTTGTGCATGCTAAGTGACGACTAGTATCTTCAAACACCACTCTTCACACTTCAAACTCATTAATGGGCTGTTTATGCATCTTAGACTCATTGAAAATGGCATCACTACTTGTGATCACTGTTTGTGTTTCAGGATCCCATAAGCAATGTCCAAATTGTCCTTCTCGACCATATCCAAGGAACATCCATTTCTTTGACTTATGATCCAACTTTTTTCTAAGATTCTTGGGTATATAAACATATGCTTCACACCCAAAAACTCGAAGATGATTATAATATGATGGCTTCCCAGTCCACAACTCTTGTGCCACTTTTAGAACTTTGGCAGTACTAGGTGAAAGGTTAATCACATGAACTACAGTCAATACTGCTTCTGCCCAAAAGCCTTGTGAGAGCTTTGCATGATGCAACATAGAGACTACTCTATCTTGAATAGTTTTATTCATCCTCTCAGCTACTAATAGAAAAGGCTGAATTCATGTGAGGTATACTCACCCCCATTATCTGAACGTAAAGCCTTAAGCTTAGTTCCTTTTTGAGTCTCAACTGAAGCATGCCATTTTTTGAAAGTGGGGAATACTTCATCCTTCAATTTGATAGGATATACCCAAACTTTTCTAGTAGCATCATCTATGAAAGTGACAAAGTACAGAGAGCCACCTAAGGACCTAGTGGGCATAGGACCACACATATCTATATGAATGAGATCTAAAGGCTGAATTGAAGAGTCAATGTGCATTCTATGCACATTTCTGGTTTCCTTTCCATATTGACAATGCTCACAAAATGAAAAATTGGAGAAAGATAACACAGGTAAGTAGCTAGAATGAGACATATTTTCCATTCCACTACGAGATATATGGTCCAAATGACCATGCCAAATAAAAGCCATAGGCTATTCAGTAAAAGCTAACAAGTTTTCTTTCTGTGATAGAAATAAAGGATAAAGTGAGCCAACTTTGCTTCCTTTTGCAATAACCATATTGCCCTTCGATATGCGAAAGGATTGAGGATATAAGAACACCTTGTAACCAAGGTCAGAAAGGATTGAGCATAGAAGACCACCTTGTAACCAAGGTCATCAAGTTGATCAATTGACATCAAACTGCGTGATAACTGAGGTGCATGGCGTACATTATGCATACTAAATTTGGAACCATCAATGAACTGCACAACCACATCTCCAATCCCCACAACATCACACTGGTAAGAGTCACCAAGTATCACGGTACCAAGAGAATTTGCTGCATAATTAGAGAACCATTCTCCGTGTGGTGTCACATGGAAAGAAGAAGCAGAACCTAGCAGCCACATGTGGGAAAGAGGATCCGCCATAAGCGCCTTAAATGGTAGAGTACTATCAAGTGTCAGCACATCACCATCATCAGAAATAGCATTAATTTCTTCAATCTTCATAGTAAAAGTAGATAGTGCAGGTAATTGTTTAACATGCCCATCAACGTTCTGTCCTTTACCTTTAGCATTCTTTAATGCATAACAATCTTTCTTCATATGTCCTTTTTTATGACAATAATGGCATTCGATATCCCTCTTCCTTGATTTACTTCTACTCTTATTCTGTTGACCATTCTTTTCCTTGTTCTTGCTCCTACTGTTGGAGTTAGACGTCTGTAGGCACACGCGAACAGCACAAGGAAGAAGAAGAAGCTTGGAGCACAAACACACAATACTAAATGTATTACTAGAGAATGTACAAAGATAAGTAGCCCATTAGGGCAATAGGCGTATATACAAGCCGGGGGAAAAAAACCTCCTAAAGAGGGAAAAAAGTGCCCCGGCGGTGTCGTCGAGATTTTCTCTCCTCTCTCACTCATGAAGGCCTACAGGAAACACATTTGGTGAAGGTAATCGGAACTCCCTGAGAAGTCCAGGATGCATCAAGGATGTCAAAGGAAGCTCATATACAAAGAAATCAAGAAAGTCCATGGTAGTGGTCAAAGCTGGTCAAAGTTAGGAAATTAGGGCAAAAATTTCATTGTCACCAAATTAGATGAAAATTCATATACTTATAAAGATTGTCAAAGGCAGTCTATAGCCCAAATTTCAGCAGAAAATGGATTTTGTAGCACATTGATATGCTATGTTCATTTTGTAAAAATGTAATTTTTCTAGTTTGACCCTACAAATTCTTGTATAGAATTTATGTTAGCCATATGGTTTGGCATGTATAAAGAGCATATGTGGCTACATATTTGTACAAAGTTTCAAGGTTATCAGAGCTTCCTAGAGACCTTAATGCCACCTTGCAAGCTTCCAAATGTAGACAAACTTGTACAAGGAAGATTCAGATGGAAGTTGTTTTTGCATATTCCTGAAGGAATTCTTTGGCAACATAGTCCTACAAAGTTTCATCTTCATCAAAGCCTTTTTGGAGGGTCAAAGAGCACAAAATCCAGTTTTCAAGGTCACCGCAGTTTTCTAGAATAAGAAAATTGAAGGCTTGAAGGACTGCCACATGTCAAAATATGATTGAACCATGTTGTACGGTCAAGTTGAGCTCATATTCAAGTATGCACTAAAGCATAAAGGAAGGAGGATCCACGAGTTTTTCCATAAAAGAAGATAATTTTTTACAATCAAAGATCAATAATGTAGCTTTTCTCCAAAAATAGTGGCTTATCTTATCCAAACTGATGACAACACTGAAGGCGCCTAAATTTCACTCCTTTACACTAGATTTGATAGAAAGAACAATTCCAAGCCATTGATTTGATTAATCAAGTGGTTGTAATCGAAAGTAGTGATCCTAGAGTTGAGAGTTGATTTCTCTAGATCCAAGGGCCCAAATTCATTCAAAAAACTATATAGACCCCCTCCAAACTCCTAGAGCATCATTGTTAGGCATCCATAGGGCTCATGCTAGCTTACGGTTTCCTTGAGACGATCACCCTCGGTTGAGCGAGTGAGGATCCAAGGTGGGCTAGTATGAGTCTAGTACCTAGTTTCAAATTTAAGTTAGAATTCCAATCTAGGATAGGCTCTTGAAACCAGCATCTCTATCTTGACTCACCCTCGGTGGAGCGCGTGAGTGAGTTAGAGCTGGTTTTAATGAGTCTTAGAATTCTTTAGTTAGACGTTACGAGCCTAGACATATATAGGGTCAATGAAGTGGAAGTCACCTTCTTACGTGTGACATTCGGTTGAACTGTCATGGTTTGAGGGTCGGAACCGCCTTTGATCAGTAGACTGCTTAGCTTGACGTACCACGAAGATCTTATACATGTAACTTAATTCAAATCCTTTTAATTCATGTCACTTGTCACTTGTCACTTGTCACTTGTCCCTTCTCTCTTGTCTTTCAGTCTCTTAAGTATTTTTACATGTCTTCTATTTTCTTCTATGTGTGAGAAGGCTCCGCAGTATTGCGTTGAACCAGTGAGGATGTTTCATTGAGCTTGTGAGTAAACTCTATCATCATAATACACTTGCATGCATATAATCCATACATACCTATACATATTGATTAGTTTCTGAAAGTGTATAAGAAGCTCCAATATTGGACCATTCTTCCTTTCGAAACTGATTCATGTGTAAGGATTCCATCTATTCTCGTCATGCATATATATCATCCAAAGAAGACTATGCATATGGATTAGAATTAGGAAGTGTTTAAGAAGCTCCTTCAATGGACCATTCTTCCTTCCAAATTTAATTCGTGTGTATGGTTCTCTTTCATTCTTATCATTGATGTTCATCAATCTAACTTGCACTCCTACATTCCCATTCCCATAATCATTTCAACATCTCTCTCTTCTCCATTCTCAACTTTAATTTTGCTTTCATGTCCTTAAACCTTCCAACATTCATTAGCTTCATACACCCTGTGTGTGCCACAATTGGACCCGATCCACCCGGATCGCGATCACCTCCAGAGCGGTCCTAGTGTGTTCACACACATCACTACCTTAATATATCAACAAATCCCCCCTAGGAGTGATGCGGTGAACAAGGATCTGGCACTCATGTATAAGGAAGTGCCAAGCTATGTTGAAATCACTCCACAAAAGGAAGTAAGCCCAAAGCTTTGCGGAAAGCTTCAAACTTCTCCCTAGGCAGAGCCTTTGTGAAAAGGTATGCAATGTTCTCCTGCGTGGGCACATATGCCAAGCTGATCTCCCTAGCAGAGAACCTCTCCCTGACATAGTGATAATGCACCTCAATGTGCTTAGTGCGAGCATGGAACACAGGGTTCCTCGCAACTGCCAATGCGCTCTGACTGTCAGTGAAGATGGTGGTGGCAGAAGAGTGGCCAACACCCAAATCAGGCATAAGGCGTATGAGCCACACACACTCAACAATCGATGTGAAAGCTGCCCTATACTCAGCCTCACAACTAGAAGTGGCCACATTAGGCTGCTTCTTGCTCAACCAAGATATACATGAGCTACCAAGCATGAAGCAAAAACCACTGGTGGACACACGAGTGTCATAGCAACCAGCCCAATCTGAGTAAGAAAAAGCATGCAAATCTGGCGGTAGTGATCCCCCCTTGGGATAAAATAACCCAAGCAGACAACAATGATCAGAAGCACATCATTAGCACGCTTAACATATAAGGTGCTTTCAGTTGGACTGTTCACAAAACCATGTGCAACCAGATAGGCATGTATCTTCTCACGTGGTGCTTGCTTTAAACCATATAATGCCTTCTTTAACCTGCACACCTGGTTTTCATGCTCTTTCTGCACAAAGCCACAGGGCTGAAAAACATACACTTCTTCATGCAAGTCACCATTTAGAAATGTTGTTTTAATATCCAACTGATGTACATTCCAACCATGATGGGCTGCAAGTGCACAAATGCTCCGAACAGTAGTCATATGGCATGTAGGTGCAAAGGTCTCATCAAAATCAATGCCTCTTTCCTACGCATAACCATTTGCAACAAGCCTAGCCTTATACATGTCAAGTGTACCATCAGGTTTATGCTTCAGCTTGTATACCCACTTAGTGCCAATGGCCTTCTTACCAGGAGACAACTCACATAAAGACCATGTACCATTCTTCATTATAGCATCATATTCAGATTGCATGGCAGCCATCCAATTTTCTGAATTCTATGCTTCATCAAAAGAAACAGGCTCATTCTCATCACAGAGACTAGACGCAGCCATAGCATAGCAATTTGATGCAAAGGAGGCACAATGAGAGCATGAACGAGTACGATATGACAAAGGTGCATCTAATTTGCTGTCACGCAAAGTCTGCACCAGCCTTTTTGGCATAGTTTTTGCCTGCTCAATATAAGCTCTCTCATCAACAAGTGCATCATGTAAATCTGCATCAGAAATAGAATGATCTGCATCATCATATGAAACCTGCAAAGGCTGAGAAGTTGCCTCATTAGGATCGGCACTAGACTGTCCACCTGTAATACATGTCTTTGGAGCTAACAGATGTCTCCTTAGTACATGAAAGCAATGGCTGAATAGCATCTTCCACAAAGACAACATCACGGCTAACCAAAATGCGTTTAGTCTGTGGATGATATAGACGATAGCCTTTACTTTCAGAACTGTACCCAACAAAAATACATTTTACTCCCTTATCATCCAATTTTCTGTGATGTTGTTCAGGCACTAATGCATATGCCAAACAATCAAAAACACGCAGATGAGCAACAGATGGCTTGCGGTCATGCCAAGCCTCATATGGAGTGATAGACTGCAGCGCTTTAGTGGGACACCTGTTCAGTACATATGCTGCACACATGACAGCCTCAAGCCAGAAACTATGTGGTAAAGCCTGAGTCTTGACCATGCACCTCGCCATCTCCAAGAGTGACCTGTTCTTTCGTTCAGCAACTCCATTTTGTTGAGGTGTATACGGCATTGTACACTCGTGTTTTATCCCACGTTCAGCCAGAAATGCATTAAAATCAGAAGACATATATTCTTCCCCTCGATCAGAACGGAGGGTGCCCATTTTACATGCTGACAGATTTTCAGCCAAAACCAAAAACTGTTTTAAGCAGATGAACACTTCAGACTTTGCTTTGAGTGGATATACCCATGCATGCCTGGAAAAATCATCAATGAAAGTCACGAAGTAAAGGTAATTCCCAAAAGAGGGTGTCTGCATAGGACCACAGACATCACTATGTACAAGCTGCAATTTCTACGTGGCCCGAACTGAACCATCTTTTGGAAAGGAGGAACGCTGCATTTTGCCCAAAATACACCCTTCACATACATGTTTTCCAGGTGTCTCAAGCTTGGGCAAAGAAGACACCATATCAGATTTCTGCACGCGTAGTAAACTAGCAAAATTCAGATGACCAAAGCGTGCATGCCAAAGCTTTGCATCTGACATAGCCTGAGAATCATGAACTGCACATGCTCAATCATTCACAGATCTTTCATAGTCTATGAGCTTATACAGCCCACGACATAAAATGCCAGAAGCAATAATCACATCGCCATTTGATAGATCATGAACTGTACACCTGTCATCAACGAATTTCACAACCAAGCCAATCTTGGCTAATGCAGAAACTGATAACAGATTCTTCTTGATCCCTGGCACAAATAAGGCATCTAACAAGGTGAAAGAACTACCATCAGCAGTAGTCAGAATGATCTTACCAACTCCCATAACAGGATAAGAGGAGTTGTTGGCGCATGTGACAGTATTCCCTATAGGGGCAGGCTCGAGTAAAGAGAAGAAACTGCACTGCGAGGTAATATGTTTGGTCGCCCCACTGTCAAAGTACCAAACATCTGAGTCCACTAGAGACATGCACTGCTCATGAGAAGATGGGTCAAAACTGCAAACAGTAGTAAACGCCCATTCTTCTTCCTGCACAAGATTAGCAGACTCTGTTTTTGGTGTAGAGGCTTTTGCAACAACCATTCCAGCCTCCTTTTTCTTTGCCTCTTTTGTAGCCAGTTTTGGACAGTTCTTTATGATATGATCATTCCCTTTACAGTACTTGCAAAACAATTTTTGCTTTTCTGATTTCTTCTCATCTTTATCCTGGTTCTTCGAATGTGCAGCATTTGCAGATTTCTGCTTACTAGTAGAAGAGCTCCATTTTCCTTTGCCCTTCTGACTAGCCAGGAAAGCTTGATCTGCAACACGCATAATGGACCTGTTCTGCCTGGACTGATCTTCCTGCAACAGAACAGAGACTAACTCCTCAAATGATAAGGCATTCGAATTGCCTTTCATTATCAACGGAAGAGTAGAAGCAAAACTCTGATATGAATCAGGAAGACCATTCAGAATGGTCTGCACAAGTGAGCTATCTGGTATAACCTCATCAACAGAAATCAATTGTTCCTTCAAATCTTTGATCTTCGTTAGGAAACTGTCTATAGAATCACCTTCATTCATGTGCTCACTCTCCAACTGTTTTCGGAGGTAAGCAACACGAGCCTCATTCCTAGCTTGGTACAATGTGGTAAGTGTATCCCAAGCAACCCTAGCTGTTCTGCAAGAGCGAATATGGGGAATAATGGCACGTTTGATAGACAAAGCTATCAATGCATGTGCCTGGGCATCTCTGCCATCCCAACGAATTTGCTCTGAAGTAGGTGCAACAGAAACGGTAGCACGAACAGAAATCTGCGGAATATCATTTCGACACCATCTTCATCAGCTCCAGCACCTGTATTTGTAGTACCTGTCGTTACAGGTGTAACAGGACGTCTTTCAACACCCTGCACGATGTTCCACAATCCTTTTGCAACCAAAACATGTCGCATCATATAAGCCCATAATGGGTAGTTGGTACCATCCAACTTATCCTCAACAGCCAACATACGGAATACATCACTGCTTTTAGCCATGGCCGGTGACTAAAATACCTTGATGCAGAAAATTGACTGTATCTCAAAAAGTTGAACAGAACTACCCAGATAAGTTTTGCTAGACCTGTAGCAGACTTCGAGATGCTTAAATTGGCGAACAGAAACTGGTATATGCATTTGGCACAAAAAGATGAAATAGCCTGCACAAGTGCTGCGATAGTGCGTTCGAAGGCCGAAACGAGCTCAGATCGCGATTTCGGCACCACAAAGCGAAGCAGTTGTGATCTCGGAAACACGCCGAGTATGCTCACCAAAATTCGTGCGATTCTAAGACTGCAAACGGAGGAGTATCGACGGTGCCCTAGATGAAGCGACGACCTGCTCTGATACCAATTGTTGGAGTTAGACGTCTGCAGGAGCACGCGAACAACACAAGGAAGAAGAAGAATCTTGGAGCACAAACACACAATACTGAATGTATTACTAGAGAATGTACAAAGATAAGTAGCCCATTAGGGCAATAGGCATATATACAAGCTGGGAGAAAAGAACCTCCTAAAGAGGGAAAAAAGTGCCCCGGTGGTCCTAGTGTGTTCACACATCACTACCTAAATATATCAACACCTACCACATTGATGATTCTTTCCTTTGTAAGAATCACAAACATTATATGCATCTCCACTCTAAGTGCCAACCATAGATTTTCTACAAATCTCCTCACTCAAGAGTGCTCCACATATGTCATCATAGACAAGTTTACCACCAGGTGCACTATTCCTAATACTTGTGCAAAATGTATCCCATGATGATGGCAGGGTGCATAACAGCAATACTACTTTCATTTCCTTATCCATATCCATTTTTTGAGTCTGTAACTAGGAGAATATAGCATAAAACTCATTTGGATGAGTAGCAACACTATCTGTGTCCTTCATGCAAAGTTCATATAATTTTCTCATCAGATACACTTTATTTGATGGCGTCTTTTTTTCATATGTATTGCATAACTTCTTCCAAAGCTCCTTTGCACTTTCACAGTCTAATACTGTAAAGTAAGCATTATCTGTGAGGTGTGAGCAAATGGTAGACCTGGCCATTTCATCTAACTTATCCCAATCATCTTCATCCATGTCAGCAGGCTTCTTTGAAATCCCATTTACTGGATTCCATTGCCTCCTTTGAATCACCACATTTTTAATCTCATTCTGCCATAGAGCAAAGTTTGTGCCATAAAATTTTCAGATCTCAAAATTGTCTTTTCCCTACAAGTTATAGCTCCTCCTCGAAACACTAGCACTAGACCCTGATCCACCACATGTGCTTGAGACCTCTAATGCCATGATGGTAGAGAACTGAATAGAATGATAATGGAGCTAGAAGAGTCCGAACACCAACAAATAAATGTATGAAGGAGTGAATTGACCATTGTATAGTTGGCAAAACCAAAAATCTGGAAAAATTTTTCTAGAGTATCCTCTACAAAATGAGTGTATGTCCAATGTCAAAATAACATAAAACTACAAGTACTAACACGTTTTCTTGTATAGTGAATCACTGACTCCACTGCATATAATCAGTTACCAAATAGAAGCCAACTAGGCTTATCGAGCACCTATGATCAATTATCATACATCTCCTATGGCAAGGCTCGGTAAGTCTTCCACCTACATCACCGAAGAGACCCCGACATCTGGGTGTCTCCCAGTTAAGAAAACCTCACCACGACCCTCTTTATCAAACGTAAAAGGCTTTATGCAAAGAACGTAACCGCTATATCAATGACCACATGGACATACATAAGTAGTATCCATAGAAGCATACATAGTGTGTATATGCTCAATATATGCAGTAAAATGACACTAAAAGCTGAATACATAGCTCAGAAACTAGCCAATAACACTTGCAAGTGTCTATCAACTCTGATGTTTTAGGCTCAAAAAACCTGCATAAATTTGCAGCAGCTGCTCCCACCAAAACTGAAACCTTTCAAGAAACCTATAGTTTTACGAGTGTGGCTGAAAATACAACCCCAAAGGTTGATACTTATTGTCGGAGAAGTAGAAAGAACACACTTCTTGATGTTCTTGGACCTGTGTGAAGAGAACTATGTGGGGATGTACTCCAAAATGGCTCCAAAAGACACCCAAAAATGCTTCAAAAATAGGCTTTGAAAGCAAAGAATGAAGCCTTGAGGGACCAAAACATGTTCAAGGTAATGTCAAACTTAGTCTTTCCCCTTCTTTAGACACCACAAGAGTGTAGCTTAGTGGCAAGAGATTGCCATGATTAAGCGTGCTCTAGGGGGAATAGTACTAGGATGGGTGACCTCCCGAGAAGTATCGGGAACCTCTATCCTCCTTCACCATTGAGGTCCTCCCTCAGGTGCAGCCAACAGTGACTTCGGTGACTCGAATGACAAGGTATGCCAAGGTCTATGCCTTGTTTGCCACCTTAGTCATAAGCCTTGGAGAAAGCCTAGGGGGTGCTCGCTTCGCTCACACAAAAGGAACAAAGCTTTTTGCATCCAACTGCTATGATAACAGTGGAGTATTTCGATGCCAATAAACCACAATGCCCTCTCCTTCTTGAGAGCTCAACCATGATATGCTCGGAGTAGAAAACCGAGCTCCTGAGCCCGCACACAGTACTTCATTGAGGTCCTCCCTCAAGTGCAGCCAATGGTGACTTCGGTGACTCAGATGAAAAGGTATGCCAAGATCTATGCCTTGGTCGCCACCTTAGTCATACGCCTTGGAGAACGCCTGGGGGGGGTGCTCGCTGAATTTTTATTGATGAGCGGGGCCAGTTCATCTTCTTTACTATACAATTTTTCTTTGTTATATGGTTTTTTGATGGACAAGTTCAACTCTCGTTGGCACAAAACGAGCAAAGCTTTTTGCGTCGAATTGCTCTGATAACAGTGCAGTATTTTGATGCCAATGCACCCCAGTACCCTCTCCTTCTTGAGAGTTCCACAGTTATATGCTCGGAGTAGAAAACCGAGCTCTTGAGGGTGCAAACAGTACTTCACATAGATGTTGTAGAATACACTGAAAACATAGTACACATAGGAGCACAAAGACAAACTTCTTAGGTCTTACAAATGAGGTCGAACTTACAGTCTGTGACTGGCCAGACCACTATATGTTTTATTAAAGAACATATACAAGGAAGTGTCCGATGGCCATTTGGCCTTTCACATGGACACTAACGGTAACACTACATAGAAGGAAAATTTTATGCTTACTACATTTTCAAATTTGTGAGTGCAAAGCATGGCCTAATGTAAAAGGAAGGTCTTGACTCAGTTTCATACTTGAAAAGCTGTATGGAATACAAGTCTTGTACCTGGGACATCTAGGGTGGATTCACACTAAGCAGTGCTAGCAGTCTTCCTCATGCTCAATCCAATGATGTGGAGCCATTTGTACATGTTCCATTGACATCTATTCACGCTGAGCGATAGAACAACCTCAAGGTGTGCTCAGTAGGCAGAACAAGAATTCCTATAGATCTTCAATTCCCCCTCCCACCCTAGCACATCCCAACAATCCTATGTGATTATGTGGAATTTTATGACATAAAATATTCCATTTTCTATGATTTTTCTATCGCCACATGGGTGCAAGGTACTGATTATGTTCAATCAACTGCTTTCGATGTTTACAAATGCATTGTTGTGCAAGTATGAATAAATGGAGGCCGACATAGTGCATTTTTTAGCAGTTCCTGATGGAACTATGAATCATGATATTTTGAAAGCTTGTTCCACCCCTCCAATGTGAAGGTAGCCATAGTATACGAGAAGGAAAGAGAGAAGAGCATCCTACTTAAGATGTACTGTTCAGTCCTCTCTTGCCCTCCTCTTGGCTACAAAGAGATTCTTCTTGGTGTTAGCAGTAGATTGGACATTGTCCTGTGGCACATTCTGAGAGCTCATATCATTTGGCATATATGGAAGAATAGGAACCAGAAAGTTTTCTCCAAGAATTCTAAGGATTTTTTGTATTCTTGTAATCAGGGCATTAAGAACATTATTCAGCTTTGTAAAAAGTCTATTAGAGACTCCAACCCTAGAAACTTTAGTCCCTTCTCTGTATTAAAAGGGATGAGACCCAATAGATGACACGATACACTGTTGGATATGTACTCCTCTGACAGGATATCCATGATTCAATGTTTGGGAGCCTGTATGTGACATCTGTTGATGATGGGCATATCTGTTGTAACCTACTTTTTCCTGCATTTATATTAAATTTCTTGTTCTGTCAAAAGAAAAAATAAAGCGGGTTATGTCTGTGGGGGATGGATTGCGAGTGTGAGAGATGAATGAAATTAACTTGTTATGAACACAGGAAAAGTGAATGAGGTAGGGCTCGTTTTTGTCAAACATATCACTAACCCACTTCCCTGTATAGCATGTGGCGGTGCATGAAATCTTTTTCTCGGCGATAACAATCGTGGTGTCTCTTGAATTGCAAATAATAGTACAAATTCAACGTCCTTCCAGCTACATTGCCGCATAGAGCCACGTCTGGTCTGCGTGGCACGTTGACTCCAAGCTGGGTGCTCTTCTATTTACGGCTCTCTTATCACCCAATCATATTTCTCGATCTTTCTTCATTCTTCTAATCAAATCTAGTTATATTGATGAATCCTTTTAAGTACTTTTGTTAGGAAAGGTACAGTTTTGGGCGTGATGGCACGTGGACGAGCTATGGTGAGGTGTCTTTATGCACTTGTAGCGACTAGGGAAGAAAAAGCATAGGCACGCAGTCCCCATATTCAATTGTCATGTAGTCAGAAATACCTTATCCAAAGAGTCCCAATTATATGCATGGACATTGTCACATTTGTCAAACTTGTACAAGTCTCAGCGTCAATATCCAGATCAGCTTGTACAAACATAGTAAAGAGCATGATCATGGAAACTTAATATTACACGATGTATCGACAATAGTATCTCCTTAAGTACACATGCACGTGTGCACACACGTACACTATATATATATATATATATATATATATATATATAGCGACAAGAGCGAGATCAGAAGACATGTTAAACTCTATGACGGAAATTGTTAAGAGATGAATGATGGATGATAGATGATGGTTGATGGACAATGGGGGCTACTCAATTCTCACACTAACAAAAAGGCTTCTACAAGCATGGTGCACAAATATAAATAGCTTTCTAATATGGACATGAGTGGTCGATCCACATCCCCATACAATCATCTCCAAATTCACACCCTCAATGAATGAAGTCCTCATGTATAATTATTTTTTCATTTGTTCGTTTGAATAGATATACTTTTTTTCCTACAAAAATGGTTTTCAATGCTCTTACAGAAAGAAAAAGTAGGATCATCATATTTTGTAATGATATAAGGCCAAACTAGTGTTTTGAGATCTCGCCTATGGCAAGATATTGTGTATCAAAAGTAGAGTCGTAAAAAATATCCCAATCACCTTCATCAATCCTTGCCTTCTCAATATGTTCTTTATTTTTCTCAATTTAGTGAATTTTTAGTGCAAGAAAGTCTTCGTTCTAGAATGCTTCTTCCAATGGAATAACAGACCATGTAGAAATAGCTTCCTCAATAAGCATTATAGGTTTATGCCCATGCATGATTTCAAATGGGATGAATCCACTGGTGGAGCAATGTGTAGTATGGTCAAACTATGAAGAAAAAGGAATCATCGGAGCCCATTTACTTAATATGCCTTCGGATGATGTTTCCAAAGCGTGATTGTCCCACTAAATAGGGGTATTATGGCCATTCACTTGTACAATTGTACCTTCAAAATAAAAACCTACAGGAGTAGGTGCTTGCCGAACCCCCTTAAAAAAAAGGCTTGATTATTGGTAGATGTTCATACTTACTTTTTCCATTTCCGTCTATATTGCACACCATAGTAAATGCAAGCTAGTTCCTAGTGAAGAAGAATTAGTTGATTGTAGACTATAGTAAATGCAAGCTACTTGCAATGTATCTATAGCAGCATACAAAATCTTCGTAAAGAAATTGGTTGACTATGCTTATAGTCTTGGCTTGAAATGCCCTTATCTTCATGGGGAATGATGATGTATCCCATATTCCATATTCTTAGAGGCATAATTATATCTTTAGAAACTTATTATTAATGCAAAAAGAGGGGCTATGTAGGATGAAAATGGTAATGGGATGTAATAAGTTTAATGGTTACTTTGGATATGATGATGCCACTATGTTGCTTGTAACAAATATTTTCCTAAATTGAAAATAGACTGTATCCTTACCTTCAATGCATACATCTCTACTCCATGTTTCTAGGTTCTTGAATATTTTATATCGCTTTGTATCTCCATTAGGGAATGGGGATCTTACTCTTTTGTATAAAAGGAAGTTCGGCCATAGCCTAGTATCTCTCCAATAGAGAACCTATCCCTGACGTAATGATAATGCACCTCAATGTGCTTATTAGTGCGAGCATGAGACACAGGGTTCCTCCCAACTACCAATGCACTCTGACTGTTAGTGAAGATGGTGGTGGCAGAAGAATGACCAACACTCAAATCAGCCATAAGGAATTTAAATCACACATGCTCAATAGTCGCTATGAAAGCTGCCTTATATTCGGCCTCAAAACTAGAAGTGGCCATAGTAAGATGCTTCTTGCTCAACCAAGATATACATGAGCTACTAAGCATGAAGCAAAAGCAACTAGTGGACACATGGTTGTCATAGAAACCAACCCATTCAGATTCAAAAAAAGTATGTAGATTTGGTGGTGGTGATCCCCCATTGAGATAGAACAATCCAAGTAGCCAAGCACCACTCAAGTAGCAAAAGATGTGCTTAACCGCCGGCCAATGGTCGATACCTGGGAATGCATTAACCTGCTCATCTATGAGATAAAATACTGAATATGTGGACAAGCAATCCATAAGTAAATCAAGCATCCAAGAGCCTACTAATATAGAACAACATCAAATGCATCTCTAGCATCCTAAAGACTCAATCGTAGACCTACCTCCATAAGAGTGGAAATAGCTTTACAGTCTTCAAGGCCAAAACACTTCAATATTGTGTCAATATATTGTGCTCAACACAAAGCCATTCCACCATCAACTTGCATAAACTAAATGCCCAAATAATGATGCAAATGCCCCAAATCAGACATCTCAAATGAGGCATGCGAATCAGCCTTAAAATCAACAATATGCTTGTAATGAGGACCAGTGAACAACATGTCATCAACATACACAACAACGATTAGAAGCACATCATTAGCACACTTAACATATAAGATACTTTCAGTTGGACTGCTCTCAAAACCATGTGCAATCAAATAGGCATGTATCTTTTCATACCAAACACATGGTACTTGCTTCAAACCATATAATGCCTTCTTCAACCTCCACAATTGGTTTTTATGCCCTTTTTGCACAAAGCCACAGGGCTGAAAAACATACACTTCTTCACGCAATTCACCATTTAAAAATACAGTTTTAATGTCCAACTCATGAGGTACATTCAAACCATGATGAGCTGCAAGTGTACAGATGCTATGAACAGTAGTTATTCAACATGTACGAGCAAAGGTCTCATCAAAATCAATGCCTCTTTCCTCTGCATAACCCTTTGCAACAAGCCTAGACTTATACCTATCAACTGTTCCATCAGGCTTACGCTTCAGCTTGTATACCCACTTAGTGCCAATGGCCTTGTTGCGAGGAGGCAAGTCACATAAAGTCCAGGTACCATTTTTCATGAAAGCATCATATTGCATAACAGCTATCCAATTTTTAGAATTTTCTGCGTCATCAAACAAAATAGGCTCATTCTCATCACAAACATTAGAGGGAGCCATAGCATAGCAATCTGATGCAAAAGAAGCACTATGAGAGCCTGAATAAGTATGATATGACAAAGGTGCATCTAATTTGCTATCACACAAAATTTTCACCAACAATTTTGGCATAGGTTTTGCCTCCTCAATATTAGAGCTCTTATCAATAGGTGCATCATGTAAATGTGCATGAGAAATGGAGTGATCTGCATCATCAGATGAAACTTGGAAAGGCTAAGAAGTTGCCTCATTAGGACCAACACTAGACTATCCACATGTAAAAAGAGGTAGCAAAGTATCATAAATGTCTTTGGAGCTAACAGATGTCTCCTTAGTACATGAAAGTAAAGGCTGAATAGCATGTTCCACAAAAACAACATCAGAGCTAACCAAAATGTGTTTAGTCTGTGGATGATACAAACGCTAGCCTTTGCTTTCAGAACTATACCCAAGAAAAATAGATTTTACTGCTTTATCATCCAATTTCCTGCATTGTTGTTCAGGCTGTAAAGCATATGCCAGACAACCAAAAACACACACATGAGCAATAGATGGCATACAACCATGCCGAGGCTCATATGGAGTGATAGACTGCAATGCTTTAGTGGAACATCTGTTAAGTACATATGCCTCACACACTGTAACAACCTCAAGCTAGAAACTATGTGGTAAAGCATGACTCTTGACCATACACCTTGCCATCTCCATGAGTGACATGTTCTTCTGTTCAGCAAATCCATTCTCTTGAGGTGTATAGGGTAGTGTACACTAATTTTTTATCCCATGTTCATTCAAAAATGCATTAAAGTTAGAAGACATACATTCCCCCCTCGATCAAAATGGAGGGTGCCCATTTTACATGCCGACAGATTTTTAGCCAAAACCAGAAATTGTTTGAAGCACATAAACACTTCAGAGTTTGCTTTCAATGGATATAACCATGCATGCCTAGAAAAATCATCAATGAAAGTCATGAAGTAAAGATAGTTTCCAAAAGAAGGTGCTTGCATAGGAACACAAACTTACGTACAAGCTACAATTTCTAAGTAGCTCAAACTAAACCATCTTTTGGTAAGGATGAACATTGCATTTTGCCCAAAATATAGTCTTTACAAACATCTTTATCAGGTGCCTCAAGTTTCGGCAAAGAGGACACCATTTTTAGATTTTTGTAGGCATAGCAAGCTAAATGACCAAAGTGTGCATGCCAAAGCTTTTCATCTGACATAGCCTGAGAATCATGTATTGCACATGCTGAATCATTCACATATTTTTCATAGTTTGAGCTTATATAGCCCATGACATAAAATGCTAGAAGGAATAATCATGTTGCCATTTGACAGATCATGAACTGTACATCTGTCATCAATAAATTTAAGTACCAAGCCAATCTTGGCTAAACCTAAAACTAATAACAGATTCTTCTTGGTACCTGGCACAAATATAGTATCCCACAATGTGAGAGTTTATGTAGTGCCCAGGTGTCAAGCATTGACAGGTAGTTCAGTGTATTTTTTCCTTCTTGAGAAGTACTCGGCTCGTTGGATTATATTATCCTAGGGGGGGTCACTATCACCAAATTTACATGCTCTTTCTAACTCTAACTTGGCTATTTTCTATGACAGGCAAGTGTCTTGTAGTGGCTTTTGCTTCATGCTTGGTAGCTCATGTATATCTTGGTTGATCAAGAAGGAGCCTACTGTGGCCACTCCTAGTTGTGAGGCTAAGTATAGGGCAGCTTTCACAATGATTGTTGAGTGTGTGTGGCTCAAATGCCTTATGGTTCATTTTGATGTTGGTCAATCTTTTGGCACCATCATTTTCACTCATAGTCAAAGTGCATTTGCAGTTGTGAGGAACCCTATGTTCCATGCTCGCACTAAGCACATTGAGGTGCACTATCATTATGTCAAGGAGAGGTTCTCTACTGGAGAGATCAGTTTGGCACATGTGCCCACACAGGAGAACATTGCGGACCTTTTCACAAAGGCTCTACCTAGGGAGATGTTTGAAGCTTCTTGCAAAGCTTTGGGGTTACTTCCTTTTGTGGATTGATTCCACATAGCTTGGCACTTCCTTATACATGAGTGCCAACACCTCGTTCATCGCATCACTCCTAGGATGGATTCGTTGATATATTTAGGTATTCATGTGTGTGAAGACACTAGGACCACCGGGGCACTTTTCTTTCCTCTTTAAGAGGTTTTTTCCCCTGGCTTGTATATATGCCTATAGCCCTAGTGGATTGCTTATCTTTGTACATTCTCTTCATAATACATTCAGTATTGCGTGTTGTGCTCCAAGCTTCTTCTTCTTCCTTGTGCTGTTAACGTGCTTTCGTAGACCTCAAACTCCAACAAGTAGCTTGCATGCACCAATAAATGAAAGGGAAATTATAAATGAAATGAAAAAAATTATTGTTGTCACATCTATTTTCTTAATGTAGCAATGTATCAAAAAACACATATACACACATACATATATAAACATATGCATACACATACACATACACATACACATACACATACACATACACATACACATACACATACACATACACATACACATACACATACACATACACATACACATACACATACACATACACATACACATACACATACACATACACATACACATACACATACACATACACATACACATACACATACACATACACATACACATACACATACACATACACATACACATACACATACACATACACATACACATACACATACACATACACATACACATACACATACACATACACATACACATACGCATACGCATACACATACGCATACACATACACATACACATACACATGCATATGCATACGCATACACATACACATACACATACACATACACATGCATACGCATACGCATACACATACACATACACATACACATACACATACACATACACATACACATACACATACACATACACATACACATGCATACGCATACGCATACGCATACACCTACACATACACATACACATACACATACACATACACATACACATACACATACACATACACATACACATACACATACACATACACATACACATACACATACACATACACATACACATACACATACACATACACATACACATACACATACACATACACATACACATACACATACACATACACATACACATACACATACACATACACATACACATACACATACACATACACATACACATACACATACACATACACATACACATACACATACACATACACATACACATACACATACACATACACATACACATACACATACACATACACATACACATACACATACACATACACATACACATACACATACACATACCACATACACATACACATACACATACACATACACATACACATACACATACACATACACATACACATACACATACACATACACAATACACATACACATACACATACACAACATACACATACACATACACATACACATACACATACACATACACATACATACAATACACATACACTACACATACACATACACATACACATACACATACACATACACATACACACATACACTATACACACACATACACATATACACACATACATATATACACATAGAAACACGTACACATGCACACACATACACATATACACATACATATATACATGTACATATATACACATATATATATACACATACATATATACACATACACATATGCATAAAGATACATGCACATACAAATACATGCACATACACATACACACATACACATACACATACAAACACATACACATATACATACACATATACACACATACTTATTTATTTATTTATTTTCATTCATAATAAATATTTTCATGAACTTACAAGTTACTATTTGAAACATTTTTACCAAGCAACAATATTCTTCCTACATCACATGATGAAATGAAAAGGATAATCAACAATCTGGGTATAGTTTATCATTGAATACATGAATGTCCTAACGATTGTATCTTATGTAGAGGTGAATATGTGAAACCTTTGACATGTCTAGAATTTCAATCTCCTTGATATTTTTTTAAAATTTAGTTTCATTTATTGATTCATCTCATGGATGGAATAGAGATTCCAAGAGTTGTAATCACTCGATGGATGTTTCGGTTAGAGCTATCTATGGGCATATTAAAAGGTTGTGTGACAAAGATAAAAAGCATAAGGATCTATGGCAAAGGGGTGGATGCTCAAGGATTGCATGTACTATGTTAGTGAATACCTCTAAAGGGTTCATGAAGAAGCTTCGTATCATGGAGCAACGCATATTCTTCCAAATTCATAGATGAGGTATTATTAGGTATACGAGTTCCATTTCAATTTACGTTGCAAAGGAAAAGTGATATTTCCACTTTTATTGTATATAATAGCAAATGCATGCAAGCATTCAATAATGAGTATGAACAAGAACTTCAAAATCTCGGAAGTAAAAGATAGAGAAACAAAAGATACAAACATAATCATGATAGTAACAAGAATGCACACATATCTTCTTTCATGGATTGGCTATATACTCGTATTCAATGAGCCAATGCAATAATGAATGAATCTCAGATGAGCGGATGGAGTTAATGATAGCTTATGAAACAAAGGTAATTCCAGAAACGGCTTAAACATGTCTCCTCGACCCATGTTTGGATTTCAACAGCGCACCAACGGGGATCCGGTGGAACGATAATCGGTATTAATCAATTCTGGTTTGAAAAGCTTGAGAACTCCATTGAAGATGAATGCCATCAATGGATTGCTGTTTCTTTTGGTGCTCCTTTTTGTTTTACTTTAGTTTCTCTGTATGCCCCTAATGGGGAGTTAGAGAGACTGAACACCTAGGCCTCCTTGGACTCGCTCCCCCACAACGTGCTTATTTGTGGTGACTTCAACATGGTGGAGGACCCTATGGATAGATGGATGGGCAAGGGCAGGGTCATCGATAGTCGGGAGAAAGAAACGTGGGACAAAACCAAACTACACTTGGATTTGGTTGAATGCAAAGATTCAAATGGCTTTTCTTGGTCAAATCTCCAAGCGGGCGAGGACCTGAGGAAAGATAGACTTGATAGATCCTACATTTCTCAGAGTCTTATTCATCAGTGGGGCCACCCTTCCCTCTCGCAACGCACCGACCTCACCATCTCTAATCACTACCCGATCGTTATCACTTTCCAACCTTCCACCAAGATCCGTAAGGCTCCTTGGTTCCACGCCAGTGTGCCCTCCTTCTCTCTCCCCTCCGTCCATCAAGAAATTGCTGATGTGTGGAAGGAGGCGTTCGCCTCTGGCTTGTCCCCAGCCAAGTGTTGGAGAAGTGCGGTCGATAAGTCACGAAAGATCATGATCAGATCCAGGAAGATGCTCGAATCTGTGCGGCGGGCTCGTAGAGAAGCTCTTTATCATAGACTCTAGCGGCTCGAGGAGGAAGTGAACAAAGGAAATTCTCAAGCCTAGAAAGGTCTTCGAAAAATCAGAGCGCTGTTGAGATACGAGGAAGAAATACAAAGGAAAAATTTGCAAATTTTCTTCAAGGAGTGGTGGGCTGGCAAAGCCGATAAACCCACCAAAGAGATGTGCCATATCCTTAAAAGGAAACACAACAGAGAATCGATCCCCTTATTGCTTGACTTAAATGGCAATGTATGCAATACGGAAGAAGATAATTTTGGGATCATTGAAGGGCACTTCACGAGACTCCTGGGGACCTCAAACCCCCTCTCCCACCATAGAAGGGACTGTATGGCAGCCATTTCTAGGGTTTCCCCCCATAGGATACCACTCAACCTTCGCTCCCTGCTACATGCTCCTATCTGTGAAGTAGAAATCATTGAGATCATTGATGCCCTCCCTTCTGGTAAAAGTCTGGGACCCGACGGGCTCACTAATGAGTTCTTTAAATCCTTCAAGTTGGTGGTTGCCACTCTTCGTCTGGTTTGGCAAGAGGCGCTCAAGTTTGGCGCGCTTCCTTCTTGTCTCAACAATGGCATTATCAAGTTAATACACAAAAAAGGGGAAAAGAACAGAATAGAGAACTGGTGTCCTATTACGATGCTCCAAACAGGATACAAGATCATTGCCAACAAAATCTCTTGCCACCTGAGAGCGTGGTTAAGCGAGGACTAAAAAGGTTTCATCAAAGGTAGGTCCATCTTGGAAACCATTATAGATATCTGGGAAGGTCTTGAATTTGCAAATGAGTCTAAACAAGACGTGGTCTCCCTCAAGATTGACTTTGATAAAGCCTACGATAGGCTGGAATGGGACTATATTCTGCAGTCGCTCCAAGATCTTGGATGTAGTCAGAAATTCACCAAGATGATCGCGACCCTTCTTGGAAACGCATCG
This sequence comes from Ceratopteris richardii, assembly GCA_020310875.1. Classification (NCBI taxonomy): domain Eukaryota; kingdom Viridiplantae; phylum Streptophyta; class Polypodiopsida; order Polypodiales; family Pteridaceae; genus Ceratopteris; species Ceratopteris richardii. The sequence continues at coordinate 52,992,388 of CM035432.1, read as the reverse complement.
ACCCAAATTAACATTAATGGCAAACTTTCGAAGGTGATAAAACTTAGAAGATCTATCAGACAAGGGTGCCCACTGGCTCCTCTTCTCTTTGCCATCGCCACGGAAGGGCTTAGCAGGTTGGTGGAGCATCAGGTGGAAGCTGGTAATATCAAAGGCCTCCGTTTGCCTCATGACCACAGTCAGATCACCATGAGACTTTTTGCCGATGATATGAACGTGTTTGTCCACAATGATAGTACCAGCCTAGAGACGTTCTGGAGGTGTTTGGCTACTTTTTGTGCGGCCTCTGGATCCACAATCAACCACTCTAAGACCGCATTTAGAGCTATTGTTGGGTCACAGCCCGACCTTCTCATTGATCATGGCTGTCAAATCATTCCGTAGGGCCAAATTTTTTGGCTTCTTGGGATTCCCTTGGGGTTTGGCGTCTCTATGGAATAGCGGTGGAACTGGGTGCTGGCCAAACTCGAAAACAAGCTCAACTATTGGAGAGGTATGCAAATCAATCTTGTTGGTCGTGCTATGGTTATCAACACGTTCCTCTTATCATCTACCATTTATTTCCTTTCTTGTTGGAGACTGAAAGAGCAAGATCTGTCCAAGCTGGATAGTATTTGTAGAAACTTCCTTTGGACGGGCGACCACAATAGGAGGGGGGTGCCTAAAATCAATTGGTCCATCTGCACCAGCCTTAGAGATAGTGGGGGTCTTGGTATACTGGACATTGGGTGCATGGCTAACAAACTGGCAGCCAAATGGATGATTAAGGCATGGTGTAACAGGGAGGCCTCGTGGGCCAAGTTGATCTTCAGAAACAAGAATGAGTTGGCTCTCATGGGTTTCCCAAATTGGAAGAATCTTGACATCTTGACCCTGATATTTTCCCCGATCCCCGTCTTCCCGAAAGGCTCTAATCTCGTGTGCTCCCTATGGAAGAGTTGGAATAAAGTCAAAAGCTACACAAGAATAAGTGAAGACTGGAAGTGGGCTACCAGTATCAGACAAAACGACTCTATCTGGTTTCGGATCCATGGCATTCAGAGTGTGGAATCTTGGAACATTCAAAATGCCAAGAAGTTATGGAACAAAGGCTTCAAAAAATGGAAACATCTCTGGAAACAAGACTCCAACCGATGGATCAACTTCGAGGATATTGACCCTCGCGTCAACATCTCGAACGAAGAATGGAACACTTTGCAAAGCAGATGTCTCGCCTGGGACCGACACAAATTTCACCTTCTCATGGGACACGACACGTCGAGCTCGCTTGGTCTCAAATGGCACAATGGGAATAGCCTATCAAAAATCCCAAACATCAAAAAAACGTTTGACTATCAGGTTAACCTCAACAAGAAGTGGTGCCTGTCATGGACGCGGCTTCGGTGGGACATGAAGTTCATGGCTATCTGGCACCCCCTCATAGAAATCAAAAAGTCTATCCTCTTATGGCAGATTCTTCATCATGGAATTTGGACCAACCTTAAGGATAGCAAATTTT